>JAHHFK020005020.1:0-64382 GCA_024533555.2 Aedes koreicus | reverse complement strand
TCAAAAATAACGATCACTTTTATTCCTTGCAAAATAAAAACAAAATTATTGGAGTTTAGTAAAAATAGGTATGGCATAAAAAAGATCCACTTCATGTTTGAATGTAAAAAAATCAATCGAAAGAGTTGGAGTCAACTCTTCAATAGTTAATATGACCTCCCTTAGCTTCAATGATGGACTGCAATCGTTTCGGGATGCTTTCGACCAAGTTGCTGTGGAGCTGTGCATCCAACTCATTCCAGGCTTCCAGGCCTGCTCCAGTGCCGCAAAATATATTTGCTTGTTGGTAACGTGGATTTTTTTTCGAAAGAATGTAATTATCTTACAGACCCATTTTCAGCAAAGATGATTCCATATTCCCGTTCAGGATATCTATATACCCATCTGCCGTCATAATACCATTGATTAGTGAGTACCAGATACCCCAAACCATGAGGAAAATCCCCAGATCATAATGTTTCCACCGCCGTGCTTCATGGTCGCTTGGAGATGTTTATCCTTCAGAGCTTTATCGCTTTTCCGCCAAACTCGCAATCGTCGTTTCTGTTGAACAGCTCAAGCTTTGATTCGTCAGACCAAACAACCCGTTTCCAGAACTCCAGTGGCTTATTTATATGGTTTCTTGCAAACCGTAATCGCTTTTCCTTATGCACCTTACTTATGAACGGCCGTTTCCGAGCGAAATGGCATTTCAAATCGAGCTAAGCAATGCAAGAAATCATAACTTTTGAATCACTGATTTCAAATGCTAAAACACGAAATGAAAGATAATTAAACATACTCTGAAGAAAAAATATTATGGCTTTGAAAAATTGGAATTTTTTATTGTAAAACATTGATTTAATTTGTATTTTGCGATTTTCATGGTATCGGACTATTCGATTTTATATTTTTTTATAAATTTAGCCTGTTTTATAAAATATATGTAATAAAAATAAAAATAAAAGGATTTATTTTTTTGTTTTTCGAGATGTTATTTTTGGAGGTTATAAGTTTTGGGTTTTTGCGCTATACCCATTGCGACTAAATTATCATGTTTCTCGATTGATTTATGGTGACTGTAACAAAGTCATATTATCTTCACTAATTTCAATTTTGGATTCTTAACTACCATGGATTTCCCAACGATTTAAATCAAATTTAAAGATTGCTGGTGGGTATCATTAAAATTGCCACAGGGATGCGTAGAAGTTTAATAAAAATGCAAAGGTTATCAAATTGAGCATTAAGAAATTTAGGAAATGCATCTTTCACGGAAAAAACGACACCCCAAATGCCAAAATGATGCAGGCACACCAAAAAACGATAACGACATACACAGAAAAAAAAATTAATATTATTAATCACGTAAAATTTCCCTTCGTTTAATTCCAAGCGGAGGCGTAAACAACCAAATTGTTTGCAAATTTTCTTGCGCCATACAACAATGTTTGAAATCTTTCATACAACAGGCTAGATTCAGGCGTTATCTGGCTTAAATTTACATGAAATATCCCATTATTTTTTGCCAAATTTAGCATTCCCTTAATGTGCATTAGATAACGCAGCAAATTCCATGTTTCATGAGGCTTAGCGTAAAAGTTTGAATATACATACTTATTCATTTCAGCCAACTGCATGTGAAAAACAAAATAAGCTTGTGTTTACGGTATGTCAATAAAAAAGATCCACTAAAAAAAAAAAAAGGTTTTCCGTGTACATCCACTTGGCTTACCCCTTGTTGATAATGCTTTTGACATTCCTTTATTTACATCCATCACAGATAATTGCTACAGTTGTGAGAAATAAGTGAGTTTAGCCCAAGTGACGAGTTTTTTAAGAATCGATCATGGGAGAGAGAAAAATAACAGTCCAAGTTCGAAATCTTATCGTGCGCGATTGCTCAAAAAACGAATCTCAGCGCAAAGTTGCCGAAAAGTATGGTGTAAGCCGTGGTGCAGTGCAGAAAATAGTTTTAAAACACCATAAGCTTGGAAGTGTCGCAGATCGAACAGGACGTGGACGCAATCGCAAGTCTGATCACCGCGAAGACACTAGAATCATCCGAGAAATTAAAAAGGATCCGTTTGTTACCATCCGTGCGCACAGAGAAAAGCTAAGCCTTTCGATATCCGATCGTACAGTTCGGCGACGCATTGCTGAGCACGGTTTGAAAAGTCATTTTGCTCGAAAACGGCCGTTCATAAGTAGGGCGAATAAGGAGAAGTGATTGCGGTTTGCAAGAAACCATATAAATAAGCCACTGGAGTTCTGGAAACGGGTTGTTTGGTCAGACGAATCAAAGTTTTAGCTGTTCAACAGAAAACGACGACTGCGAGTTTTGCGGAAAAGCGATGAAGGGCTGAAGGATAAACATCTACAAGGGACCATGAAGCACGGCGGTGGAAATATCATGGTCTGGGGCTGTTTCTCATGGTTTGGAGTGGGGAATCTGGTTCTAATCAGTGGTATTATGACGGCAGATGGGTATATAGATATTCTGAACGAGAATGTGGAAGAATCTTTGCTGAAAATGGGTCTGGAAGATAATTACATTTATCAGCAAGACAACGGCCCAAAGCATACGGCCAAGAAAACACAAGCTTTTTTCCGTGCCTGTTGGATTAAACCCTTGGAATGGCCTCCCCAGAGCCCGGATTTAAACCCAATTGAAAATCTCTGGGCAATTATCGACAATAGAGTCGAAAAAACCCATGTAACAAACAAGCAAACATATTTTGCGGCACTGGAGCAGGCCTGGAATGAGTTGGATCCACAAAACCTCAGAAACCTAGTCGAAAGCATCCCGAAACGATTGCAGTCCATCATTGAAGCGAAGGGAGGTTATATTGACTATTGAACAGTTGATTCCAACTCTTTCGATTATTATTTTTATTCATCCATGAAGTGGATCTTTTTTTATGTCATACGTATTTTACTTAACTCCAATAATTTTGTTTTTTATTTTATTCAAGGAATAAAAGTGATCGTTATTTTTGTACTGAAATGGTTCGTCTATGTTTATTTTTCAGAAACATGTATTGGAATACCCTACTTTTTCAAAAATACGTGTTTTTTTCTCAACAATAGTACATCAAAGTACTGGAATCCGGAGTGGTCCGGTTGTAAGCTGACTAAAGTACTGAAGATGCCAGTTTTACAAAGAAACCCTGAGTGTGGAAAGGAATCAGCGGACCTACGAAAAAACTGGAACCATGGATCGTCAGCTGCGTAGCAAGGTTTTGAGGAGCGTTAAAGCCAACCCCGGTCTTTCGATCCAAGAAGTGGCCAGAAGGTACAACACCAACTTTCAAACGGTGCGGAACATTTTTGCCAGGGAAGGATACATGTCGTACAAAGCCATCCGACCCGGCACAAGAAGCAAAACTCCGTGGCAAGGCACTTGTACGACCGTGATCTAACAAAACACGAGAGCTGCACTTTGATCGATGACGAAACATACTCGATTTTAAGAAGCTTATCGGTCAAAAATTTTACATCGCGACTGGACGTGGGGATGTGCCGGGAAGTTCATGTTTGCTGACAAGATCGTGAAGAAGACCATGATTTGGCAAGCGATTTGCAGTTGTGGCCTGAAAACGGAACCATTCGTCACATCCTCGACGATGACATCCCAAGAACACATCGAAGAATGTCTGAAAAAGCGTGTATTGCCGTTCATCCGCAAGCATAGGGATAAAGTCATTTTTAGCCCCAAGGTGCAGCTGTTACTACTCCAAGGTGGTTCTGAAGTGGGGTGTGAATCCTCCGAATTGCCCAGAATTTCGACAAGTCGAAAAATACTGGGCAATTTCAAAGCAGCGACTTCAACAAACCGGAGTGGCAGTTGGGGACATCCAGTATGTTGAAAATTCACCATTCTACAATGTCTCGTGTTATAAAACGTTTTAGGGAATGTTTAACTGTCGATCGAAAGAAGGTTAGTGGTAGAAAAATGCTTCATACTGTGTGAAGGATCACAATAGAGTGGTTGCTGCCTTTATACGCAAACCCAACTGTTCCGTTCAGGAAGTCGCGAAAAAGCAGCACTTGACCAAACGTTTCGTGCAGAAAGCCAAGAAACGAGCCGGGCTCCGTTCATTCAAAGTTTAGAAAGCTCCAAACCGCAATGAAAAACAGAATAGGATAGCTAAAACACGTGCGCGTAAGCTGTACACACAAATGTTGACGAAACCACACTGCTGCATCATGGACGATGAAACAAACGTAAGAGCGGACTTTAAACAAATTCCCGGCAACCAGTATGTGACTGCGAAAGACAAGTTCGATGTTCCAGAGTCTCTCAGGAAACAGCAAGTGTCAAAGTACCCCAAGAAATTCATGATTTGGCAGGGGATTTGTTCGTGTGGTAAACGGAGCAAGCCTGTCGTGACAACTTCAACTGTAAATGGATAATAAATGAATGAATGCCTGAAAAAACGACTGCTTCCGTTTCTCAAAACACACAACGTTCCTACAATTTTTTGGCCGAACCTAGCCTCTTGTCACTACTCCAAGGGTGTTCTGGAGTGGTACAAGACGAATGGTGTCAATTTCGTGCCGAAGGATCTTAATCCTTCAAACTCTCCAGAGTTACGGCCAATTGAAAAATATTGGGCTATAATGAAGCACGAACTTCGTAAGCATCCTAAAGTCGACACTAAAGAACAGGAAATGTTGAAATGTCATGGTTGAAAGCGGAAAAAAATGTCGGATGTTGGATTCAAGAGCTCAACCGCTTTCTCTTAGTTGTCTAACACAACCAATGGACCTCATCCGTCTCCGGAAAAACCGGATCTCCGGAAACGTGTTCCGAAAATGGTAAACTTATAAATATGTCATTAGAAAACCAACAATAATAATACAAAAACTGCGGAATGAACGGAAACTGCGGAAATACACAAAACTGTGTGTGATTGCCATATAACAATCCGGTGACTTGATCCTGGATCAGTCACCCTGGAGCTGGTTTCCATGGGGTCACGTATGGCCAGATATTATTTGATTATTTGAGATTATTTGAATTGAACCCTAACAGTATGGGTGTCAAAATTCTTGGAATCCAGACGAATGTTTGCCATAGCTATTGGATCATGTGGTCAATTGGTTCCGGAGTGGCCAGTTCAGAGCAGTACTGTAAAGCAACCATTAATTGAATTTTTAAACATATTGAATCACGAATTACAGGTCTTTATGTATGTACCAATTTACTTTTAGTCAACCTTTTCCGAAGAGTACCGTGTTTAGCGTTTGAAAAAGGTTTGACCAGTGCTTGACTGTGGATAGGAAGGTTGTAAGCGGGACAACCCGAAAAGTATGCTTCCGACAAATGGACAAGAAGGTGGTAGCCATTATTGAAAAAAAATCCCAACCTTTCTTTGCGAAATGTGACTGGCAAAGTTGGGAAATCAAAAACATATGTTCAAAAAGTAAAACAGAGGCATGGAATGAAGGCGTACAATGTGAAAAAGGTGCCCAATTGGCAACCTTGATAGTCCAGGTGCTTCCAATTCATCGTGCGATCTTGATGGTCCAGGAGTCTTTCTGTCCGAGTTGTTTCATCAACGTCAATTATTTGTTGATTTGAACTGGAATACTCATCCAGTAATATCTGCAATGGAAGAGCATCGTTTTCCTCTCGACTTGACGCTATTTCAGTTGCCCGTCATCGAAGTTGTTGAGTATGTGACATAATTAAACCTTGACGTCGTGGATCTCGCAACATCACGTTCTAAACGACATATCCTTTCAGTTCGATGACAACTTCTTGTGCCCAGAAGCGCTGTTTATGAATGTGGATTTCAGCACATACATTTTCACCATCTTCAAAAATAAATTTAGTTTGTCTTTCAAGTGTTCAAACTATCGCTGCAGTCGCTTCATTGAGTCGAAAATAGTGCGCACCTTCCTTTCAAATCATTCTTGAAGCTTCCTGACCTTTGTAATTGCTGTTGAATTTGCCGTGATGAAAATTTTAGGCCACTTGAAATGTGCACCCATAATTATCAAGAAGTGCCGTCTTTGAATTGGTCCAGCGTAATCTATGTATAATCGAGTCTTTGGTTGTGATGTAATGGGCAAGATGAAAGAGTTGTCTTCACAGGAGCTTTTGCAGCAGTCGCACAAATACTGCACTTCCAGAGATTTGCAATGCCTGCACGCATAAACTACCAGTCATAGGTACGACTCGCTTGGAAAAGTATTGCAACACTCAGTTGAATATTGCATCACCCCCCAAAAAGTTTAGCATCACTTAAATACAGGTACATTCATGATGCTATTCTCGGAATTCTGATGATCTGCAAACGTGCAGTCTTGAGCAAAGCCGTTCAGAAGTTCAAGGGCATCCGGAAGGTGGACCGTTTTGTTCGGAATCCCACCGCTACGTGAGCATGCAAAATTGAGCATTTTCAACTTGTTCTCTCTCATGATTCTGATAAGATAGAAAGTTCTAATCTAGGGTTTTTTTTTTTTCATTAGGGCAAATCTACAATTGAGAGTTTCTTTCCGGGCTCGCTCTCTTTCATTCATTACAGTGCGATTATAAAACTTTCGAGGGATTCTTTAATACAGATCGAAACACAAAGTGCTGGCTAGCATACTCTACAAATAGTAGAATGAAAAACGTAAAGGTGATTGGTTTGAAAGAGAAGTCTTCGGCAAAGTTTTTAGGAAGGTCAAGGGCATCCATAAGGTGGAAATTGTTATCATAAATGTATTTTTATTTGTACCAAACTTTTCGAGGTGATGCAATATTCAACTGAGTGATAAATGAATGAATCTTTTGAATAAAAAACAATCTTTGACCGAGAGCTGACTCGGATTGTCTTTCGGCCTGAGCAGGAGGTTACTTTTCGACGCCCTTTTTAATTCGGTTACCGATTTGATTTGAGCCTTCTCATATGCAAAGAACACGGTGCCCATCACAAACCCCAATAGGATCTTTATTCCTATTGTCTCATCTACCAAGATGAAACGCAACCTTTTGTGCAACCCAAGAGAATTTCACCATTACACTCGCAATATATGTGGCGTAATTAGACGATCGCATCGAAAAGAATAAGGCGCATGCGAATATATTGAACACGGTGTAAGCTCATGATCATGCTCAGCGTCGTTTATCCATCTTTTCTTGTCCCGACGCTTTCTCTGGACCGGCTGTGATGAAATTTTGCCGTCGGAAACATTACACTGTTAGCAAATTCAACTACTTGCTAAAAACTAACATACAAATGAGTTTGTCGTATTTATTTTTGAATATAGTCTTTAATTTCAACGCAATGATAAATTTTCCGAAGCCCTGCTTGGTACAGATGGAAAGACCGTACTTCTAGCTAGCATATTTTGCTAATACATAAAGATTGCTTACTTACGAACGAAAGAGAAGGTAAAAAAACGAGTGCCTCACATTGTTACCTTCAACCTTATGACAATTTTCTTAGAGCAAATTTTTCGGTTTAAAAATAATTGTTGATATTTTGACAAAGATTTTTCATTATTAACTGACAAACGTAAACAATGACATTTTCCGCAAATATCTCGTCATTGAAAACACGCCTAATAAATCCACCTCGGTGATTTCGAAAAGGAAGAGTTTACTTATCCGATAGAATTGTAGGCGTACATTGTGTCACGAGAAATTTACGTGGAGTAACGATCTATGATGATGTTGATTTCGGTTTAACTGGGAATTTCATCGCTAGAGGCGCTTTACTTTCGAGTTACTAAATATGACTGCTGTGACGTGTTGGGATAAGGGATAACTGGTTTCATCCTTGGATATCTCGAGAGCCTCACCAGTTACCACATATCAGTCTTAAGTTAACTTGTCCTAGTAGCTAAACCCTTCCTAGAGGTGGTCACACAAGTTCGGAATTCGGTCACTACACGGCACTAGTGTGCATATAATATTCCAGTTTGTGATTGATATATCTCGAGGGCCTTACTAGTTAGGACGATGCTTTCATGAGCAAACTTGTGCGAGTGGCCAAACCCTTCCGGATGGTTGAAACATATGTTTGGAATTATCTCACTACGTGGCGCTAGTGTGCATATGATGTTTCAGTTTGATTATGCTTTATCTCGAGAACCTTACAAATTACGATATTACTTTCTTAAGTAAATTCGCTCTAGTGACCAAGTCCATCCGGATGATGATCACATATGTTCGGAATTCACTATGAGTTGATGATGGATATGAGGTTCCAGAGTATTTAATGTTATATCACAAGCGTCTTATTAACTAGGACATTGCTTTCTTCAGCAAATTTGTGCTAGTAGCCAAGCCCTCCCAGGTGGTAGTCCTATATGTTCGGAACTCACTTACTGTGTGGCGCTTTTGAGTGTACATTTGTGCGTCCAGTTTGTTTACTCTGTACATACCCCCAGAGCAAAGGAATAAGAAGAGGCAGGAAAGTAGCAAGCGCCAGTGGGAAAGCAGGAGCAAGAGTAGCAAAGGCCAGCAATATGGGAGTAGAAATTTGAATGAGGAGTAGAAATATGAAGTAGCAAGCGAGAGAGAGAGAGAGAGAGACTGGAGCAAGAGTTGGTGGTATAGCAGAGGGCAGTGACGCCGCAATAAAAACTACACACGAAGCCTAGATCGGAATAGCAGAATTTTCGTATGGTATGAGCGAGTCCTAGTTTTTTTTCCACATACAACTGTACCTAACAGCCGTCCTGGCCACTGTTTAACGTGTAGATACCCGCTTCGGAAAGAATGAAAATGAACGTCGTTACGAATAACAACCAACACAACAAGAACGATCTGTAATGAGATAGAAAAGCAAATACACGGACTGAATTTTTGCGTAGTTAAGCCAACAAAATTGTTTTATGACCAACTGGCACCTTGGAGTTACAGCAATAACAACATGGAAGCTCATATGCACACTTGCGCCACGTAGTGAGAGACCCGAACATTTTTTTTCCACTAAGGGCTTGGCCACTAACATAAGTTTGCTGAAGAAAGCAGTGTCCTAATTAGTAAGGCTTTCGAGATAAAGCATAATAAACCTGCAAGCTCATATGCACACTAGCGCCATACAGTGAGTGAGTTCCGAACACATGGGACTACCACCCAGAAGGGCATGGCCACTAGTACAAGTTTGCTGATGAAAATATCGTCTTTACTACTAAGGCTCTCGAGGTATAGCAATCACAAACTGGATGATTATATGCACAGTAGCGCCGTGTAATGACCGAATTCAGAACTTGTGTGACCACCTCTAGGAAGGGCTTGGCCATTTGCACAAATTTGCTGAAGAAAGCAATGTCCTAGTTAATAAGACTCTCGTAATATAAAGTTAAATAATCTGGAACCTCATATCCATACTAGCGCCACGTAGTGATTGAATTCCGAAGGTATGTGATCATCATCCGGATGGAATTGGTCACTAGAAAGAATATACTTAAGAAAGTAATGTCGTAATTTGTAAGGCTCTCGAGATACAACATAATCAAACCGAAACATAATATGCACACTAGCGCCGTGTAGTGACCGAATTTCAAACTTGTGTGGCCGCTTCTAGGAAGAGATTGGCCATTAGAACAAGTTTACTCAAGACTGTGTTAACTGGTGAGGCTCTCGAGATATCCTAGGATGAAAGCAATTACCCCTTATCCCAACACGTCACAGCACTCATATTTTGTAACTCGAAAGTAAAGCGCCTCTTGCGGTAAAATTCCCAATTAAACTGGAATCCAATGACACACATTTGTTGGTCTAACCCCGTACAACAATTCTGCTGAAGATTCCCAAGCAACACATCTCTGTCATAATTGGTTGTAGCAACTTGATTGTGACTTAATTGAGTCACATTGCAGTTACTTTGACTAATTCGCAACAAGTGTGCTACTAGGGTTGTAGATGTTAATCATTTGAAACAACTGATATAGACCTTTTTTCCCCCAATTTGTGAAAATCCCATAAGCTGCAGGTATCGATCTTTACGGTTTGCTCGAAAAGAACGAAACCGTAGAAATTGAGACAGTAAAGAACGAAACCGAAAGGATCAGTACCCGACTGTAATATATTGAACTGAATCAAACTATGAATGAATGGGATCACGATTGAAACGAAAATCCAGGTCTGTTCGGTCGTGAGCTAGCTAAACTGTTGATTCCTGGGTGTGTGACGTTCTGAAATGGTTCGGATAAAGTCTGAATATCGCGCGGAATCCTGGACGTAGCAGAATGGAGAAACCAGCGCAATCTAGAACACATACGTAAGTGATGGGTATTTTCAAGTGGAGCCCGAAGCTGTCATCGAGCCTGGAGATAAAGGCAAATAATTTGTAATCCCACGTCTTAAAAGCAAATAAGAGGTTGGACCAAGAAGTTTTTAGGTTCAAATTATCCCAGACCAAAATGCAAAGCAAAATTTAGAGGTAAAGAAGCGTTCAAGGAAACTGTTCAGAAATGTGTTGACAAAATACGATTGCTCTGTTTTAGACGGAAATTTTTCGATAGGAATTTTGTACCTAGATTGACCGAGAGACTGCTCCGGAAGAACGTTAAATAAAAAAGAAATTGGAATTCTTCAAATTGGGATGAAAAGTGAAACATTCTACTTCTACTTTTTGGATCATAAGCCAATACATTTTCCAAGAGGAGTGCCCACGAAGAGACCTCTTATTGCTTTTTCAGTGAATTTTCTATTCTGACCCGACTTCGTAAGCTGGCACTACTCAAATTCTACCAAACAATAGTACAGAGAACATGGCGTCACAGTGGTTGCCAAAGAGATGAATCCGGTTAAAAATCCGGAACTGATGCGAATTGAGGAACACTGGTCAATTGTGAAGCACATTTTGAAGAAAAAGGATGAAAACAACATTCAGGGCCGACTCCGGCGTAATGGTTCACACCCATACGTCTCACGCCAAGGTCACGAGTTCAAGTCT
The DNA here is from genome assembly GCA_024533555.2 of Aedes koreicus. NCBI lineage: Eukaryota > Metazoa > Arthropoda > Insecta > Diptera > Culicidae > Aedes > Aedes koreicus. The sequence continues at coordinate 53,499 of JAHHFK020005020.1, read as the reverse complement.
CACCCATGGACAGGTTAGGAAAAACAACCAAAGAGGTGTTTGAGTGATTACGACGGGAGATGAACCAGCCTGAGGCTGAAAATCTAGATAATACAGAAAAAAAAAATGAAAACAATAATTGACCTGAGGGATTTCAAGCGGAAATGGAATTTGGCAGTTAAACGAGAACAATGCTCCTCCAAAAGATGATGGACCGTGTAAAAAGAATAGTTCGAGCAATGGCCTACAGTAAGAAAAAGGCCGAAACAAAGGTCTTACAATAAGCTTAATTACTTTTGTATGGCTGTTACATTGAACTATGAAAAATAAATCGCCTTCAACAAAATTTTCATGTACGGATTTTTTCGAGCTCAACCTTCATATTCAAACATCGCACATTGTGACGACCAGAGCTTTGAAACGAGTTGACAGCTTCCCAGAGAGAACATTTGAACATATATGCGTGTTTCACCATGACAATAAGGTGTTTGCTGCGCTGCCAGATGAAATGCTGACTATGTTTATTCATCAAAGCAAGGCTTCTCGCTGGGCTGGCGGCTGAAAGAGCTGATGTACATTATAAAGATTAAACTCAATCTATAAATTATGACTACGGCTTGGTGGACTGCCGAAGGCTGGTCTTATACAGAAAAACGAATGGTGCTGCAAAAATTCTCATTTCTTATGATCCTTAGCATCCTTAGCAGGAGGCAAATAGAAGTGTAAGAAGTAGCTTCAGTCAGCCAAATAATGGGCTTTATATTGAGCAAACCGTCAGTCGGGGTGACATTGAGCAAAAAAGGAAATAAATAGAAAATGAAATCTAAAACTTTAAAGTGTTGCAAACAAAGTCAGGAATATCAACTTTCAACTGAAAGAAAGTTTCCCGTTCTTCAGCTAACGATCTAACAACCTATCTCAACCGTAGAGCAGCAACCTTCATGGATGGTCCCCGAAAACTGTTCACAGATCTTACGTCATATACAACATGTTTGATTTCTAATATATTTCCACCTCATTTTTCAATGTTGGACTACATTCTGGCTCACACCATAGTTACTTTTCCAATCTGTATTAACTCGTCAATTCAACATGAACATAAACGACTTCTTTGACGAGATCTACAATGATTGCAAAAGCACTGTTTACTTTTAGGATTCTCCTTAAAAGAACAAGTTATTCAAAAATAATTGTTTTGCAACGTGTAGTTTATTGAGAGGTGCAACGCTGGATTCAAAAACAACACCTATTTAATTCTAGATTTCCAATCATCTTTGGGACACTAAAATATCATAAATAAATTGGTTAAAAAATGCACGTAATTTATTCTCAAAGTATTTTAAATCAACCCCATCAATAATTAAGCAACCTTTTATTGTCGAGAAAGCAGTCTCCATTTCTCATGGACTTGCTGAATACTTTAGAAGCATTATTGACACCGCCTCCCTGAAATAAAAAAAGAACACTCAAACGACAAACTTTTTCCACCTATCCTTTATCCTCCCTGGGTCTGCCCTTTTCCTCAACCACCATACGTCAGGTCAAAAACAAACGACTCCCCCGCTCCGTCGGGGAAAATAACAGCCATTCGGGAGCCTAAGTGATACTAATAACGTTTTAATAGTTTTAAAGACACCGAGGCGACAGTCGGTTCGTTCCCATGGGGGAGGCGATGCGACTCTGCTGGTGCGGAGAAATTCTGTCCCAAATTCACTGCGTTGGGAAACCCGCAAAAGGTGCGTATGTAAATTACCCATAAAAGTGAAAAACTCTCATCAAAAATAACTCAAAACTTATCGGAGAATGGGAAGCCATTATTTACCATTTCCTTCATTGAAGTCACATCGCCAACCGGGCTGGGAAGAAAGGTGGCAATGTTGAATTGCTTTGGGAACAATAAAACGAATGCGGGTGGAAAATGGGTGTGTTGGAACTTGCAGGCGAGGCGAGGCGAAAAAATACTGCATGAATTAATGATGATGTAATTCAATATTTATGCTCAAGCAGATACCGCCACCAGTGCCAAGCAGTAGATGCAACAAACGTTGACAGGGTTGAATGGGAAAAGGGTGCCAGTAAGTAAGTGATATACTTCAGGGGAAATTATTTTCGATGGGTTTAAATAACCTAGTGCATATCTTTTATCGCTCCTGGAAAGAGGAGAGGGTAAGAGCCACAATTGTAATAGTTGGGACTCAAAATAGTTTTCATTACAAAAACTAGGGATTTCTGCAGGAGAATCATGCCACATGAGAATAGTCTATTAATATTTCGAAGCGATGGATAATACCTATATAATGTCGTTTTGAAAATGAAAATAGAGAGTGTACAGATGTTCTAGATTTAATCTTCAATACATTCATTATTTACAAGGATCATATTGGTTAGTATAATAGCATATTTAAAAAAAACATTTGATAATTACAGGCCGTACATTTTATTTGGTATCTTTAATGGGTGGAAGATTATTCTGGAAAGATGATTAATATTATTATTTTCAAAATGGCATTTGTCTCTCAGCGCACGCTCTAAATAACAATTTTTCGTTCTAAATAATGTATGTGTTGTATCCAAATACTGTGGTAAAATGTTTATAGCAAGCCTGAATACCGAACCGTCGATCGGTTCTATAATACAAGCTAATAAACGTACAGTCAGTTATAGTTTGAGCGTACCAAGAACAACACATCGTTGTAGTTATCTCCCTTAATCCGAAGATAAATACTTGACTTCAACACCGGTTAGTTCAGTGGCGACGAGGAGAATATATATATATATATTTTTTTTAATTTCGTATAACCGTTGAGTGATTAAGGAATCATCAGTGATAACAACTAGTTTTTAAACCGTGTTGTAGTGCGTTTATAGTGGCGCGCAAGTTTGCGACTATTGTGCAATAATCAACTATCACCCAGAAGATCACCTCAAGTGTGGAAGGTCCGTTTGGTGCGATAATCATTTGATTGTACATTGATTGCAGAAGTTAATTGTTTATTATTGAAAAACCACGTCGTTATACGTATTTTCCACAGCATTTAATCAGCACACATCGCGTGTTTCGTTGTGTCTAGTGGTGATCAGTTTTTGTGTGATTTGGAATCCATTGTCCATCACATTTTTTTTTTTCCTAACAGAAAGGCTTTGCGGATTTGTATGACCTGTTTGAATAAACGCCAACAAAGAGCGACCAAAGGTCAGTTTGAATCATTTGTGTGCACTAAAGAACAAATAGATCGTGCTAAAAGTGTTTTTAATCGCTCCTTCAGCGTGGATCTGTTAGTTTGGTAAGCTTGATTTTTTTTTTTTTTTGGTGAATCGCTGTCTGGAATCTTTATCAAGCTGCTATCAGCAATATGCCATTGGTGAACAGCATTGAGCCCTACGTCCCGGGCGCCATTCCTTTTTCTCAACACTTGGAACAATTCAATTGGGTGCTAGTTCTTCAGAAAATTCCTGCTGATGAGCATAAAGCCTCATTTTTAGCATCATGTGGGACGGAAGTTTATTCCGAATTGAAATTGCTGTTCCCGGGTAAAGATTTAGCTAACATCGAGCTCAAGGAATTGATGGATTCTCTTAAAAAGCGTTATGATCGTAGTGAGAGCGATTTGGTACAGCGTGTGAAGTTTTACGCCCGATCCCAAAAGGCAGGTGAAAGAACTATTGATTTTGTGCTCTCAGTTAAGCAGTTGGCTGAATATTGTAATTTCGGTACATTCAAAGATATAGCCATTAGGGATAGGCTAGTTTGTGGTGTTTCTAGTAAACAACTTCAGGAAAGACTGTTGGACGAAGAGGAACTAACCCTTGCGAAAGCGGAGAAAATTATTGTCAACCGCGGCGAGCAGGCGGCTGAGAGATTGACTTCTATCAATGGTGAACCGGCTAGGGTAGGTGTTTTTGAGCGTCTAGGTAGCAAGAGAGTTGGTTTTCAGCGTGATCCAACACCTACTTCAACGCGGAGTCGTCATAGGAGCCGTGATAATTACAAACATCGTCGAAATAACAACAGTCGCAGCCGCAGCAGAAGTTTTTCGACGCAGAGGAAAAACGGGAAGAAAGTCTACTTTTGTAATTACTCTCGGAGAAAGGGGCACACACGCAAGTACTGTTTCGATTTGAAGCATCAGAAACCATCAGTTAAGTCAGTCGCCGTGGTAGCACCGAAACCAGATCTGTCTGAGAAGTTAAGGAGAGCTGCTAGACTGTCAGACTCGGAGGAGGACATGGACGCACTGATGATTTCCACAGTTCTAGGGTCCAGCACCAACGCCCCATGTTTGGTTGAAGCATATGTTGACGATGGTGTCTTGCGGATGGAAATAGACAGTGGATCTGCTGTTTCCGTTATTAGTAAGCTGGCTTACAATGAACGTTTCAGGCACAAACCGTTAGCTATATGCAACTTGAAATTGGCAGTTGTAGACGGCGCTCGCCTGATCGTTGCTGGTCAGATCATAGTTTCGGTGAAGGTCAACGGGCGGCGCGAAAAGGTACCATTGGTGGTTTTGAATAGTTCAAAAAAAAAATATTCCGCTGTTGGGCAGGGATTGGCTCGATATTTACTACCCAGCTTGGCGAGATGCTCTTCGAGGATCGTTGTTGGTAAACCATACAAGCATTTTGAAGGAGGACGGAGTTGTTGAAGATATAAAGAGTAAGTACTCTAGTGTTTTTGACAACGATTTTTCTGTACCCATATCAGGTTTTGTGGCAGATTTGGTACTCAAAGACGATAAACCCATTTTTAAACGCGCTTATGACGTCCCTTATCGTTTGCGTGACCAGGTTGTTGAGCATATAGAATCGTTGGAAAAAGATGGGGTAATCACTCCAATAGAGGTAAGCGAGTGGGCTTCACCTGTTGTTATTGTTGTCAAGAAAGATAAAGGAATTCGGATGGTTGTTGATTGCAAGGTTTCCATCAATAAGCTTATAGTACCAAACACTTATCCTTTGCCTATTCCTCAGGATTTGTTTGCTTCGCTGTCTGGTTCAAAAGTGTTTTGTTCTCTTGATCTTGCAGGAGCATATACCCAGTTGCGTCTTTCTAAAAAATCTAGAAAATTTATGATTATAAACACGATCAAGGGTTTGTATTCGTACAACCGTTTGCCCCAGGGAGCATCCAGCCGTGCTTCCATATTTCAAAAAGTGATGGATCAAGTTTTAAAAGGTTTGAATTATGTATTTTGCTATTTAGATGATGTTCTAATAGCCGGTGAGAATTTTGAGGATTGTAGAAAGAAACTGTATTTGGAGCGTTTGTCCAAGTTCAACATAAAAGTTAATTTAAAAAAATGCAAATTTTTTGTTTCCAGTTTGCCTTATTTGAGACATGTGTTAACAGAGCAAGGTTTGTTGCCCTGCCCTGAAAAAGCTGAGACGATTCGTAGAGCTAAGCCTATTGTTTACTGAGGAAAAATACTAAATATGTTTGGAGTGAAAATTGCAACACTGTTTTCGAAGATTGCAAAAAAATATTGCTAAAACCAAACCTTCTAGAATTTTATGATCCTGATAAACCTATCGTCGTTGTTTCAGATGCCTGCGGATACGGTTTAGGTGGAGTTATAGCACATGTCGTTGGTGAAGAAGAAAGACCAATTAGTTTTACTTCTTTTTCGCTAAATGATGCACAAAAATCGTATCCAATTTTGCACTTGGAAGCACTTGCGGTGGTTAGTACGATTAAAAAAAATCCATAAGTTTTTATATGGAAAAAAGTTTACTGTTTTCACAGACCACAAACCTTTGATAGCAATTTTTGGGAAAGACGGAAAAAATTCAATTTTTGTAACTCGTTTGCAGCGATATATTATGGAATTATCAATTTATGATTTTGAAATCATCTATCGACCTTCTGCAAAAATGGGTAATGCAGATTACTGTTCCCGGTTTCCATTACCAGAAGAAGTCCCACGAGCTTTGCAAAGAGACTATATAAAAACCATCAATTTTTCCAGTGAAGTTCCACTGGATTTTAATGTTATTGCCATGGAGACAAAGCACGATGAGTTTCTACAACAAATTTTATCGTTTATGAAGACCGGTTGGCCTAAGAAGCTTAGTCGGAGATTCGGGATTTTATTCGAATCACCAAGATTTAGAGGAAGTTGATGGGTGTGTAATATTTCAAGATCGTACTGTTATACCTGCAAAGCATCAAGATTCAGTACTCAAGCTTCTACACAGGAACCATTCAGGAATAACAAAGTTTAAACAGTTGGCTAGAAGGTCTGTTTATTGGTTTGGTATCAATAGCGATATTGAAAACTTCGTGAAACATTGTCGAGTTTGTAATCAGATGTCTGTTGTTCCAAAGACTTCTACACAAACCAGTTGGATTCCAACAAGTCGTCCTTTTAGCAGGATCCATGCAGACTTTTTCTAATTTCAACAGAAAGTTTTCCTTGTTATAGTTGACAGTTATTCGAAGTGGCTGGAGGTAGAGTATATGAAGTACGGTACGGATGCGGGTAAAGTTAAAAGTAAGTTCATGGCTTTATTTGCGAGGTTTGGTCTTCCTGACGTCATACTGACCGATGGAGGCCCTCCGTTTAACTCAAAATATTTGGTTGACTTTTGGAGTCAACAAGGGATACAAGTTTTAAAAAGTCCTCCGTACCACCCCTCGAGTAACGGACAAGCCGAATGAATGGTTCGTGTTGTCAAAGAGGTTTTGAAAAAGTTCCTGTTGGATCCTGACATAAAGGGTTTGGATATCGCAGATCAAATTTCATATTTTTTGTTTAATTATCGGAACACCTGTTCAGAAAGTGCACAGTTTCCTTCTGAAAAATTACTTAGTTTCACACCGAAAACGACTTTGGATTTGGTCAATCCAAAGCTTAGTTTTAAAAACCACTTAACGACTCACACTTATGAGGAAGATTTTAGTTTAGATGATGACAAACCAGCTTTACCTGATAAGTTTTCTCAGCTACGTCATGGAGAACCAATCTACTTCAAGAACTTTAGGGCTACGGAAGTGAAGAGGTGGTTGGATGCCAAGTTCTTGAAACGTTTGTCCAAAAATGTATTCCAGGTTTCTGTCGGGGGTCGAATGTATTCGGCTCATCGCGACCAACTCAAATTGAAACCCAAGGCACACAGAACACTTGTGTGTGGTTGGCAGCCGAATAGGAAACGACGGAGAGAAGACGATGCGGATTTCGACGAAGACTCAGACAGCAGTGATTATTATGGATACCTTTCATCAACGATCCACACCAACATTCTATGGTTGAAGTCGGCAATAGTTTGTCGGTACCTTCAACTAGCGGCAATAGTTTGTCCAAAAATATTCCAGACAATAGTTTGTCTACAAGCAAGATGGCGTTGAGTGGCAGAAGTGTGCTACCTTCATCAGGCGATCAGATGCCTATGAGCGCAAGTTCTTGTCATCAGAAAAGTGCAAGACAAGATGACGCATTCGAAGTGTTATCAAACGATCAAGGTTTACTAGGTGCAGGCTTAAGTGTTCCTTCCGGACAAGGAAACAAAAGGTGGCTGATTCGCGGAACGATACGCTTCCCAGGCGATCTCGTCGATTAAAACGTCAGAAGATACATATGGATTATAAATATTATTAGATTAGGATTTTATATGAATTTGTGCTAAATAATTGTACTATCAAATTGAAATTGAAATATTGTACATAATTTCCTTAGGGAAGAGAACTGTTGTATCCACATACTGTGGTAAAATGTTTATAGCAAGCCTGAATACCGAACCGTCGATCGGTTCTATAATACAAGCTAATAAACGTACAGTCAGTTATAGTTTGAGCGTACCAAGAACAACACATCGTTGTAGTTATCTCCCTTAATCCGAAGATAAATACTTGACTTCAACACCGGTTAGTTCAGTATGTATTGAAAAAAATATCGTTTGATGATTCTTGCGGTTATTCTTTGTGTTAAACATCCTTTATGCATTCGATAATCATGGGCTGGATTACACAGTTGACATAAGAAGAAAAATGATTAAAATTTTCTTGTTATTTGTAAGCAGTTTTTGCTTAGAATTGAATGCCAGGTGAACGTAAGAATTACGTCCCGCAATAAAAAGTGCGGGAACCTCTACAGCTTCTCGATTTAGCTACATGGGTCTCCCCCAGGGATCATGTTTAAGCCCCCTTTTGTATAATGTTTATGTCAAAGACATTGACGGTTATCTCAGTGACAACTGTATGTTGAGACAACTTGCAGATGACGGTGTAGTGTCTGTCACGGGAACCAATGGGGTCGATCTGCAAGGACCCTTACAGGATACCTTAGACAATTTGTCTACTTGGGCTCTAGAGCTAGGTATCGAATTCTCTACGGAGAAAACTGAGTTGGTAGTTTTTTCAAGGAAGCATAACCCAGCACAACCGAAGCTTCAAATGTGGGGTACACCGATAACTCATTCCATGTCCTTTAGATATCTTGGGGTTTGGTTCGATTCTAAGGAGTGTATCGAAAATAAGCTATCCACAAACTTTCTTTCAAATTATGTTGAAAACCGATATTTTATTCATACAAAAATTTGATCCTTTATTGTACGAGGGTAAAATTGAACATAATGAAGACCGGATGAAATTTAAGTTATTTCTTCACGAATTTTCGAACTTTGGATCGAATGCTCTTCATCAAGTTCCGGACAAGTGTTGCATCGCAGTTTTTGGACGCTTGAGCCCAAATTTTTTTGAACTCCTGCATGTTCCCAGCTGCCTTACCAGTCTTCTTGAAGACACTCTTCACGATTGCCCAGTAACGTTCGATGGGTCGAAGCTGAGGGCAATTTGGTGGATTGATATTTTTCTCAACGAAATCTATACCCTTTTCCGCAAGCCAATTGAGAGTGGTTTTGGCATAGTGAGCCGACGCTAAATCCGGCCAAAACAGTGGAGGTGTACTATGCTTCTTATATAAAGGCAACAATCTCTTCTGGAGACACTCAGATCGATAGATTTCCGCATTTATAGTTCCGGTAGTGTAAAAAATGGTTGACTTCAAACCACAGGAACATATTGCTTGCCATACCAGTACCTTTCGACCGAATTTCTCCACTTGAATCGACCTGTCCGCATCGCTCACATCCTCCCCAACGACGGCAGTAAAGTATTGTGGACCTGGAAGGGTTTTTGAGTCCTCCTTTACATAGGTCTCATCGTCCATCAAAACGCATGCATCCGGACGCTGCAAAAGACGCGAATACAATTTCCGGGCCCTTGTTGCTGCTCGCTTCTTCTGTTCTGCACTTTGTTTCGAGATTTTCTGCTTCTTGTAGGTCTTCAAGTGGTTTCGCATCTTGATACGCTGGATCATTCCGACACTCGTTCCTGCTTTTTTGGCCAAATCACGTATTGACATTGATTTGTTCTTCATGATTAGAGATACCACTTTCTGCTCCAGTTTCGGGTTGGGAGAACCGGGTTTTCTGCCTCTTCCTGGTAGCTCATCCAAAGAATAGTGTTCCCCAAACTTATTAATGATGGTTTTAACACTCGCATGATGAATTCCAAACCGCTTCGCCATTTTTCGCATTGTAATACCCTTCTCACTTAGCCATGTGTCCAGAACCTTAATTTTCACTTCCTTTTCAATACGCGACATTTTGAAAACGCAGAATTTGAACCGCACAAACAAGTAAACAAAAGAAAGCTGACAGTCAAACGCACAGCATGCAGTGTTCAGAGCATAAAAACCATCACAAATACATGCGTACAACGCAAATGTATGTGGATAGCTTATATTCGATATACTCCTTAAGTCCCTAGAACAACTTGGGCGATGTACTGAAATTTTGTTGAAAAAAACATAAAAATAAGCATTCGACACATAGATAAGTGGAACAATGTTATCAATTCCTTAGTGTTTGGACAATAGACTTTGCATAAATTAAACAAGTTCAATTGTATAAATTTTGAATATATTTTTAAAAGCGCGATAAACGTTTGACAACTTTGCTGGTAGCAAATCTTAAAAGAGATAGAATTTCTGTAATCATTTAATAAGTTCAAATATGTTCCATAGAGTTCACTCAACTCATAAATTTGTTTATAACATCGAAGAAATCGCTTCAGAAAAGTTTCCAAAAGCCAACAACAAAGCAAAACCTACAAATATTAAGTTCACCAAAAGTTCATTAAACTTAACTACTCTGAAAATCTTGAAAAAAAAATTCACCATATTTATATTTTGATTTATATGGCAACCGTTCAACCCTGCCGTTTGCCGGCGAAGAAATAAAATACCAAACAGATACCGAACTGTAAATTCAGAAAACCACTCACGGAAAGAGCTGCGAAAAAATCGCTGATATAAAGTACTTAAATTACATGGTTAAAACAAATTAATTAGCTGTACACCAGTTTCGCTCCCAACACCCAACTTCCGTCGCTGCATCTCTCTCACCGGTTCTCACTTGCTACTGAGAGTGCAAAATTGTTTGATTTATGCTGTATGTGATATGCAGTGGCCGTGTATCTTCTATCCCTCTCCATCCAACCCCCCACCCCTCGTCGTAGATGCACTATCGCCGTGAAGTCCTGCCAGCAAGCAGTCCTGTTGAAAACACGAATGTTAACGCTGGTTGTACAATTTCATTAATGGTTGGAAAATGTTTTCCACTTGTTGTTCGTACAGGTACCTCACGCTTTCCGTTTTTTTCTTCTTATTTTTTCCATTCCCGCCCAGCAAATGGAGAAGCGAGTGTTGAGTGGGTGAAGCGTTATTTAAAACTTTTTTCGGAGTTTAATTCCAATCCCAAAAGCTGTGAAATTACATCCCTTGGATGATGGTGGTCTGCATGCATATGCCGCGAATGGCAAGGAAAGCGGATCGTTTGCTGCAAATGTATGCGTTGTTTTCATATAGTTTTGGTAACAAACATTTCTTTTTTTGTTTAATGAACAATTTTACGTGCTGAGATGAGACTGTTTGGTTTGTTGAGATGAGTATTTTTTCCCCAGTGGCCATATTTATCTTTGCGTTACATTAAATAATTCGTTAATGCAAATACACTCGTACTGATTGTTTGCTCTTCAAGTCAACAGTGAGCAAAATTTTGCTTTTAATCATGGAAACGTGTTATTGTTCCACGTGGTTGAACCGGTGGAAAGCTGAGATTTGTTGTTTTATTTATTGCGAAATGTTTCATTTTGTACTTATCACTTTGAAAAACCGAAAAAGGCAGTCAGATATCCATTTCATGCGGATTGAATCGTACCTGTGAAAAAAAAAAGAAGAGAAGAGATATATGAAAACATTGTTAAGTCTTTCGTATTTAACAATTATTGGTGAAAAAGCAAATGACACTATTCTATCATGCATCAGGGGCAGTTCCAGATAGTGCAGGTCTATGGCTAAAGTTCATTTAGTTATACTCTTAAAATCGAAGACATTATGATAAATCGAATGGACCTGGATTCATTCCATCATAAAACGCTGAAGAATGTTCATTTTACTCGATTGCTTCTCATACTTCTGCATCATATACATACCTTAGCGAATAACAAATGAACAACTATTCACCATCAATTTTACTTCCATTTGCACGTTTCTTTTTTACTTATACATATATTGTTTTTTTTATTTATATATTTATTGTTCATTAACTTATTTTGTTATATATTAACTTCTAACATATTTATTTTTATTTATTTATACACACGTTTATTTATTCATTTTTAAAATTATTTTTAACTTATATTTAGCTTTCTTCTCTTACTCCTACATTATTTTTTTAATAAATTATTTATTTTGGTAATGGTTTATTGAGCCATTTGTTCCTGTATTTGTTTAAATTTTTATTTATTTCATAACGTATTTTTACATTGACAACTACTTCTTACAGTTATTTAGTTATGTATTTATATTTTATATATACATATGAAAATTTGTTCATTTATACAATGATTTCAAAACTGAATTGTAAGTTTAATTTATAACTATACAGTGATGGACAATACAATAAGACCAAAGCTCGATTTTCATACAAAATGGTCATGTTTGGAGGCTTGTCTTTCACTTTCCCGTGAAGTAATTGAACTGAAATTTTGGCAGCAGCCTAGAAATAACCTGAATTTTAATCTCTAATAAATTCATAATTTTTCATCCACCACTTCAGAAACTTACAGACACCACCTACGACAAAAAAATAACACCTCCTTTTGATATGCATAGTTTTGGCCATGTTGATGACTGTGAGTTACAATCTAAAGTATACTGATATTAAAATGACCCGTGCAACAATAATCAAAATTCAGATCCTCAAATTCGTGCATACTCTATGGAAATCAAGAAGTATTGTCTTTCAAAGTGGTGAATGAAACATGATGGATTTAATGCATATGAAAATTTAGGCTACTTCTGGACCCCAGCCGAAATTTCAGCTCAATTGGTTCTCGAGAAAATGAAAGGCAAGCCCCCTAATATGACCATTTTGTATGGAAATCAGGCTTTGGTCTTATTGTATTGTCTGTCACTGTCACTGTTTTATCCACTTACGTATTTTGTTAAACATTTACTTTAAACATATTAATTTTAATTTATTTATACACTCATTTATTTATTTATTTTAAGAAGTAATTAGTAGCTTTGATATTGATTTATTTCTTTAATCCTACATTGTTTTTTATTTATCAATCATTTTGGTATGGGTTTTTTGATTCATATTTTTCTTAGTTTATATATATATTTTTATTTAATTTATTTAATGTTTATACATTTACAAATACTTTTTTTGCAGCTATTTTGTTATGTATTTATATGAAATCATATATTAATTTATTTAAATTTTGTATATACAAATAAAAATTTGTTTATGCATTTATAGATTTCTCACCTGAATTGAAATTTTAATTTAATGCTAGACTTTTAAGTCCATTTTAGTATTTATTAACAGACCTATTCATCAATGAATTATTTGTTCATTCATTCATAATTATATACATATACTTGTTTACTTATTTATTAATGTTTTAAATTTTTAAATATTTATTGGTTTTTATATTTTATTTATTTTATTTATTATATTGATAAGTTAATTTATTCGCCTGTTTATTTATTAGGTACAATAAAAAGTAATATAATAATCCTTATGAGTAATTCGTTTATTTTTTGTCTGTATTTGACTTATTAATCAATCAATAAACTGATGTTTTTATCGATTTTTTTTCATGATTATCGAGATTTTCGGCCTCGTGTTGGTTCATTTCCCGTCGTAGTCCCTCAAACATCTCTTTGGAAATTTTTGTAACTTGCCGGGAGTGAGATTCAACTCGTGAATTTGACGTGAGAGGTATAGATTGTTAGTTCTAGGCCAAGATGGTCCCGATTGATGAATAAAGTGGTAATTTTTTCATCAATTAATTCAATTTTTTATTAATTTCTTAATGAATTTATCCATTTTTTATAAAATATATTCATATATTTTAAGATATTATTCATTTATTCTGTTTTTATGTATATATAATTTGTTTAAAATGTTTATTCTATATGAATTTATTAACAAAAATATGAATTCATTCATTTATCTTTTAAAAATATACACTACACACACACACTCAGGTTTCTTCTACAGAAATCTGTAAAATTTTACCGAATTCTCAACAGCTGAACGTACGGTAATTCAATTTAACGGATTTCGGTGAAATTTTATAGTTATCTGTAAAAAAATTACAAATTTAAAATTCTTATTTTCGTCAATTCATTAACGTATTTTTTCATGGACTATGAAATTTTTTTTTCAATTTATGCACTTATGAGTATTGATTCATTTATTTTTATTAACCGTAAATAGCTCGTATAGCATTATATCGGGCAAACGCATCTAAGGAGCATTTTTCCAAAGTTTAAGGAGCATTTCCCCAAAAAGAAGGGTGCATTTACCCTTTGCCCCTATAATTTATATATTTTTTAATTTTTTTTTGCTTGTCCATTTTATTCACAATATTTATTTATTTATAAACGTAGCGAATGAGTTATTTATTTATTGATAAATCTATCTAGATGTCTATTCATTCCATAACAAATTATATTTTAATAGTTCCTTAATAGTTTCAGATTTATATGATTTTTTTTGTTTATTCATTCAGTTGTATTAACATTTATATTTGCTCATTAAAATTTAAGTTCTTTACATTTATACAAGTAAGTAATTTATAGATATATTTATTTATATATATAAACTAGCTGAACCCGGTGCGTGCGCTGCTACGATTGCAACTAAATGAAGTTAGATTTTATATAACTGGGACGTTTATTGTTTTTTTTCGGAATGATTTTTTTTTCTTGAAAAAGCTGAACTTCTATCAAAACATGCTTCTTACCCGAGAAATACACGTTTTGTGTTTAATTAACCTGGACAATTCCTATTTTTGGTAGAAATTTGTGTTTCATTTGTATGGGAGCCTCCCTTCCAGGGGGGGGGGGGGGGTTCTCAAACCACCATACAATCATTGCCTTCAAAACCCCGAACATGCCAAATTTGGTTCCATTTGCTTGATTAGTTCTCGAGTTATGCAGAAATTTGTGTCTCATTTGTATGAGAGCCCCCCTTCCTGAGAAAAAAAGGTGTCTCAAACAATCATAAGAACCTTCCCCAGCGCCAAAAACCCCTTCATACTAATTTTCACGTTGGTTGGTTCAGTACTTTCCGAGTCTTTAAGGGTCTGACAGACAGACAGACAGAAATTCATTTTTATGTTTATAGAAATCTAGCCTCCAAAAACCCCTATATGCTTAATGTGGTTTCATTTACTTGATTAGTTCTCGAGTTATGCAGAAAGTTGCGTTTAATCTGTATGGAAGACCCCCCTCCCTTCAAATGGGGAGGGGTATTGAACTGCCATAGAAACATTTCTTGCCTCCAAAAACCTCCACATGCCAAATTTGGTTTCAGTTGCTTCATTGGCTCTCGAGTTATGCTAAAAATTATGATTCATTTTTGTGGAAGTCTCCCCTTTCAGAAGGCGGAGGGGTCTCAAACTACCTTAGAAACATTTATTTCCTTCAAAAACCTCCACATGCCAAATTTCGTTCCATTTGCTTGATTTGTTCTCGAGTTATGCAGAAATTCGTGTTTCATTTGTATGAGAGACCCCTTTTTCTGTGAGCGAAAGAGTCTCAAACCACAATAGAAACCTTTTTTGCCTTCAAATACCATCACCTGCAAAATTTGGTTCCATTTACTTGATTAGTTCTCGAGTTATGCAGAAGTTCGTTTTGCATTTGTATGGAAACCGCCTCTTTCAGTGAGCGGAGGAGTCTAAAACCACAATAGAATCATTTTTTGCCTTCGAAAACCTCCACATGCCAAATTGGGTTCCATTAACTTGATAAGTTCTCGAGTTATTCAGAAATTTGTGTTTCATTTGTATATGAGCCCTCCTTTCAGAGAAGGGAGGGGCTCGAGTTAACTTAGAAACATTTCTTGCCTTCAAAAACCTCCACCTGCCAAATGTGGTTCCATTTACTTGATTAGTTCTCGAGTTATGCAGAAATTTGTGTTGGATTTGTTTGGAAACTCCCCTCCCTCCCCCTTCCAGATAGCGGAGGAGTCTCAAACTTCCACAGAAACATTTCTCTCCTCCAAAAACCTCCACATGCCAAATTTGGTGCCATATGCTTGATTAGTTCTCGAGTTATGCACAAATTTGTGTCTCATTAGTATGAGAGCCCCCCCTCTTACAGAGGGCGGAGGCGTCTTGAGTTACCATAGAAACATTTCTTGCCTTCAAAAACTTCTACCTGCTATATTTGGTTCCATTTACTTGATTAGTTCTCGAGTTATTCAGAAACTTGTGTTTCATTTGTATGGGAGCTCCTCCCCCCCTACCAGACAGAGAGGAGGAGTGTCGAACCACCGTAGAAACATTTATTGCCTTTGAAATTCCCGCAAGCCAAATTTGGTTCCATTTACTTTATTAGATCTAGAGTTATGAAGAAATTTCAGTTTCATTTGTATGACAGCACCCCTTCTAGGAGAGGGGAGGGGTCTCAAACCACCATAGAAACATTTTTCGCCACCAGAAAACCCCACATGCCAAATTTGGTTCCATTTGCCTTGATTAGTTCTTGAGATATGCAGAAACTTCTGTTTCATTTGTATGGGAGCCTCCTTTTTTAGAGAGGGGAGGGGTCACAAACTACCATTGAAACATTTCTTGCCTCCAAAAACTTCCGCATGCTAAATTTGAATTCCTTTGCTTGATCAGTTCTCGAGCTATGCAGAAATATGTGCTTCATTTGTATGAGAGCCCCCCCTTTCAGAGGAGGGAGGGGTCTCTTACTATCTTAAGAACTTTTCCCGGCCCCAAAAACCCCTGCGTACAAATTTTCACGCCGATCGGTTCAGGAGTCTCCGAGCCTATTAGGGTCAGACAGACAGACAGACAGACAGACAGAAATCCATTTTTATATATATAGATATAGATTCCTTTTTAACTCATATTTTTTTGTGTTCATAGGTTCTTATTTTGATTTTTTATGTTTATGTTTATGTTTATGGATTGATTTCATTCTTTATTATTCTATTTATTTATTTAATGATTCATGTCTAGGTGTGGGTCATCAAAGAGGTAGTAGAGAAGCAACGATGAACCAAGTACGTTGGCGAAATGTTTAAGACGAGGTTTTGACATTGTATTGTTGTTACGTTAATAAAATACAAATCATAATAAACCATTTATGTCCGAATGACACAATCCTCAGCTGATATTTCTTTTCCTTCAGGTGCGGGGCGGACTACTTAAGATCAAGAAACCGGAAAAACCTTTCGACGTAAAATTTATCTAAAAAGCTATTTGGAATTGCGCATAGTATAGACTAAGAAGTAGAGAGAAAGCAGAATGTATAAAAATCACGAGTTGTCAGAAATGCGGAGTTACTGTATCTATAACATTCTCCAGAATTATGATGCAAACGCACCATCTGAAAATTTGTTTAACTTGCATTGACTAATCATAAATGAACTATGTAATTCAAAAAACAATTCAGGTGTACTTAACCTATTGAGGATTATAATGAAAGTTATAATTTTTTGAACTCTATTAATCAATCCAGACATCGAAATCTTATCCTCAGCTCTAAACCCAACTCGTTTGAAAAAAGGATTTACCTGTTATATCCACATTGTCTATGCAAAAAAAAAATTAAGGAATAATTAATTACGTCGAATAATCCTCCAATGGCGGACACCATTTTGAAATCACTTCACCTGTAGCAATAAGAAATCCGCCAAAATTGCTGGGTTGATGAGGAAAAATGTGTTCTTCCCTCACCCTTTTTCCGACTGGTTAGCTCCGTCATTCTGGGATGCTGGAAAATGGGGGAAGCCGATTTATTGGGTAATTAATATTATTTTCCTATTTTTCGCTAAATCCCCATCGAATTCTTAATGCTCCCTGGCACGCTGCCTGCTATCAAAAGAGCTGCGGTCCCTTCAGAAACACATGTAACTTTGTGCCAGCTGGGGCCAACAATTTAATTCACATCCCCCCGCACATCCGTTAAACCTGAGGATTTTTCGTCCTCCTCGAAAACGGCGGCACCGAAGAAAGTAAGAAGGGCATTCAAATTCCAATTTTTCCCTTAAAACACGAGCGAACACACCTTGCTTGCTGCTACTGTCGACGATCCATCCTGGGAAAAACGAAAAGGAATATATTTTTCAATTAAAATTTCATTTATTTTTAATTAATTTCGAATGCTGCGGTACTTGTGTTTTAGGAAACCGCTGCAACTGCCGTCGAGAAGGGAAGGAGCAGATGAAAGGCGAAACGTTTTGTTTCCCAGTTTGAAATGATTTTAGCACCCAAGTAATCATTTTCGTCGCCCTTGGAGGCCGAGTGAAAGCAATTTTAGGAAGTAATAGGCTTTTCTCCGGGACTCTTGTCGAAACAACAAAAAAAAAACCTCTACGTCAAGGGGTAATCACGACGACGTGAAGTATTCGTGTAGGTACGTGTGAAAGCCGACCGTAGCACCAAGGCAATTTACTGGATGTCATCTGGGAGGAAACAAAAGCTCAAGAGATGCACTTGAGAAACAACAACGACGATGATGACGCCCCCTATGTACCGCAATGTGTGTTCGACCTTCCAAACGGTTCACGTGTGGTGCCAGTCGTTGTCGTCATCAACGTTACCGCTATGTATGTACATTAAACAGAAGTGTGGCCTTTCTCACTGTAGGATCTGTGAATGCGAAAGACACATGTTAAATTGAACCTAGCAGGACATGTTTACAGACCTGGTCGGAACATAGTGGCTCGCAATTTGAGGAACTCATTCAGGAGCTCAATTAGGCATAGTTGAGTACCCTGTTTCCAGACACCTCTGACCAGCACTGTGACCGCCTTTAACGATAATGTTACGGTCATGTTTCAGCGTGTGGTGTGTAAGTGCCTACTAAGGGTAGATTTCATTTGATAATTTAGGTCTTGAAACTCATTCACTCACACTCATAAGGCTGTCCATGGTGCCAGTGGGGGAACCCTAGAGCCACACCGCACCTGTAGTCTGAAAGAAAGCTCGAAAATACGATAACAACTGTATAACGGGCCCAGCATGGTTGGTCAAGGTCCTCCACTTGGCATCATCACTCGAGGTGGGCATTTCTTGTGCAATTTTCATGTTCCTGCCCTCTCTAGACCTGCTACGGACGAATCCCTCTAGAGGGAATTTTCTAGGTCGTATGAAGCTTTTGTGCTAGCAAGAGAAGGATTTTCCCGAGACAGGAACGGGAATACAGGCAAGTGTGTTCAGTGCAAGTGACAGATGTCAAAATAATATGATATGCTGAGTGGCTAGATTTAATTTATGCTGCTGAGGAGATCCCTTTAGCTGTTATTATGTTCTGAGTTTAGCCTCAGATTGGTGCGGAGTTAAATAAACGCGGTTTGAACAGTTACAAGAATGGTGATGCATGTTTGAGAGTGGAGTGGCCTCATCGACTGGTTCCCTCTATGTTTGTTTCCACGGAGTGATGCTGGTGATGACTTATGGTGTTAAACTGAACGCAAAGCAAAGCAAAAAATAGAGAAGGAAAAACTGGTGCATCCGTGTAGAATTCTTTTAATGTGAATATTTTTTTCAATTAAAATTTTCTTGATTCTCAGAGTTTTAAGAAAGTAGAGTTTCAATTTCTTCATTGGTGTTTCAATGCAATTAAAACTAGATAGTTCGTTTCCAATGGAAATTTCTCTGGAAAGCTTCTTTCTCAGTTTTTTTTTTCATAGTCATAGCCATCATTTGTATATTTTATATTGTATTTGTATATAGAATTTGTATATTGTATTTGTATACTGCATTTGTATATTGTAACTGTTAATTGTTTTTGTATATTGTATTTGTATACTGTAAAAAGTGTATTTGTTTATTGTATTTTGTATTTGAATTGTTTTTTTTTTCAAGCCAAATAACTAAATGGAACAGAAAAGATTCAAATGAAGAGCTGTATAAAATTGCTAAGCCGAATGCGATAACCATTTTTTATTAAAGAAATTCTATGGTTACTACGGAAGTAAAAGTTTTGGTTTAGAACATTGGCTTTAGAACAGTTGTGTCTGACCCTTTTCTTTCTACTAAAGTTATGTGAATTTAGTCACATATATCTTAGTTTTTAAAGGTGATTCATTTACACAATGTAATTGAATAAGTTCTTTTGAGTGATTTAAATTAAGTAATTTTACAGTAGATTGTGATTTTGTATGGCTTGGATTGTTTTGTCTGGATTTTTTGTGAGCTGTCAACTGATTATACGATTTTCGTCCGTGGATGACGTGACCCATGTGCACAGCAAAGGCTCGCCTTTTGAAGGTATTCAAACAGAATTGAAGCTCGAGAAGCTGTCCGACGGTAAGTTGGCCTTATTTTCTTCGCGGAATTGGATCTTTTGCGAATTTGTCGATACTCAATTCTCTGTGTCAAATTCGGAAGCATCAATAATAAGGATTTTGTTGGAGCTACTCACAAATTGGGATATGGTGGCATGGCGAGTAAGGTGAACCGATAGCATGGACTATAATTAATTATGTATGATCCTCACCACCACCCCCGGCAAACCACCACATTTTTTTTATGATAAATACATTGGCTACATTGCGGACCAATAATATCAGAACAACCTTATATGCTTGAGAATTTTAGATTCTTCGCGTAAGCGTATGTTTGTGTGTTTGTAACGCATTTACTTGCATCTTAAATGAAACAATTTGTAAATTTTAGATTAAAAAAAAACATTCCCATAATTAAGTCGCTAAATCGTTAATAACTTAAAAGGCAAAATCTTGTTCTCGAAACAAAATTATAATTAATTATAAAACAACTATAATTTATTAAAGATGAACACTTTAAAAAAGGACTTTACCGCAGATTCCAGTTTGTATGCATGTTATGGACACGAATCACAAATAGATAAAAAAAAGAGCGTCTAACCGAATTCAATTACTTATTAGTTTATGTTTTTAAATCACGTTTGATTTGCAAAGCCTAGCATACGTGAGAAGTGTTTTCTATTTTCAAATGAATCTAGTTCACTCACATACAAATTCCTCACGGACAACTCTGAGAAGTGAAACCTAATTTTATAAACAAATAAAAGTTGCTTTGAGGTAACTCAGGTACATACTTTGAGCTCCCATTTGTTTTGCAAACGATGCATAGCTTCTCGAGGTCTTTGATTCTAAAGGGCGATACGGTCAAAATTTGGTCAATATCAACTTGACGTATTTCTTTCAATTTTGCATTTTAAAAACCTGAACACCCCTCATTTTGAAGGTGTGTGTGTGTAGAATGTTGCTCCTATTTTGATTTTGGAATTCACTCTTCAGTTGTCAAAATGCCGTCCAAGCAAGAAGAGCAGCGTATCAAAATTTTGCTCGCGCATCGCGAAAATCCGAGCTACTCGCACGCAAAGTTGGCAAAATCGCTAAAAGTTGCCAAATCAACCGTTACAAATGTAATTAAAGTGTTTGGGGAACGTTTGTCGACAGCCAGGAAGTCTGTGTGTGTGTGTGTGTGTGTGTGTGTGTGTGTGTGTGTGTGTGTGTGTGTGTGTGTGTGTGTGTGTGTGTGTGTGTGTGTGTGTGTGTGTGTGTGTGTGTGTGTGTGTTTTACAATCAATCTCTCACTGACCAGCAGTGCTTTTATGGAAGAATTTTGTCTACATTTCTTTATATGTGATCACTATGTGCAAACATTGAAGGTGACAGCTCTATTGAAAATCCAACGACCCATTTCAAGAATGCCAGTTCATACACATACATTCTGAGGTCATCTTCATATACAATAAGCTCCGCATGAAAATCTTCACACACCAAATGGATATGTGAAGAGTTTTCACACTTTCAGAATCAAAAATGGAAATTCTTGATCCTGGCGTGTACCTGGTATGTAGTTAAGGTATATTTTTGATAATATAAAACGACCTCACCAATGTTCCTTATCTGATGCTGGAAAGCTCGTCCGGATGCGGGAGCGGGGCACTAAAAAACAAAAAATGGGAAAAAACTACCGACGCACATTTTATTTAAAAAAAAACACGACCATAACATACTATCCATTAACAACGTCCTACGCAAAGCACTTGGAAAAACTATAATTGCACCATTTATTTTAGTTGAATGAAGGAATTTGATCGATTTTATTTCCGCGAAAACGACGCAGAAAAAGGAAAACACGTCATTTTCAAAGCACGGCTTGCTGCGATCATAAACGACGAAACACATGTACTCGACAACTTTCAACAGCTTTCGGGTCTGGCTTTTTATACCACAATGCAAAGAAACATGTCTGCAAGTGCTGTTGCTACCTTTTATGAGATGCAACGACTTTTTAGATATATTTTGACCTAATTTGGCCATAGACACAAGATGTCAAATAAGTACCTAAAAAAGCCAACCGGCTAACTGTCCAGAATTTCACCTGAAAAAAGAACTAATTACGCGAAAACTCTTTGAAATTTAGAAAAAATCTAATGTTGGGTTCGAGAATTTAACAGATAGAAGGATTTGCATCTCAATTAACTATATTACTGTATAAATAACTCAATTTTAATGAAACAAACAATTGGGTTTGTCGAACTATGCCTAGATTAATTTTTTTTGCTGGCATTATCTTGGGGTCCGAAATTTAATGTTGACAGGCTTAAATTAAAATTTTAGCAGCCTGTAGACAGAGGGATATTCTAAACATTTTATCCAAACTAGTTGAGAATGATAAGAATTTTTGTTCACATTTTTGAAAAATTTGGCAGATAAGTGCTGAATCTGATATATTCATGCAGCACTATAAACCATCCACCACCATCCTTCATCAGTCTAGTGAGTTTCCTAGGAAAATCCATAATCCATAATATTTTATAATTACTCACGATCAACAGTATCCCGAGAAGGAAATATCCAAGCCACTGTTCTTTTATTCGGGGCTTGCGGTGAACAAGTACAAAGTGCCTGCTCAAAGTTGCCGCCTTTATCAAGAAGTATCATGCCAAAAAGGATATGGCTTTTTGGCTGGACCTGGACCTGCTGGATCTCGACTTATTATACCAGAAGATCACTGGCGGACACGCACCGGATGAAGATCTCCAACGTCCCCCAGCTGCGATCGTTGGTAAAGTTTTGAGCGAACCTCAAACGGAAGATCTACGGAGGATCTACGGAGGATAATTTCGTGGCCAAAACTCAGGAACAGCTGATCTCCAAGGCCACGATAAGGCTGAAGAACACGTACACGTACTTTAACAAATCTTGACCTTCCTTCCAGCACCCCCCCAAAGGTATACGACGCACTATACGAAACGCCCCTAAAAATAGGAATATCCGAACAAGCAGTTATGGATGACTTTTACTTAAACGTACATGTTTGGTTCTGTTTTAGGGAAATATAATGTTTTTGACCCTTTTCAAATGTTAGTCTAGATGATTATTGGTTCTTGTAAAGATGTTCAATACATTCAATTAGTTATGACTGCTAAATTTTATTGGATTCTATAGGGGTGTTGAATACCATAACTAGACGAGTTTGCGTGATACACGGTAAAAATAGGACATGAAAATGTTGTTGTTAGAAAAACTTTTTTTCCTTAAAAGTGCCCATCTTGCATTGTATGGCAAATATTAAGACAATTAAATTGAGAAAAAATTTCGTCCAATTTTAAGACAGCCGTTTTTTGCAAATGGCCTTTAAATTTAAAAAAAAATATTTTAGCGTGTAAGAATCGATTTTACAATTTTTACAATTTTTCTCATAAAAGTTAAAACGATTTTCTAGAAGTCACTCATACATCACTTTTTTGTATGTCTTTTCCTTTTTGAGTTATGTTGATTGAAAAAAAATCGAACAAAAAACTTAAGTGGCAGTCTGGATAAATTAAAAAAAAAAACAAAGTGTGCAAAGTTGCTTGAAAAGACATAAATACTGTATTCGATGAAATTTGGACACACGCAATTGTTCGTAACTTTTTAGCGTGTGGGTAAAAATTATTGAAATTTTAACTGAATGTATTCCATTGTGTTGTGTCAATTGTGTAATGAGTTTCGTGAAAATCGGTCGAGTGATTTCAGTGATGGCTTCGAATGAAGAAATAGTGCGCCAACAAATTTTGGGCACTCACTTCGAAAACCCAAACGCTTCTCATCGATGGATCGGAAAACAGCTCGGAATCGCACATTCAACCGTATCTCATGTGATCAAAACGTTCAAGGACCGTAAGACAACCAAGCGGAAAAATGGTAGTGGCAAAAAACGTGGCACATCAAATCCGGAGAAGGCCAGGATGGTATTGAACCAATTTAAGCGTCATCCCAACATTTCGATCAGGGATGTTGCGAAAAAGGCGAAAGTTTCAGTTTGTTTTCTGCAGAGAACAATGAAACGTTCTGGATTACATGTGTACAAGGTCCAGAAGGCACCGAACCGGAGCGATAAACAGAACTCGGTGGCCAAAACTCGTGCAAGAAAACTGTACAGGGAGTGGCTCACAAAACCGTTCTGCATTGTGATGGACGATGAGACCTACATTAAAGCCGACACCAAACAAATGCCAGGACAGGAACACTACGTCGCCACCTCTAAGTTGGCCGTTCCGGAGAGTGTACGAAAGAAGAAACTGTCGAAATTCACCAAAAAATTCCTTGTCTGGCAAGCGATCTGCGGATGTGGCAACATGAGTCAGCCCTTCATCACCTCTGGGACCGTCAACGGACAAATCTACAAGGACGAATGCCTCCAAAAACGACTTCTGCCCTTCTTGAGATCTCACGATGGCCCGACATTGTTTTGGCCGGATTTGGCATCTTGCCACTATGCCCGGCCCGTCTTAGACTGGTACAAAGATAATAATGTAGTTTTTGTACCAAAAGACGTCAACCCTCCAAACACTCCGGAACTTCGCCCATTTGAAAAAATTTGGGCAATCATGAAGGCAAAGCTCGTTAAAACTCCAAAACTGATAGAAAATGAACTTGAACTGAAGAAAGTGTGGTTAAAAGTAAGTAAACAAGTCGGTCCTATCATTGCCCAAAATTTGATGAAAGGGGTCAAGGCAAAGGTGCGGGCATTTGGGTTGAGAGAAGAGGTTCAATAAACCAATGATGTCAAAACTTAACCATTTAGTAGTACTTTATATCCAGAAAGTTTGAAAAGAATCGGGCTCAAGGAAAATTGTTGGTGGCCTATTTTGTGTGTCCAAATTTCATCGAATACAGTCTTTAGTCTACACTCACAAAGTTTCAATGGATTCTGAGAGGGTGCTGCCAATCACGAAGACGAGTTGGCGTGAAATTCGTCTATACGGAGATCCATTTTTGCCACTTTTTTCTTTCCGATCGTTGGTCAAACGTTCGTGGTACCGATTTAAAACACGAGACACCGTAGAATGTACCGTTCCCAGCTTCCTGCTGATGGCCCGATGAGAAAGATCCGGATTTTCGAGGTACGTGTTCAAAATTTCTTTACGTCGCTGCTGTTCTTCCGACTCCATCTTTGCAACGATTGCACATCTGCTAGTGAAACTTACACAGCGTAAAAAAATACACATTGAACTAATTCCACCCAAAATTTCAATAGAAAATACCCAACGGGTAAAAAGTTACAGCCATTTAAAAGTGGTGCAATATGATTCCGTACAACCTTTACATGTTACGAGTGCAACAATTTGGAGCGTCACAAAATATGGTTAGGTTTTGAATGTTAATAACTAATTCACTTCATGACCGATTTTCAAAATCCTTGCACCAATATTTCTACGCATCAGTTTTAATATTGAAATTGATTGATTTTCAACATTAAGCTATTGTAAAGTTTTAACGTAAATACAAGGTGATGTCTTATAATGTCGATTTTTCAGAGTAAAATTACCATATGCACAGTAAAACCCTTTCAAAGACTTCATATTTAGGTACGGAATGTCTCCTAGGCAGCCATGAATGATATATAATGGGTACACCTTCGCATTTTAATTTAGTTTTTCGGGAGTCGTAGAGCTGTGCAGAGCAACATCTGCTGTAGGAGCGCATTTGGCGGTAGCAAGCACCCCGGAAGGTATACTGGGGAGCAGTTGTTGTCCAGATAGGCGTTGGTGCCGAGTTGGCGGGAAATGCCGCCCGTGACAACAACGAGCCAAGAACCATCCCACGTCACCTGCAGATGGCCACCCGCAACGACGAGGAGCTAAACCAAGAATACCAATAAAAAAACCCAAGTTCAATCGCGAACCCTGTTTCTCTCCCGTCACCTAAATCCGACCTTTCCAGGACGACCAAATCGGCTTGCCAACTAAAAAGTTTGTTTGGTTGAATTTTTCTCTTGTGCTGTTTGAAATTTTCTTAACCGTGCCCCGGCTGAACATGGCTTTAAACGCCGCGTCCAGTAGTAAATGACCAAGCGCGTAGAACAACCAACGAACGAATTTCTATAACGGATAATTCGAGCCGAACTGCTACACGTCAGACTGACCTTGTGTACACGCAAAAAAAAACAGCAGTAGAAATTACCATTTCGAGGGTTAAATTAAGCGCAAACACCAACAATTTTCGCCTGACTATAAATGCGTTTGATTTTACCATGTCTGTGATTAGATCGACCATGGTGCGGTTGATATTAATATGAGGTCTGTCAAATATACCACAAATGTTGAAGGTTTTACCATAAACGTAGAAAATTTGACTGAAATTTCATGGTAGTTTTAAAGATAGGCATAGTCGTGTAAAATGGTAGTTTTTACTACAAGATTTTTTTCTGTGTAAAGATCTATAGTGTAGAAGGTAGGTTCCCGAGTCGAGTCTGAGATCAAATAGAAAACTAAATATGTTGTTGTGATGTTGCTGATAATGATTGCTCAGGTTGCTGTCGTTTTGGTCGTTTTAACGGTTAAAGAGTGTATTCGATATAAATGGCACACACATATATACTCATCAAAACTAAACTGATTATCGGATTTTCTTGAAATTTTCAGGGAATGAAGAACTACTAATGAGTTTTGATTTACAACATTTGTTTTATTCAATTTCGTCTCCCATCCCGAATGCCCGCACCTTCCTTTTCACTCCACTCATCAAATTTTGTACAACCGATTTTCCCAGTGTTTTTGTTGTTTTTACCCAAAATTTCTTCAATTATAGCTCTGTTTTTATAGTTTTGGGATGTTTACGAAGTTCCGTTTTCATAATTGCCCAGAATTTTTCAATTGGACGAAGTTCCGGTGAATTTGGTGGGTTCATATCCTTTGGCACAAAATTGACTCCGTTGGCTCGGTACCACTCCAATACGTTTCGAGTGTAGTGGCAGGATGCTAGATCAGGCCAAAACAGAGTTGATCCTTTGTGCTTCTTAATGAATGGCAAGAGACGCTTCTTAAGGCACTCTTCCGTGTAAATCGCACCGTTTATTGTTCCGGAAGTGATGAAGGGAGCATTTATTTCACCACATCCGCAAATCGCCTGCCAGATTAGAAACTTCTTTGCAAATTTCGATAGTTTCTTCTTTCGAACATCCTCCGGAACATCGAACTTCGACTTGGCAACGAAATATTCTTGCCCAGGAAGTTGACGGAAGTCGGCCTTGACGTATGTTTCGTC
This sequence comes from Aedes koreicus, assembly GCA_024533555.2. Taxonomy (NCBI): domain Eukaryota; kingdom Metazoa; phylum Arthropoda; class Insecta; order Diptera; family Culicidae; genus Aedes; species Aedes koreicus. The sequence continues at coordinate 26,451 of JAHHFK020005020.1, read as the reverse complement.
ATCCATCACGATGCAACCGGATTTGGTGAGCAGCTTCATGTAAAGTTTCCGGGCGCGGGTTTTCGCAGTGATGTTTTGTTTTTCATTCCGGTTTGGGGCTTTTTGCACTTTGTCAACATGTAACCCAGCACGCTTCATGGTTTTCTGCACAAAACCGACTGACACCTTAGACTTTTTAGCGACATCTCGAATTGACATGTTTGGACGGTTCTTGAATTCTTGTACAACTTTCCTGGCAATTTTACTGTCCATTGGACCACTTTTACGACCACTCCCTTCCTTCCTTTGGACACTCAGACGCTCCTTGAAGGTTCTTATAACACGAGACACAGTTGTATTTGCAATTCCAAGCCTTTTAGCAATCCACCGGTAGGACGCCCCTGGATTTTGATTGTGAGTGCACAACATTTTCTCACGGACAATTTCTTGTTTCGACGACATGACTGGAACTACTGAATGTATAACTATGAAACTTGGCAGATGTAAATAATACACTATTGATAAGATCTACTCAAATTTCTAGGTTTTTTACGCATACGATTCAAAAGTTACAGAAGATTTTCTGTGTGCCATTTTTATCGAATACACCCTTTAAAAGATGAAAATTGATAGCAAAAATTTAATCCTGTGACATCAAATTCAAAACTGATGATCAGTGAGAGCAAAATGAAAAGTCCACCAGTATTCCACTTGATGTTCTGTTAAGGCGATAAAAGTAAACCTATGTTTCTCTATGAAAAGTGAACTCAAAATTACGGCAAGAATAAAGCTTGTTAGCTTTTAGATTATCGATTTCAATGTACTTGACGTGATAAAGCAGGATTAAAGTAAACACTTTTCCGGTTTTCGTGAGCATAAATTATCGTGACATCAAGAACGTGAAAAAACACTACCAGAAAGAAAGAGTCAAATAGTTTCCTTCTGCCACACCTTTGTAGTCCTACTCATCGGTTCAAGTTGTCATAAAATGTGCCGGTGGTTATTGTGCTCGCATGCGTGTGCGCGGTAAGAACAACTAACACAAAATGTGGAGCAACATTTAAAATAGGCCTGGGTGTGCAATGTTACCAAAGGCGTTAAAAGCTGATTGTTTGTAGGTTTAGACTCACTCTGTCGAAAAAACAACTGCATCTTGATGACAACGATTAGTTTGATAGATATGGAATATGATTGCGTGAGCGTTATGCAATTCGAGAGCAAATGACCTTCTTAGTTATTGCTTACATTTGGCATATATTAACAATATGCTTCGCCCATTTATCAAAAGGTACCGCTCGTGACTATGTTGACCATATTTTGTTCGAAGAATGGTTAAGTTAGCTCTCTATTATAATTATTTCTCCAGATATTTTTCATGCCAAATTTAAATATAATTCGTCACCTCTATTTGAATCTTTGAATTTTTTTATTTTGACTTTATTCTACCATACCATCGCTAAGTGTGATTTTCCGCACTTTCCCTTTACTAAAAGATCTAGAAGTTTGCAAAACACATTCTCTTCTGCAGGCAAAGAATCCTGAAAATTCAACTTGATTGAAGAACTTAGAAACATCCACGGGTTTCGGCCCTCGTGAACTGGTTCTTAATGACTATGCACCAAATCATCCTCGATAATCACTTTTTCATGTGAAAACGCCAAACCACAAAGATTGCACCATCTAAAAATTCTTCTTTCTTGAGTTGAAAACTTTCACCCCCTGTTCCCAACTTCGACACATTGGCTTACCCGACCGAACTGAGTGCATGCTTCCCCTGTACGTGCTATCCATCCAGGTAAAGATTCTTCAGCAAAAACTAAGAACTTTCTTCATTCCATCCCATCCGGCCGGGAATGAGATAAGCTTACCTTAGGCGCAAAAGACTTCGATGACGACTACAGCCAACGACGACGACGATGTAATATAAGAACTTGTCTGCGGTGTTCATCCCTTCGGGAGGCAAGCGAAGCTCCTTCTGGGACACAATATCAACAATAAAAAAAAAACTGCAACAAAGAAACTCGATGTACAGTTTTGGTGCTGATGCTGCTCTGTCTTGTAGTATGTGTCTGTGTTTGTGTTCAGAGTGTTAATAGTAGATTGTAATTAAGAAAGTTTCCATTCAGGCGACGTTCAATTAAACCGGGTTGTGTTCTCGCTCGATGTCGTCACGGTCTCCTCTATATTTGCCAAGAACCAAGAACCGACGGCCAGGACTCGTGGAAGGATCCAGTCAGCTTTTTGCCTCATGAAGTTGCACGTTGGTGCCCTTTTGTTGTTTTGTCACTAGACCAGTTTTTTCCTTCGTACGAGGGTAATGATTTCTACATTCTCTTCTGCAGGCAAAGAATCCTGAAAATTCAACTTGATTGAAGAACTTAGAAACATCCACGGGTTTCGGCCCTCGTGAACTGGTTCTTAATGACTATGCACCAAATCATCCTCGATAATCACTTTTTCATGTGAAAACGCCAAACCACAAAGATTGCACCATCTAAAAATTCTTCTTTCTTGAGTTGAAAACTTTCACCCCCTGTTCCCAACTTCGACACATTGGCTTACCCGACCGAACTGAGTGCATGCTTCCCCTGTACGTGCTATCCATCCAGGTAAAGATTCTTCAGCAAAAACTAAGAACTTTCTTCATTCCATCCCATCCGGCCGGGAATGAGATAAGCTTACCTTAGGCGCAAAAGACTTCGATGACGACTACAGCCAACGACGACGACGATGTAATATAAGAACTTGTCTGCGGTGTTCATCCCTTCGGGAGGCAAGCGAAGCTCCTTCTGGGACACAATATCAACAATAAAAAAAAAAAACTGCAACAAAGAAACTCGATGTACAGTTTTGGTGCTGATGCTGCTCTGTCTTGTAGTATGTGTCTGTGTTTGTGTTCAGAGTGTTAATAGTAGATTGTAATTAAGAAAGTTTCCATTCAGGCGACGTTCAATTAAACCGGGTTGTGTTCTCGCTCGATGTCGTCACGGTCTCCTCTATATTTGCCAAGAACCAAGAACCGACGGCCAGGACTCGTGGAAGGATCCAGTCAGCTTTTTGCCTCATGAAGTTGCACGTTGGTGCCCTTTTGTTGTTTTGTCACTAGACCAGTTTTTTCCTTCGTACGAGGGTAATGATTTCTTACGACGGTCGGTAGATTAGCCAAAACGGGGTTTTCCTTCGTGAGCATGAGTTTGGGGTTCGGTTCTGCTTCGAAGAGGCATAAAGATCTTAAAATGGATTTAAACATCGTTTATGAAACATCAACTGGATTAAATTTGATGGTCTCCCGATTCATAAAATCGGATTATTTATAGTACAATTTGATCGTCGAAAATTCCATTTCGATGATTGCTTTTTTTTAGCTAGAAATGTCTAGGCAATACAAAAGTTTATTACAATAAGCTGAGAAATATCTTTTATCGTTGATCCATTCTTGTGGTTGGAGTGAATAAGATAACGGAACAAAAATAGCTCCTGGTACAGTTTGCTATTAATTTCAGCCGCGGTTTGTATGAAATCACTATGTTAAATACAAATTACGTTTATCAGAACATTTTTCTAAGGACGAATGGGATTAAATATGCAGTTTTTCTTTTCAAAGCACTTAATGTACGATGAAAAGTTAATCAAATTGATTGATGCATGAACAAATAGCTGCAGACGCAAAATATCCATCTTAATTCCATCATACCAACTAAAACGTCTACGTTCCAAAATGATGACCAATAAAACTGATTCGTAATTATGAAAGGAAATAATTGGTATGGACTTCGCATTAGGTGACCCATCAAATCGAGCATTTAACATCATCTCCGATATCGACTGGTAGTTTGCATATTTCAAACTTTCAATGGTTAAAAAAGAAAATATCGTAAACCATAAAAATGCTGATTGAATCAGCAACAGGAAAATTTTATTTATGAAGGACAATTGACCGTATTTTATTACCCCGCAGCGCCGCCCTGTTTCAATAACAATTGCATCAAAAGTGCGAAGAGAAGGTGGAGTATCTGAAAAAATTGCACATTCGTCAACCAATTGATACATGTTCACAGCGCTTATATTGAACCATCTCAGATTTAAAGCTAACATTAAACAATTCTTTATAGAGCACCAATTTGTAAAAAAAAAACTATTTTTCTGGGAAGACTGAATCACCTTTTAAAGTTTTTCATTTCCTGTTGTTGATATTTTTGTGTCTAAAAACAAATTGTTAGTGGAAAAATATCACGGTATAGTTGAAACGAGCTATTTTGGCACTCATACAATTATGTAGCGTAGTTTTTTTTTTTTTCAAATGTGTACTATTTGATTTTGAAAAATACCATCGTATTACATCGTATTTCTCAGACTTAAACACATAGCAAACATTCAAAACCTGGTCCTCCGAGCCGTTCCTGAGGAATAGCATTTCCATTAAAAAATGTGCTGGTTTATTGCAAAGAAAATTGCACTCTGTGGTCCAACAATATTTTTTAAAATGGTTATTCATCATGAACATTGATAAATTCAGTAACACTGCTGTCCATCAACATTATTTTCCTGGATTCCTAGCATAATTTCTTCCATGAAGCAAAAGATGTGGGCAAATTTGTTGGAAAATCTGCCACTTCTGTATTTGAACAATAAAATCGAATTTCTTCGTCAAATGAGTATATTGAGTTTGGAACATAAAATAACATCATGTTCTTCTGACTTTTAGGATTTTCAAAAACGTCGTTAAAAGGGGATAATCCCATTAAAGGAGGAGTGGTCCATGAGCATAAGCATGAGCATGTGCATGATTGACTGCCCGAGGTTGCTACTCCGTTGTTGCCAGATCAGCTGTACATACATCCTCAATGTGTTAAAACTGGTAAACCCCAAAACTAAGGCAATACCGGCGCTGACTTCGCCCGAATTCTGGTCAAATGTGTGATACTCGTTTTGAAGGAAGCTGCGGAGCCCATTGCTCTTTCACGAGATATCACTGGGATATTGGATAAAATGGTTGGGTTTGCAGCGGGATCCGTGGTAAACGATGTGCTGAATTCAACAGACGTCGAATTAGATATTTTACCATGTTCCTGGTTTATTGTCTGCACGAGATGCACAGTAAAATCATTCAAATTTTGGCACCGATTTATATCAAAAGCTTACAAAATTTTGTAAAAATACCGAATTTGAGAATTTATTTAAACCAAACGTAAGAATGCTGTTGGGGACACTCGCAAAAAATTAATGAAGATGTAGAAGGAATTATTCTCTCATGAGGCTCCCAAGAGTGGGCAGCAATTTTCGCTAGAACGAAAGATATGCAGAGATACTTAGTTAGTTGATAGTTCCGCCAGTGTACAGCAGGTTATGCAAAATTGTATTGTAATACAGAAGTTTTTAAAAATAGAGCGAAGGGCATATGGTATAGCAATCGAACCTAGCACACATTCCTTTGCCTTTCATCCCCAATGCGGGGTAAGTCATGGAAGAAACGAATCTACCACCTTGACAGGCAAAAAAAATGCGTGCCTGATCGTGCTCGTGTACTACAATGGCTTGTTATGGTTCCGGTTGTTGTTTGTACACACTCTGTTTTATTGCCTACATGGGAGGAGAGAACTCTCTCCTTTTTGGGTTTATTTTTAGAATACAACGTCTAATTTTTGCTCAATTTTCTCTCGTCGTACTCTGACTTAGACACATTCGGAGGGAAAGACCGAAAAGTGTTGTGATGTTGGTCCCCACCAGTATGGATTAATGGGTTCTCCTATTATGGGTTTTACATACTATAATTCTTAGTTTGTTACTCCACGTTTGGAGAATTCAAAAACATAACGATTATAGTGTGTTGGAATTAATGGTTTATAACATTACGAAATTACGAGGAAACGCAAAACTACCACACTCATCAATTACGCCCAGATGAATCCCAAATACTGAAACAAAAGACATCGAATGGTTTAAAAGTGTGCACCGAATAAACGTCAAAATGCTCAACAGAGAACAGAACATGCAAACATAACAAGAGAAGGGGAAGGCTTATTGGATACCCGCTAAGAAAAAAGTACTCAACGGAGCAGTTAAGTGTGGGAAGCCAAAATTGGGTATAGTTATGTTTACCTACCGTTGGGCACAAATAACTTACTTTTGGGTAAAATTCTACCTTATAGTAAGTAATTTGTACCCAACGGTAGGTAAACATAACTATACCCAATTTTGGCTTCCCACACTTAACTGCTCCGTTGGTTACTCTTTTCTTAGCGGGTAGGAGAAGTTATGAGAGTAATTCTAGGGTTTTTTTTTTCATTTTTTCTCTGTTCCTTCAATATCACGCCTCCACAAATGCAACACAATTTTTGCGGATCGTTCAGACAAATTCGCGACATTTTTACAAAAATAAAAAAAACGCGTCCGTAACACTCAAATAGCTAGCTTTGAATGAATAAAAAATGATTGTGCAAGGCTGAAGAGAGTCAACATGAGCATTAATTGACGCCAAAGCAAGACAGCAATAATGACACAAATTTTGTGCCGCAAATACGCCAATAGACCTTTTCGACATTTAATCGTCTTTCTTTGTCTAACATGCGGGGATTAATGCACGGTTTGGTTTCCCAAAACTTCGTTGACTTCTCACTCGCACTGCTTCGATTCAAATCTTGCAGTAGTGTGCGCAAATTAAACGTCAAAAAGCTCTATAAAATGCCGCATTAAGCTACGTGCTTGAGGATTCTTGCTTTCTTTTTTAACATATCTTTTCCTTATTCTCTCGAGCAATAGTGACTAACACAGAGTCTTTTGTCTCTGTCTATTCTTTTGTTTTTTGAGTGTTTGCGTGTTTTAATGCTGTCCTGCTCACTCCTATCCTTACTTAAAAATAGAGTATTTAATGAGGCGTTTCTGAAGGGCTCTGTGCAGCTGACTTTTGAATTAATGAATGAACTTTGAAGGCCTTCAGTTCCCAAACTGCTGTAAGAAGCAACATCAATATACTCAATATACTCAAAGAGGTACAGCTAAAGGGATCGTTCATAAATTACGTTATGCTTTGAGAGGGAGGTGGGGGGGGGGTTAAAAAGTGACGATGCATACAACATTTTTCAAAAATCCATACAAAAAATGTGATAAAGAAAGGAGGGGGTTAAAAATCTGTATTTTTGAGCGACGTAATTAATGGACGGGAAAACTCGTAATTTTGTGAATTTAAACCCGGTTTTTACATCAACCTTACGTGTTACGAAAAATCCGTGTTCACGAATGAATTCAGGGAGGTCCATTTCATAAAATCCAAGCCCAACATTCAAAGGGTGGAGCTGAAATTCATGTTTTCAAAATAGGAAATCTTGATTTTTATGAAAATTCGTAATCTTGTGGAATGAAATCCCGGTTTAATTCATTAATCTTACGTGTTACGAAAAATCTGTGATAACGAATGGAAGTCAATCATTCCATAAAATCCAAGTGCAACTTGCAAAGGGCAGAGCCAATATTCTGGTTGTTGCTTAGGTAGATCATATTACTACGGAAGTGTACGTGTTTTTGTGAGTTTAAATCACATATTTTCTCAAAAACTGGACGTGTTACAGTATTTCTGGAGCCCATATTTGGATTCAGCGTAGCAAAATCTATAAAATTCAACCAGAAATGCCGACGGGAGTGAAAAAAGTTCCGATTTTGCCGACTAGTGTTACAGATCATTATCGCCCCGATAGATTTCTGCCTGAAAACCCTGTACAAAGGGACTCAACTTGAATAGAAAATTGTTAGAATTAAAAAGATCCTTGATCATGAATTTATATTAAAAATTGTTACTACTGATTGTAAAAGTAACATAAAATACGATACACTATAACAGCAATTCAATAACACTCCGAATACAAACGTAAACGCCATTATCTGGTTGTTCTTACTGTATTATTATTTCGGTAATCATCCTGTGCAAAATTGGCAAATTCCCAACACTCCAAATTTCAGGAAGAATCTCCTTAACAGTTTAGGGAGCTCTTTTCAGAGGTTCTGGAGATGGGATTTCTCCGAAGTTCCGAAAAAAAAACTTCGGGGAGAAGCTTGCCAGAGGGGGCCCTTTCTATAAGTTCAAGAAGAAATCTCTCAAAAATTAATGAACAAATTTTCTCTAAGTGAAGAGTAATACAGCCCATAAGTTCAGCAGAGAATTTTTCTGAAGTTCTGGAGGGAACTTTGCAAAAAAAACCAGTGAAAACTTAATAACATAAAAATACCTCTTCTGAATCATTTTCGAATTATATTTCGAGATTTGTTCACATATCAATTAATAACTTTACCGAAAAATACTTCCCATCACATTTTCGATGCAGCTTTCAAATGAGATTTGCAGAATAAAACAGGATGTTAAATTTAAACATTTATTCTGTTGATGATGTTATTTATGGAATTACTGAATTGTTGCATGGTGTCGTATGATAAAACGTTGATGTACTTCTCGAATAAAAAAATATGAAAATTACACGAATACGTAATACTCAAGTATAATTTTCATATCTCTTTGCTATGACTGCAACTATTTTTCGTGGGAGAGAACAACATTGAATAGATGGTTGGATCAATTGGATCATTAACAAATATCAGTATTTTTGTAGCCTTCAGCTTTTTTCTCCATGCAAAGGGCATATTAGAGATGCTCAAACCGATACTAATGTGTAGATGATGTTGCTTTGAAAGCTCTCAATTAGTAACTGGGTAAGTGAACACAGACCAACCAATTTGAAGATTGGTTTAATATCCCAGTAGAGGCACACAAAAAACCCGAAGAAGAAATACCTTCTCTAAATGATTCTCGTTCATCTCAATTACGTATTGATTGCCGTTAAGCACAAACTTATGTTGAAAGTATCTTCCATCGCGTTTGAAAATTCCCTCCAGAACGAACCATATTGCTTTATTCTTCCCTGCAATCAGGGTAACTTTTTCGCGAAAGAAAAGAGCTTCAATTTCTCCGATGCAACGTGTCTGTACATATCGTATGGATAAAGTTACCTCGGTGCCGGAGGGGCACCAAGAGCGTAATATCGTCTGCTAGACACCTTGTTATCTTTCGCTAGAAATAATTTTCCATCATAAAACATCAATAATTTTACACAATCTTAAACATTTCCTTTGAGTTTTTCATCCGAGTAGCAAGAGAAGGGGGTTCCAGCTCTCCTGTGCAGTTATTCAACCGATGCGCGATGCAAGTCACTGAGAATGTTGAATGCCGTGCTGTAGCATGTATGTTGATGCCAACCAGCGACTCAAGATGTGAAGCTTTTCGCGATTGTTCCTTACATGTTCTCGTATCCCTGCGCTTACCGAATGGTGTATTATCTCAGTGCATGTTTTTCATTAAAGCCTTTATCATCCGCTCCTCCTCGCGAGACTTTCATCCCTGCATCACGAAGCATAATGAAGAAATATAATCCGTATTTATCGTGCCATGTAATTCGTTTGGCGCTCCTTTTCTCGATGTGTACAGACTCACACGTTACCCAAATTATGCATGTAGCAACATTATGGTTCGAGACTGCACCGTTTTAAAGACAGTATCGTGCAAAGTATAAATTTATCAAGAAATCAGATATCAATGGCAGGGCCGTGAAACTGAGACTGTAAAAATTTGACAAAGACAGTGAACATGTAGAAGTAATTCTTCTGAGAATTTCCACAACAGGTTTTGCCAAATCCAAAAGGATTTCCTGGCTTTATCAGTAATGGCGCAGTATATAATTGATATACAGAAGAACTCTCCATCACAATCATCAAAAATTGATTCAGTTCCAAGTCGTGTGGATAGAAAGCTAAGAGCATGGAAGAATAATTGAAGGAAAAAGTTTTCTCTCCAGCCGGGAAAGCATCTCAAACAGAAGCCGATATAAATCTTTGCTTTTAATAGCACGTAAGAAAACCTCCAGCTAACGATTATGTTACCCGTCTGAAGAAAGCAATGAAAGGTAAAAGTTATCGAGGAAAGCGAAGAAAAGCCTCAACAGTGCCACCTCGGTCGAAGATAAAATACTTTATTTTATGACGAAAATCTAAAATTCAAAATCCAGCTTTGCTTTCAAACACGTAAAAAGTACCTTTCAGCGATCGTAAAAGAAATTTAATTGCTTACACAATCAACAGCATACCAATTGAGCCCGCTGGATGGACTCCGGGACAGGGGAAGGACACGACACGACTTTGTGCTTTGAAAAAGTGTATCGCATCAGTTCTGGCTGCCTCGACCAAATCCGAAAAAGAAAGTATCGAATGCTAATTGAGCCACTCGTTGCCACAGGGGCGAATCTCCAACAAACGGTATGGTTGAGAAATAAAATAATTCCGGACCGGTTACAGGTGGAGCCCTTTCAATGCCGACGTTTTGGAATGTAGTTTTAGAGGAATTGGTGTCTGTTTGGAGGAAATATTTGTGCATAAGCCCAATTAGCATTAATTTATGGTTTGTGGTTGTACATCTAACGGAAGTAATGAAATCGTTTACATGACTGTAATTATAACAGTCACCGTAGTATTATATGCCAGTCCTTGGATCCTTAACTTATTTACAAAATATAGTAGCTTTCAGTCAAAATATTTCATTTTTATGGCTACGACTAACATATTTAATTATTCACAATTAGAGAATTTCTTTAAGGATGCACTCAAAGGGAGCGGCCAATAAGACCGAAATGTACGTCCTCTTTCATATTGTCAGGAACCAAATATTGACAAATTCAACATGCAGTCAGTTTGATTCACTTATTTTTAAAGATTTTCATTTCAAACGAATCTAATATATATGAATCTAACGAGTTTTAACCAGAGAGAGCCAATACCATTGTACTACATAAATGTGCATTATCGTAAAGAAGCCCCGTTGAAAATAATAGTAGTGATTATAAGAAAAATGTGTTATATTGTGTTATATGTATCTATGAAACAAAAATCGTTCTCAATCTTTTATACGTTTTGAATTGATAATGTTAAACGTGTAGATGCTTAACTAATACTTCAGTTAAGAGAGATAAACTACGGCGTGCACTGTCAATGTCGGACATTGCAAGAAGAATGAATACTTCTATTCTAACAGTAGAAGGCATACAAATGAGTCATGCATTTTCATTTCAGTTCAAGCCCATAAAAATAAATCTGAATGACCAATTCTTCTGCGAAATTGGATCACAAGACATACATGCACGCAATGAAGGAAATGGGCTGTTATTTTGGTATATGGGAAAAAAATAGGTTTATGCTCAAAATTTGAGTTAGATATTGTTTCACAATTTTTTTCTCGAACACAAAAAAATATACCTCAGAATTGCCTAGATGATATACCGATATGAGAAATATTTAGGCACAGGCAATTTCTGACAGAAGGCCAAATTCTAGGTCCATAGACCAAATAAGAGCCAAAATGACAACCTTTATTTTTACATTTGCATCAGATAACGATTAGACATGTATTGATTTACATGACACAAAATTTGAATCTCCTATGAATCACAGCTCAGGTAATTTTCATTATTTCTAAAAGTGTATTTGTTGGTTATAAGTTACTTAGTTTGTTTAGAAAATCAGAATACATCTAAGATTGGCTCATAGTGAGGTGACTGTTCTTGGTAAGCTAAACAGAGCAGCAATACACTGGAATTAGATTTAGCTTAAAACCCACGATTAATAAAATTATGTATTTTCAAATAGATTTTCATGCTGCACTTAAAGCAGGGAAGAAAGATTTAAAATTAGAGTCCAAATTTAACGACACAAATTAAAAACTACATCAAACTTTGTTTTTACACGAATTGTATGTATGTATGTATGGTAGCCACCATGCCTTCATGCCCATGGCTTGAATGCAGCTCCACTTAATAGCAAAATCAAATTGAAATACATTTTGACGAAGGTTTCATCGTCGTTGAGCAGGCATCCTTGGTACTTCGTCAAAACCTGCTGGTACAATTTCCGAGCTCGAGTTTTGGTGACGAAACTTTGCTTCAACGTTCTGTTTGGTTGCTTGCTGGCTCGATTAGAACGATATCCTGCTCACAAACGAATTCCTCGAACGGTTCTGCGAGCAGCAGCGTATTTTTGGGCGAGTTCATTATCTGATAGTCCAGGGTTTACTCTGACGGTTCTCAACACCTTCTGGTTCAGCTTGCGGTCATATGTTTCACTACGACGCTTACCTTGAGGCACTCGATCCACGCTTTTTCGCTCCCTGAAACGTTTGAGCACACGGTTGATTTGGCGATTTTCAACGTTTTTGCGATTTTTATTGCGGACCACGTTGGATTATCAACGTGGGTGTGCAGATTTGTTTCTCTCCTCTCGGCCTCCATCTGGAATAACTTTTGACTCACTGCAGGAAACACCGTGAAATTTATACCACAGAAAGTGGGCACTTATATAAACAAACCGCTGTTAAAGAATTCCGTGCCGCTGTAACACAATAAGTGATTGCGGATTCTAACTGGACAGAACTTTACATGAATCAATAAAATATATGTATGTATTCATGACATGAGGATATACATAATCAGCAGAAATGATGAGCATTTATTAATTTTAATAATACCGAATGATCTTAGTAATATAAAAACATTATAAGATACAATGCAATAAAGTATCTGTACTATCTGGAACCAATTTTCTTGGAACCTTGAAGCAGATGAATTGTAATTATTATTATTCATTTAGTTAATAACTAATTTTAATATGATTATAATAATACACAATGGTGATATGATGAAAATAATACCATGTTGTGGTGAGATACTAAATAATATAGATGTAAAAATAAAATGCAGCTATTTGCCTCTGATGCTGCGATGTTAGATGATTGAAACTCGGAAATGGCGAAAATTTCGAAATTCATATAATGAAAAAAAGTTGATCACCTGTCCTAGCAAAATAATAAAAAAAATGTAAGCAAACAATAAGCCGAAATAAATTTCATATGATTATGATTACTGCCCAAAAACGGAAACTTAATAAGTCCACAAAAAGATAAAAACACAGAAATAGAAAAAGAAAAAAAAATTCGAATTCACCGATAACTCTTGTTTCCTACTGGGCCAATAAATAGTTCTTTATATCCGTGAAATAGAAAATGAAGGATCATTAACAATTTTAGTATTTCAATTATTAATTTTCTTGGACGAAGAAGGAAAAAAATCAAATCGAATTTGAAACATGATCCTTTCTAAAAAAACGGTAAAACATCAGCCTGTCTTTTCAAATACATAACGTGGGTTAGGTGGGCTAAAACTTTCGACGATGCATAAATGCGAAGCTGAAAGTAGCATAAACAATATTTTGAAGGGATGTTATAATATAAAATGATAATAACAATTATATTTGTACTGTCTGCATGTCTGCAGATTGTGATCCTGCTGCAATTGTAGACTAACTTGCATTATTATTGCCACGAAGAAAAACAATAATTTAAAACTATTATACAATACATGGGAATGCCATGGATGATCCGAAATTATAGTATTATAGCTATTATTATAGCTTTTTTTGTAGTCTTCAAAAGTTTGAGCCTCGCGCGCGGTTTACAGGTATAAAGGACTGCTTTTTGAATTTATCAAAAAAAATTAAGGCCTTTGATGCTTCAGAAGATACCATGAAATAGTATTGGGTTGTCTGGCTGATTGTCGGGGATTTCCTGGTCAATTCTGTTGTGGTTAAAAGTAAAAGTTTGACTAGGGCCAGGATTTTTTCGGTTTGGAAATTTTCTCGATTTCCCTGATTGGGGATATCCTTGGTCAGCCCAAAACTAAGGTGGCGGTTCCATTAGTGTTGAAACCTCATTGACTCTGTAAAACAAAAAAAAAAACATACCTTACTTTTTTATTTTGTAGTTTTATGAAGTCTTAAATAAATGATTTACTTTTGATTTTCTCATATTTTCCATTTAATACCACTAATTTCCCGTTGACTACTTTTTGGTGTGCACATTCTTTATTGGCTTCCCAACAAACATCGGTGTTGAATAAGAGCTTGTTCAAACAAATTTGGAGAAGCTATTCAGCTATTCTAGAAGAAACAGCTGAATAGCTTCTCCAAATTTGCTTGAACAAGCTCTAATTCAACACCGATGTTTGTTGGCTTGTCTCTTGATAATGTCCTTATATGGGATTCCGTGATTTGAATTGTTATAGGATTTCCTGATCGCTGGGAAAACTTGCGAACATTTGTGGTTAACATCAGTAGCTTTTCACAATTATATCACTGTAAAGTAAATGAACAGTTTTGGAAGAAGTTTACATCAGTTGATGACATTAGTTCTTTTTTTGTGTTGCATAACTGGTTGAATTGTTTTTTAATAAATTATCTAATAGATAAATCGTCTAGCTAAAACCTTTGTAGGGGTAAGTTGCGGGACCATCATCATCATCATATACTATATAAAAAATACTTCAATTTTTCGTGGTAGGTACCGAGGTCCCACTGCGTACATCGCGTTGGTGGGGCTGCCACCTTAGGTATAGCTGACACGATACAGCGTTTCTTACTCAGCCGCTGGATGCCAGGACAGACGCTGATTTAGCCGCCCCTCCTTGGTGGACAGACGCTCGGCACGCACTTCCTCAATCTAGCTGAAGTCAGAAGGACAACAGTACTCAGGCTGCACTACCAGCTAAGTACGCAACCCTTAGCTGGCGGTCTTTGTCATCTCTTGACCCGTGGAAGCATGAGTTAGGAACTTGTGAGGACCAGTGCTATGTTGTGGGGACGCACGCTCCATCCCAGGTGTCTACTCACCATTTTGCAGGCCGACTTTGTTTTTACACGAATTGAAAAAAAAAGAATTTATTTCATGGAATATAACAATGTGTATATTATTAAGTTTGTGTAATGTCGATGCAATGTTGAAAGCCATGAATCATTAATTTTGAATATTCTCTCGAGAGAGTTCAACAACTTAGCAACTAGTAACTCAAGTTAAAGGTTCTTGAATCATGCTTTCAATAAATTTCATGTTTTACATTTAGAATGAAATTCTTCTATTTTTTGTGTGACGTTCAGTTGTAGTAATAATATCGTAATAATTTCTGTGGATTGTAAAGTAAAAATTCCAAGCATGCTTTGATTTTATTATAAAAGATCAGCTTATGCTCTATCAAAACAAAATTAATTTCTTGTGATTATTCTGAATTCAACTATTCAACTGTTTAATTCACACTTTCGAATTAGTTACTATTGTTTCTCATTATTTAATTCATGCTGAAAATAATATGAATTAATAATCAAATAAATCAAGCTTTACAATTTCACATCACATAAATTAATCACGATATAGTAAAACTTGAAAACATCTCCCAAGCAACACAACTTGTAATAAACAAGATGAAAACACTGACTCCTGGTGAGTGCGAGCATTTTAGTCGAATACCTGTTGCGATAAAATGAAAAGAAAGATCAGTAATTGTGGATCCAAACAAAGAAGCTAGCGAAAAGAGCATGATTTCGCAGCTCTGGGGAAGCGCTCCTCTCGAACAAATTTGGCATAGAACTCCAACAAATCATGTCGATCAAATTTTTTTCGCAGTTCCGTGTCGCACTGTAACTCAATTAGTTCCATTTGGATATTATCTGGGCTTGTTCAGCATCAACACTGAATGGAGCAGAACAAGTTTTAGAATTTTGTCATGCGCTTTGAAATCTCCAAATCTACGAGAAAAATCAATTTTCATTGTTTGGAGTGCGTCAACGTATTTTTTAGTCAACGTCACATTGCATTTTTCGAGAGTAGGGAAATGGGCAAAATTTAGAATTTTCATCTGTTTCTCCCACAACACGAGTTTGTTTTCAAATGTACTGATTTGATTAAACATGCTGTGCACCAATTTGCCTTTACCCTGAGACTTAAATTCAAATCGTTCAGGTGCGTTGTAATGTCAGTCAGAAAGCCAGATCTGTCACCCACTCCGCATTATCGAAAAACTTCACTGATTTACCTTGCTCTCCATGAATTCGACGATTTCTTTCCGAAGATCAAATACGCGTCGCAGCACCTTTCCCCTGCTCAGCCAACGTACCTCAGTATAATATGGTACGTCACCATATTCTGCATCCGTGTCTACTAGAAGAGCCTGAAATTCTCGATGGTTCAATCGCGTGCGATCGGATGAAATTAACTATTTTGATGACATCTTTCATGACATCTTTGAATCCCACGCTTTTGGCGCAGAGGTTCTCCTGGTGCACGATGCAAAGGTACTGGGAGAATTGCTCTGACACTTCTGGTAATTTTCGAAGATGGGCAATTGCACCTTCATGTTTTCCTATGAATAAACATTTTTTTTTTTTTCAGCAATAAAATGATTAAGCACAGAGAACAGACAAACAAGCTCAAACATAATTCATAAATAAATAAATAAATTTAAACATACATAAATGTATGAAGAAAAATACCTAAAATTTAACACTCATCCTTGGTACTAAATTTTCCAAGGCCGTAAATCTGATAAGTTGAATATTTTGCATCAATTTGTATGCAACCCTTCAAGTAAGAAGTAAATAAACTTACGGCCTATGCCAGCGCCAAATACATCAAATGTCCATAATAAATGTGATAATGCCAGTACTGTCAAAAGGCGACGTTCAAAATAGCACAACATTTTAGGCAAAAATTTTAAGGAGCTTGCACGTCTTTACACTGCGGTATAAGCTTGAATAATTTAAATAAGATGGAAAACAAAATACATACCACACATAGCGGGAGCTCCATCGGTAACAACTCTGACATTTTCTTCAGCGGTAGATCAAACTTTTCTAGAACAGCGCATAGAGTATTAATGATATCAATGCCCTTCGTCATTCCTTTCATGGGGAAAAGGCTTGCCAATTCCTCAGTCACCTCAAATTTCTTAGATATGCCGCGGATAAAAACTGCCAATTGAGCTGTGTCAGATATATCCGTGCTCTCATCCAGCGCCACTGAATAAAATTCAAAGCTTTTTCCTTCAAACTCAACACAAGATTTTCAGCAATGTCTTCAACCCGCCGGGTGACGGTCGCCCGCGACAAACTCACTTGCGCAAAGATGCGACTTTTTTCGACAAACGCTTGAACCACAGCTTCCATACATTCCTTAACAAACTTTTTGCCATCAGAAAATGGCTTCGAATGGGAAGCGAGTTTTTCTGCGATAATGAAACTTTCTTTTGCGCACAACTCGTTTTCTTGCTTTCTTCTCACAAAAAAGTTTTGCTGGCTACTCAAATTTCCCCTGAACTCAGCACATTTTTCAGCCCGCGCCACACCGACATATTTATCCATTTTTGACGCATGTTTCGACTCGTAGGCACGCTTCATTAAATTCCTTCAGCATAACCGTACCAGCTTCGTTGCAAATCATACACACCGGTTTTTGATTAATGCACGTAAAACAAAAACATTTCTTGAAATATGTTTCATCGTCCTGTACCC
The DNA here is from genome assembly GCA_024533555.2 of Aedes koreicus. Lineage (NCBI taxonomy): Eukaryota > Metazoa > Arthropoda > Insecta > Diptera > Culicidae > Aedes > Aedes koreicus. Next base: position 9,057 of record JAHHFK020005020.1, on the reverse strand, counting down.
CACAATCAAACTTCGTCAGCATCGTCGTGCACAACTTTCGCAATAGTGCTTCGGCTGACGTGTTTTATTTATCGTCGTGATTTGGAGTCACCACTTTCTTGTAAGTCGACAGTCCAGCTTGTTTTTTAGCTCTATCCACGGTTGAAGGCAACACTCTCAACATCTTTGCGACATCTCGAACGGAGAGGTTGGGGATCCGCTCGAAACAGCGGGCAACTCTTTTTGTCGTCGCTGTGGCCTCCAGCTTTCGATTTCCCCCGATCCAGCTTTCCTGGCTGTCGACAAACGTTCACCGAACACTTTTAATACGTTGGTAACAGTTGATTTAGCCACATTCAACAATTTTGCCAACTTGGCGTGAGAGTAGTTTGGATTTTCGCCATGTACGTGCATAATTTTGATCTCTTCCTTCGACGACACTTTGATAACTGAAATGCTCATCTCAAAATCAAAAAAGAAGCATGATGCTACAAGTACACATCTTCAAAATGAGGGGTGTGCAAAATTTTTTAATGCACGATGAAAGGAAATGCGTCAAGTTTAAGTCGACCAAATTTTGATCGAAACACATTTTATAACATAGTCATATTATCCACACTCATTTCAATTTTGGATTATAGACTACCATGGATTTCCCAAAGACTTGAATCAAAATTAAAGATTGTTGTTGGGTATCATTAATTGTCACAGAGATTCGTAGAATTGTTAATAGAGAAGCGTAGGGTATCTTATAGAGTATTAAGAAATTAAATTTAGGAAATGCATCTTTCACGGACAATACGATTCCCAAATGCCAAAATGGTGCAGGCACACCAAATAAACGATAACGACACACATAATTATTATGTATTCATGCTTATATTCTACTTCTGCTGTTAAAGGCTTGGTTATGAATACTTCAACAAGTCAAACCTAGGCGTATTATTATTATAGCCTTTATTATTGTGCTTCAGCTATTGTGGCTGGTCATAGGCACCTGAGCAAATGCTTTAATTATACCTACATATAACCAGGTATGAAATATACCCACTCAGAGGTACAATGGATGGTGGTCCAATATAAGGTGGACTTGGAAGTGAAATAATCAGTAAGAAACTTGTAAGTGGAATAATCATTAAGGAACCAAGCGCTCTGCTCATCATAACAGATCCAATGTTAAATTAACAATGCATTTGAAGTGTGCACTCTGTGGTTTTCGGGTTTCAAAGTCATTAACTAGGAATATCACTCAAGCCGTTCAAGATTATGCAGTTAAGAAAAAAGTTAAATTGGACGACAGCAGTTCCTTCATCTGCAAAAATTGCCTCTGCAAGTTGTAAACACTCGCACCTGTAGAGTCTATTGCTGGACCATCCGGAGTTTCTGCGGTCAACAGCCAAGCAGAGATGGCATTTCGCACTAATGTTACACCGGCGCGTGAGATTTGTACCTTCACAGAGGAAACAACCATAACTCACCGCAGATAAAGCAAAGTGCTCTTTTATTCGATGAGTGAAAGTGTGCGCCAGTCAGTGATGGGATGGCTTGGAGTGAGTGAACCACTCTCTCTTTTAAACAACCGCTCTCACGTGCCTCCCCCTTCCCCCCCATCAAAATACGGATTACAATCCATAGGCGTAGCCAGGGGGGGGGGGGGGGGGGGCCGTTGCCCCCCCTAAGTTTTGATTTTATTTTTAGAATTTTATTATTTGTTTCAATATATTATTATTTATTTTTTATCTCTAGAAGGTTGCAAGGTAACTTGTTGCAATACAGTTGATGTTACTCCAATACTACTCAATTAAGTCACAATCAAGTCACTGTAACCAAATATGACGATTTTGTGTTGCTTGGAATGTTTGTCAGATTGCTCCTTTGCCTAAATAAAAAAGCCAAATTACGCGAAGTTGCCTCGATTTTGTAACAAGTTGTAGCAAAAAAGCGTAAAAAATTGACATCCATGAGAAAAAAGTTGTAATTATATAATAGTTTTTAAATAGTAACGAGTAACAATTTTATTACAATATTTTTCCTTTAACCTAGAACCCAACCTATGTAGCCTAAAGTATCTAAAAACCCCAAGCAGCACACAACAGTCAAAACTGGTTTCAGCAGCTCTATTGTGACTTAATTGAGTCACAGAGCAGTCACCTTTACTGGGTTGAAACAAATGTGCTACTAGGGAAATATCTCTTAATCTGTAATGTTAGCTATTAGATAAGCATTGATTGATTTTTTTCCCCGCTAGCTGAAAGTTGAAGAAGCTATGCTCAATAAAATGTTCAGTTCTTGGTTAATCAAAAAACTGAATATTCAAACCTATGCTATAGCTTTCAGAAGCCAAATAATACTAGATTAAGAAACACAGTTGATGGTTAGAAAAAGTATCAACGAAAAATATTTATTTGAACTATTCATGGCATGGGTCAAACCGCCCCGTTACCCCGCTTTCCCCGTTTTAGGGTACTGTAGTTTCGTATTATTGAGAATATATGTTGATCATATCTTACAGTTTGATTCAGCGTGTGAGAAGCAGAACAGCAAGCTAGTCAGGGCGAGAAGTTGCAGTTGTCTTATCCTATTCAAATGATTTATCCGTTTTTATGAGCATGAGCAGGATAATGAGCATGATTGACCGCCCGAAGTTGTTATTCCGTTACTGCCAGTTCAGCTGTTATTACTCAGAAGATCAACAGATGATGCAAACATGCTCAATGTGTAAAACTGGTGATCCCAAACTAAGGCAATACCGGCGCTGGCCTCGCCCGAATGCAGGTCAAATAAGGAAAGGGGGGAAAGATGTGTAACTTAAATTGGGGTTTTTTTTTAGGAGGCGACACCCCCCCCACTCCCACGAGAAATCACTGGGATTTTGGATGACAAGATTGGGTGGCAGCAGGGTTCGTTTTGGTAAACAATAAGCTGAATTCACGCTTCGTTTAGTAAAATATTTAAATACTAGTACCGATTTCTGATTCGAACCGATTACAACAGTAAGGATGCTATTGGGGCCACACACAAAGTGTAATGGTGTTTTTTCATTGAAAAAACAAGGTGATTTTTTATAATGTTGGAAATCCGATTTGATCTGAGTTAAACCAATAATAAGGATGCTATTGGAGCCACTCACAAAGTGTGATGGTGGTTTTCCGTTAGGAAAACAAGGATAATTTTATGAACGCTTGAGAGACGCTTTGTTGTTCTCTTACTGTGCTCACTCGATCACTCGTTACACCGAATTATAGATAACCGAAACAACACGAAACGCGCCATGCTCGATAGGAAAATAGTGCGTAATAAAGCATCGACACAACCTTTCACAGCCGATGCTCGAACCAAACTCTTTTTTCGTAAGTTTAAATTTTTACTACTGTATCCTACAATCTATTGCACTACTGTAACTAATAATTGTATCAATCAAGGTTGAAGTGTCTAATGAACAATCTATGCTAATCCATTAAAAATTGCAATTGAGGGATTTCGTAAAAATAAGAGTCCGTAGATGCATTTTGTGCCTTCTGGTAACTTTATGTTTCTATTGATATCCATGCTCATCTGTTTAATACCAACCGGGAGAGACTTGGCCTTATGCAAAAGGATTTCATTATCTCCAGTCCGCTCAACCAATCGCAACGTTTTGTGATAGATTGGACGGATTATTATAATTTGAGATAACTCCATGCAGATGTCTTCCAAGTTTGGCAGATCGACAAGCAATCGGTGGAGAGTTTAGAGGAAGACCGGAAGAATAAGCGATGGTTCTGCGCGTGTTTATAAACAGAAGAACCTTCATAACAAAACGAATCATCGGATAAAATACATACGGTTTTTTTTTTTAATTATAAGCAGTCTAAAGCAGTTATTTGATTCATTTTATCCAGAAGTACCATAAATGGACATTCGAAAGTTTTTCAAAAGTAAGTATAATATTTTCTAGCATGTAATTAAAAAAAAACAAGCAAACAAAACAAAACGAATGTTTTGTCATGCAGCTGAAATAACCACGAATAGAAAAATATGCAAAATGGTTGTATTTCTCGAATTTGAACATCAATTTTAATGTAATTCAATGATACACCGTTTTGGTTTCATACTACTTAGATACACATGATTGCTACATATACCGTGTTTCGACAGAACGTGTTTCAGTTGGATCATATCAGATAAATCGGTTCAAATTTCAAAACGCAGATGCAGATGTGTATATAAATTATTTTTAAAATATTGAGGAATAGCTGTTGGAACGCATATGAATTTCTTTTCGTCATTGATGAATAAAATTTCCTAAATTATTTACTAACTACTCGTGTGTTGAGAATGCAAGTAGCAACAATTCAGAACAAAAAACACAGCTTGCTTACATTTGTTACTTACGTCGTTTTAAAAGGTTATGTTTGATGTTCCTGTTTAGAAAATATCAGATAAAATAATTTTACTAAAGGTGAGCAAAGGGGACACAAACCATAAGCTATAAACCACCAAAACTCAAAATGTATGTTTGTTAAAAGCTAATCACTTATTATTTGAACAACCATTAAAAAAATATAATCTATTCAAACGGTGTGAGCATGGTGAGTAAAAAACGGTGTTTCTTCTGTGTTGCTTTGGGTGAGAGGGTCGCGGATGAAAAGTACATTTTCAGTACAAACTGCAAACAAATTCGGTGGTTATTTTATACAAAAATCCAACATGACCCGTTAAATGTTTGGCATTCAATGTGGTTTGATTTAAAAACATGGGAAAAATCGAAAGTTGTTAAAATCGTTTTTTGTTTTATTCCAGAACAAGCCTAGAATTGTTTAATCTTGTTGCAAGAAACGGACGGGTATTGTCAAATACTTTGGGTGAGAGTAGAGAAGATAATTCACCCGCATTCAGGCGTAATGTCACATAAATGGGGCTCCATTCCCGCTCCATCTGTCGGAACATGAAAATGACCCTCTCTCTGGTCCACCGGGCGTTGTATTGTCCGTTAAGTGTCCGTTAATGTTAATTGTTCAGTATGTGCAACCACTGGTTGGAGACGATGTAATTCTCTCTCTCTCTCTCTCTCTCTCTCTCTCTCTCTCTCTCTAAAAAAAAAACTCGCCCCCCCCTATTTTGAAATCCTGGCTACGCCTATGACACCCCCTTTTTTCGCCCCCCCCCTCCCATCCCCCCCCAGAAAACCCCCAAATGTATCCCCGCCTTTTACCCGCTTAAACCCCCAAAGAGCGCGGAACACCCCCTTCTTCCTTCCTCTCCCCACCCCATCCTCTTCCCCTCCGCAGCCCTCGCCGCCCGCCTCCCCCCCTCCCTCTCCCCCCCCCGTAACCCCCTTTTCCCCCCCCGCCCCCCCCACACCGAATAACACAGAGAAGAGCTCTCTTGGGTGAGAAAATAAACCCCCCTCCCACCCCGCTAATACCACCCGCCCCGTACTCTTTAAATTTTTCATGTCACCATGCTACATTACCCGGTATATGTCCCCCTTCTTTTTGGGGAACCCCCTAACTTTTGGAAAATGCTCTTTAGATGCGTTTGCCCGGTATAATGCAATCGGCTCCCCCCCCCCCCCCCCCCCCACCCCCCCCCCAACACCCCCCCCCCCCCCCCCCCCTAGGTATTTACCTTCTGGTTTGCGCTTGCCGGTTGTTTTGACGGGTCTTAAGTTTCTTCAAGATTGTATAGCGGAGCTTCGCTCCGCAATCTTCGAAGTAGTTTTGACGGGTTTAAATTTCATTTTGACGAGTCTTAATTTCATTTCGACGGGTCTTAATTTCGTTTTGTCGGGTCTTAATTTCGTTTTGACGACTCTCGTCAAAACTATACAATCTTGAAGAAACTGAAGACCCGTCAAAACACCAGGCAAGCGCTAACCAGAAGGTTAATACCTCTGATTGCTTTATACCGGGCAAACGCATCTAAGGAGCATTTTTCCAAAGTTTAAGGAGCATTTCCCCAAAAGAAGGGTGCAGTTACCCTTTGCCTTTTCTATATTACATTGTGTGAAAGTATTGTAACGTCATGTTTGAATAGATCTAGATTTCAGTAGGCTGCTTTAGGTGTCTCACGGCCAATTTCTTCACCTCTGCTTAACTCCTAAGCGGTGTTTACCCTTACGTTCAAATCTGGTTTAAGCTCTTGTATTGACTAACTGCAGACAATGTTATTTAAAATAACGGTGATGATAAGGTTTATATACAACGACGATTAGTATTGTTTTTGATTGAAAAACACGTAAATGTTTATTCAAACTGTATGCATATGAGAATAACCTCTTTGAAAAAAGCAGCGTACAATATATTTTCGTAACAAAAAAAAATTAGAATCCTAAAGATTGAAAGGGCCAATCAGTTAACATTCCACATTGATAGCACGATTGCGAATCCCCGAGATTCCATCGAATCGTGTCGTCTCGGCTTGTACTCCATGAAAATTCACTTCCAACCCGGTTGGTGGGCGCCGTGCGCGGTGAGAAATCCGATAGACAACATTTATTGCCAATTTCGGTGACTTTTAATTCTATCTCTTTCACTGCCTTTGTTCCGCGGGGGATCATAGCGTCTCGCAGTCAGTACCAGCGCCGTTTGATTCGTCGAATCCGCCCAGCCCAGCCTCGAGCTGGTTGCATTGCATTGTGTTGTTTATTTGATTGCCTTCTCCTACCTCGAGAGTGGAACCGATCAAGTTTCCCTCCGTAGCCGTTCAATGAGAAGAGGACCTTTTTTCGCTTGCATTGGCAAAGGTAGACGTACTTCGATGTCGCTTTTGTAGCCGGTTGGCTTAAGCTGTGGAAAATTTATGCCTCCAAAAATCGACGGTTTCTGATTTTTTTTTTTTTGCGTTTCTTGTTTTGTTAGAGTATGGGAAGAAGCTGTTACAAAAGAGGAAGAGACAGACAGGAGAAGGATCGGGTGAATCCCCTTTTTGTGGAGTGGAATGGAAATGCTTGCAATGAGACAGCAAAATAACCATACCTTAAGGGCTTGGCAACCATGCTCAGGTAATTTAGTGATTTGGAGACTAGAGAATCATTTGAATAAAATGTAAATGATTAATTCAATGTTTGCCATTGCACCGGGATGCTTTCAACAATTTCTAAGGAAATAAATTATGATCATGAGTTTGTACGAAACATCTTAAAAGATCCGGAAAGTATCGAAATATTGGACACACAAAAAAAACTGTTAGTTCACCTGAAAACATTCCTCAATCCACGTTACAGTAACAAATCTTCTTTTGTATAGCGATGAGTGAACACAATAAATCGGTTGATTTGGTTTTGCTGTCTTTATTAAAGAGACTTTCAGCCTGTGGCTGGTTTGTCTCTAAACGCAATAAATCAATCTAGTTGAATTAAAGAATATATTAAAATATTGAAAAATATCTCTTTTTTTTGCAAGCCAAACTCTTTATGTTTCAAGCAATCTAAATCTCAAGGAAACACATATAAGGGGTGCGTAAATCAATATTCTCTCAAATCAGTAACGAATTGATACTTCTTAGATAACACTGGTCGACAATAGCCGAAAAAAGGCTTGGGACCCAGAGCTCCACGCCAGTTTACTTTAGCTTGGGTCACAAATCCACCGAATATCGTATTTTGACCTCTTGCGATTTGCATTTTTCTTCACAAATTGGCATCAAAAATTAAAATTCTGATATTTTTTGAGAACCACTCAAATAACTGCCTCAGCTTAAATGTACATACTCTTTATAAACTCATAGACTTTAACAAACAACTTTGCAGGAGAAAGTGTGTCGATCGAACTTCACCAGAAAAAGTTATAACCATTGAAAGGCAGCATATTTTAGCAAAAAAAATAGCGAAGTACAGTAAACCCCCCGACATGCGCAGAATCCCTTGATGGTCGCAAGAGATATATGGGCATTGACCTTTGTTGTTTCATCAGAAAATAACTCGTGATCCTTCGTATATAGAACGTTTATTTCTTCAGCAAAGTTGTTCAGTAGATCAAGGCCTTCAGGGTGGTAAACTAAAAAAATCATAATTATCTCACTACGTGGCGGTGCTAGTGTGCATGTAAACTTACTTTATAAGCTGAATCTCGAAATCCTTGACATATAGCAAGTTGGCGTCTTCGACTAAAATTTTTGGTTGATTCAGCTCATTCGGATGGTGTTAACATTAATTCAAAACTCACCCGATACGTGGCACTAGTGTACATGTGAACTTTGTGTATAACCTGTGTTTTGAGATCTAGATCACGATTTACTGTTTTCATGAAAGTTAGTTGTAAAATTATGAGCAACCAAGCGCTCGACTCAACAGTTCAGAATTATCTCATTCCGTGGAGCTAGTGTGCGTGTAAACTTACTGTTTAATCTGGATCTCGAGATTTTTGACATATAGCAAGTAGACATTGGTCTTCATTTCATACTTGAACAGATGTCTTCTCGTAGCACCGATATTGCCAACGAACTTTATGAAACATTGAAAGAGTGGATTAAAAAAAGACGCTGGAAGAGCGGATTAAAAGAATACGCTGATCCTTCCGTTAAAATTTTCGTCCAGCCGCAAGAAAGAAGATGAGTAAAGGGTCACCCACAAATGGTACGTTGCGGATGCGTTGACGTAAATTTGACAGACAACCTATGGGAAAACTGTCAAATTAACGCAAACGCATCCGCAAGGTATCAATTGTGGGCCAGCCATAACAATTTTGGAATATTCTCCAAAACTGCACGGAGTGTTTTGATAAAGCAGGCGGATTATTTGTTCAAACGACCGAACGCTTGTAACAAGATCGAGGAATCTGTTAATGTGACACCGCCAAACGATGATTATACACAAGAAGATAACGACGATAAACCGATTATGAAGGATAAATTCGAAAAATGGCCTCAGCAGCCTAATCGATTCAATACGGATGGGTCATATTTGACTCAAGATTTAAATTTGGTGTCAAAATTCGGCTTCTAACGTTCCAGCGGAACTTCGTGCTAAAAACTTGTTCAAAAAATAACGCTTCTAACTAGAAAAAATATAGTGCGGGTATGGTTTCGTGCACAATGATGATCTAGAAGCTGTCCAAACTGTCCTTGAGTTAAGATATTGATGTTGTACAAGATCTA
>JAHHFK020005019.1:0-108451 GCA_024533555.2 Aedes koreicus | reverse complement strand
AATGTACATTTTTGCTGATATAATTGAGTTGCTACGTTTAATCGAGCTACCACAATAGATCATGTGCAATTACTCGTTCGTCATTGGACACAATCTGGTCACAATTCTTCCGACAATTACACTTTGCGATGGTGAATTTGTGAGCCAGACACCGGTTCTTCGCGATCTTTGCTTTCAAAATATCTTTCTTGGCTCGTTTCCGCTTCCTGCTCTGGGTTTCAAATTGGAACATTCCTTTGCATTCTCCGATGTATTCGCCCGTTTTCTAAATTGCTTCTGCTCCATATTTTTCCAAGAGGAACGTTTTCATTGGGAACTTGTTCTGGTTCATTATGGAATCCGATAAATTCTTCTCCGGAATGGATCGAAAATTATTCGCATGTGCGTAACATTGCTGTTTTGGTGATAGAAAAATGTAATCTGTGACTTTTTTCAACTCAATTCAATTAATCTCGCTTATTCTAACCAACTTATAACAAATACATAGTTGAAAACTCTTTGCAGACACGAAATACCTGAAAATTGAACAAAATACTTCAATCGTCATTTTCTCCACTTGCTGTTTTTCGCTATGGGACGGACATGCAAAGAGGGGCCACACGTCATTACAAGTATGTACCGATAAAACTATCAAGTTTTAAGCGAATCTTGGGAAATAATCTTGAGAACCTCCTGTAGTATGGGCCTTTTTGAACTTATGAGGGTTTTATGGCTGTTTTATCGATGTTATGTAGAATATCTAGTTTTATGCGTGGTTTTATCAAATGAGTCTGAGAACTTCTTCAAGTGTACCTTAAAATTTAATTTCCCGGGAGCCAAAATGAAGTGGGCACTTTTTTTTGTCACTGTTTTTTTTTTTCAACACGAATTGTTGTTTTTTCTTCAAGTCGCACTCTTATTTTAATTATTATTCCATAAGCGAAACTTGAAAAGAATATGAAAAATAAGATATCAAAAGAGACTACAGTGTGTTTACTTTAATTTGAACCAAATAAATGAGAGAAATTCAAAAGATGATGAGGTGGGCACTTTATTTTGCCGATCAGTGTACCTGTTTAGCTTGTTTTATATTTAAGCGTGGCTATGGCTCATCGTCTAAAGGAACGCAAAAGAAAGGTGTTGCAGCCAAGAAGAGATCCTACACCATTATCACTAAGGAAATAGCCCCTCCTGACCGCACCAGCATTCAAAGCTCCAAGACAGACGTCCGTCGGATCACATTTGTAAAATCAGTGTATCAATGCCAGATAAGTGACGCGACACGACCGAATCCCTCTCACTTCGCGTTTTGCTGAGCACAAATCTCATATACACAGACTGAAAGTCTCTCTAATAAAGAAATCCAATCCAACCCAAGTCTCATAAACTATTCAGACTTCATTCATGATATTATCAGCAAAAGCTCGCTCCTCTGGAGCATCCTTTGGTTAGCAAATTGAATCCTTTTTGTTTCGATGCGGCTATGATTTTTAGTTTCAAGCACTTGAAGTGAAAATTATTCTAACCTAGAATTTATATTGGGAAAGGACTCGGTCGTTTAAAAATATTCAACATGTGATAAGTCCACGACAAGATTCGTCTGGTTGCCATCTCAGTGCTGATGGCATAGAGCCACCCCTCGCGACCAGATCACATATCCGAGGGGAGTGTACTTTTTTAGGAACTGTCTTTTAGTCATCTAAAACATTGCTGAAGACACCTTTTGATTAAACGATACGTTTTCACAGTATAATTATTCCAATACATCAGTTGCATTTTTACAAAGAACCATCTGGAAGGTTACTCGTGACATGAAATAAGGAAACGTTACCAAATAAATGGCGTTTAAAATTATCTGAAAAACAAGTTTAAGTAAATCAAAAATGATGAATTGAAAGTAGTGTCTGCTGCTTGGAACCGCTCAGGAGTCTGCACATTGTAGAATTTATTCCCAATCTCCTTACTTTCCCAACTACATATGAGCCTAACGGCAGTAGAATATGGAAATTACCAAATTCTTCTAATATTAGTCAGATTTTGAGAATATTGCATTTAAGGTTCGGCTACTGGCCAAGCGAGGAACGCGGTCTCAATTGAAAACTATCAAATATCTCGAGAAAACAAAATATTTGTCTTCTCTTCTGGAAATTTTCGTTATAATGGAACAGGTACTTTAAAAAATCAGATAAATTCTAGACATAGAAAAAATAATTGCAAATCATCGTAAGAACAGACAAACTTACCTGATAGATGAATAGTGGCAGTTCCGGATAATCATCCTTGACTTGTTTGACAATGTCCAAGTAAGCCATGCCCGGTTTAACCATGAGCATGTCAGCGCCTTCTTCGACGTCTCGTTTCTAAGAGAGAGAAAAAAAATCAGAACAAACTTTCATCCTCTTGTCGTTCCGATTAATAATTTACAAAGCATTCTTGGGAGTTGAATAAATGAAAATACCTCTTGGAAAATTCCCCCTTCCCAAGGGAGGCAAAAAGCACTTCTCCCTAACGCATCCTTCCGCCCAATCGCAAAGCAGCCATTGGCATTTGACTCGTGCCGTCGCCCGCTGCATATGCAGCAGCCATCGGTACATAATCAAAAGTCACGTGGCCATGCACTTTTCGATTCCGTGTCCGGAACGGCGAAACAACAAAGAATCAAAACAAAACTCCAAAAACATCACCTCTGAGACTGCGCGTTGGAAATTAGCTCAATTAATAAATAAAAATACACACATACCGCCGCCCGTTTGGCAATCCCCTTCGAACCTGGTGGCAGCTGGTAGCACTTGCGATCCCCGAAAGCCGGTGCCGATTTGGCTGCATCGCGGAACGGACCGTAGAATCCGGAAGCGAACTTCACCGAATAGGACAGGACCGAGACGGTATTTTCCATCTTGTTCTCCCGGAGGATCTTCTTGATGGCCCAGATGCGGTTGTCCATCATGTCGGACGGGGCCACAATGTGGGCACCGGCTTTCGCATAGGCCAGCGAAATTTCAGCTATACGCTGAATGCTTGGTTCGTTGTCGATGACTCCGTCGGGGGTGAGAATTCCGCAGTGTCCATGGCTGGTGTAGGGACAGAGACACACATCGCAAGCGATCAGCAAATCCGGAAACCACTGACGCAGCTGGGGAAGCGCTTTAACAACCGGATTCTCTGCCGAATCAGCACCGGTGCCCGAGGGGTCTTTCGGAAGTTTGTCGACCACTCCGAAGAGCAAAATCGACGCCAGGCCTTTTTCGACCAGGGGGTTAAATGCTTTTTCAGAGTGGTGATACCGTACCTGGCCACGCCAGGCATGCTCGGGATCTCCTGCACTGCTTCATCGTCTTCGCTGAAAACAATTAATTTCCATAATACTTCTTGATTGAATTTTAGCGTGTATCCGCTCAGTAACAGAATTACTCACACCAAAAATACCGGGTACATGAGATTGTGTGCCGCTATGTCCACATCCTGACACTGGAGTTTCCGTAACGTTGGGTGGAATATGCTGCTGTGAAGTTTCGTTAGCGACGACATCTTGAGGGGGGGGGGGGAATGTTTGGGAATGTTCAACTGTCTTGGTGCTGAGTTTACGGCAGTAAATTGGAGCTTAACACCGAATGTAGCCTGATACTCTATCGCACTGTAGAAGCACCGATATGAAGTACGCCGATGATTGTGTAATTTTTACGTGCTATGTTGAAAGACGACACGCAATTCGACAATATATCTCTTAACCGGTTTGAGATGGTGATAGTGTGAAAGTCGGTGTCTCTTTTTCGATGGAACGACCATGAAGCTGGGCTGGAATGAATATCCAAACGTTTGTTCTCTCACAGTAAGCGTTGATTGGTGGTGGATATCAGAATAACATATTTCGCGCAACAAACGTTATAAACAAAACAGAAACAGATTATAAAAGCTTACGAAACTGTATGTATATAATGAGTAACTTCTAATCACCTATTGCAATGACATTATATAAGGTCCACTGGTCCCAGGCACCGGACTAATCAGTATGAGTGATGTGTGGAAATATACAGAAGAAAAATATGTGTTGCATCGCAATGTTTATATTTTTCCTCGACCAGCTGTTATCTGTCAATGACGTTTATACAAGGCCCGGGCCACCAGGCAGTTTACTTATGTTGGAAGCAAAAATATAGTAAATATTGCTAGGCAAGCGAGCGCTGACGTCAAAGTTCCATAACATTCCATACTGTGAAGTGATAGTTTGACATCACCATGAACAGCTGTGCCGTGTATAAAGATAAACATTGTGAGGAAACACAAAGCCCACTATACATCTCCACATCTCACGAATACCGTAAAGCCTGGTGGCCCGGACCTTGTATAAACGTCGTTGTAGCAATACTACTATTTGTTTGCTTCCAACACGAAAAAGCTGCCTGATTAGCCGGACCTTGAATAAATCAATGAATCTTGTCTTTATATATACCAATGGAAATATTTCACGATCTTGAATGGAACCTGCTGGAATTTGCACACAATAATGCATACAACTTTGAATGCTACTTTTCAAGGGTAATGTTATTGAAAGATCGAAAATTGTACAACAAACGCTACGTGCTGATTGGGCTTCGGCCTTGAACCCATCAATGTTACAACCATTTTTCTTGTTTAAAATTAACACTGTATTACCGCTGTGTAACCTTTCAGCAATAAATTATCGATATGATGTTTTTGTTTTAAATGCACCATGTGCTCGAGTATGTTAATCTTATACCGTTTTCGTTTTTGATTCAGTTTCAACCTGGCTCTGGTATTAAGATTGCATAGAGACAAATTTGACAGTCAATTTTACCATTATTGGGGGTTACACCAATACACTCTCAAATATTTTGTGAAAATAACGTAGCGAATCAAAACCAAAACAAAGGTACTGAAAAGCTCAAGATTGCATGATAATGATGATAAGGTGCAGACTGCAAGGTGTCTTTCGGAACTAGGCGTTCTACAACAGTGAACCAATTTCAAATCACTAGTTGCACATTGATTGTTGGTTGTAGTTGCACCACAGACATTGATGTCCATATACCTTTTCTTGAAAAACGTGTGTAAAAGTTAATATGGGCAGCCGGTATAAGAAGCAAGTGCAGAGAAAAACAAACAAAAAATGTCTGGTTATGTGCTAGGCTTTTTATTGATAAACATTAATATGACAGTTATCGCACAACTGCAGCGTCACCTACGAGGAGCATAACGACAAACATTTGAAATGGCGGTTTAAAGTTTTACACAAGTAGCAGACCGAAGTCTGTTCTCTGTGGTTGCACCAACAATCAATATGAAACTAGCGAATTGAAATTGGTTCACTGTTGTAGAACCCCTAGGTCCGAAGTACACCTTGCAGTCTGCACCTTGCAATACAATTTTGAGCTCTTCGGTACCTTTCGGTACTAGTATCTTTGTTTTGATTTTCTATGCACGCTCATTCGGATTTACCAAAAATTGAGTATCTTTTACCCAGTTTCATAAAACAGGCTGAAACGTCAAACAATGGGTAAGGCGATTTATGAAAGTGGGGGAGTGCGTATTGGCCAAGGCCGTAATCCAGGACCTATTCGTTTACAGGTGCCAGGATGAAAATTTTGACTTGTCGCAGCTCAAACTAATATAGCGCAAACTAACTCCAGTGGAAAAATCACGTTGCTAGTAGCTACCGTGCTAACTCATGATTAGTTTTAATATTTCAAATTCAAATATGCTATAATGCTATAATATAATATGGTTGGTTGTGAACTCTACACGGTGTTCAATAAGTTCGGATACACTTTCAAAATTTGTTAAAAAAATGAAAACATGTTTTTTTATTTTTTGGTTTTATGTTATTGAAAGCTATGTTTACAAGGAACGTTTACAACATTTCTCCTGGAATGACCCCCCTTTGTACTCCTTAACGAGCTTCAAACGTTTCTCGAACGCGTCGCAGGCAGCACGCACAGACTGCATGGGCATTTCGTCCCAGATTTTGAGAATTACCGTCTTGAAATGATCCAAAGTGCTGACCTTGTATTCGTTCAGCTTCGCCATCATATAGGACCAAACAAAAAAGTCGAGAGGATTCAAGTCCGAGGAGCTGGGAGGCCACAAAGTTTTGTCCAGAAAGTCGGTTAAATTGTCCCGACACCAGGCTTGAACCACATTTGCCGTATGGGCTGGTGCACCGTCCTGCTGGAACACGTAGTGCTCATCGCCGTAGAGGCTTCGGAGACTGGGGGCAACAACCTTTTCCAAAACCTCAGTTTTGTAGTACGCCGCGTTGATTTTGACGTTTTTTCAATAAACACCAAGGGTAGCTTACCACGTTTGCATACTGCCCCCCAAACCATCACCGACGCGGCACTTTGGAACCGAGGGATGTTTATATTGGATTCAGGAATGCTGTCCCTCGATGGCGCCCACACCCGGTCATTTTGCACATTGTGCGGCTGCTGCAGCACGAACAGTTTCTCGTCCGAAAAAACAAACTCCTGACCAGCGTGCCGAGAGAGGATCCTCTTAGCTCGATCCAACCGCTTTTTGCTGGTAGCTTCCGAAACGCCATGGACCTTACGTTTTTTGTAAGGCCTGAAACCAAGGTCCTTGGTGAGTATGGTGTGAGCGGTTCCAATGGAAACGTTGAGATCTGCAGCCGTTTTCCGGATTGAGCGGTTCTTTTTGCGCCGAATTCGCTCCCTCCACGATCTTGATGACCCGTGGCGTCCTCGCTGAACGCGGCCGACCGGATCTCGCACGGTCATTGGTCGAGGACGTCTCCCGGTATCGCCTGATGGTCGTGTAGACAAAGTTCCGCTTGACCCCATGCGATTTCAGCAGCCGGAATATATCGCCGGGTCGCTCACCGTTCAAAAAACGCTTAATTACGAAGTCCCGATACTCTTTCATCGCGCGTAACAAACAAACAACAACTAACAGAATGTCAACACCGCGCACATTCGGTAGCGTATGAATGAAGCTAAAGCTGACACCAATACCAATGCAGAATATGTACATGGCGCATACCTACGCAATGATGAAAACTTGTATTCGAACTTATTGAACTCCGTGTACTAATCTACAGTAAATAGAACATAGGGATGCTAATATCTCCCTCCTAAGAAAGAACATAGCCTTGAAAACGTTGTGGCAGCTTGACATTCCGTTTTGGGTTCGATCGTAACGGCGTAGAACAAGTGGATGGTCCAGGTTGAACGGTTACTTCAGGCTCCGATCCATCGTCCGGAATGTCAGGTAACTCTCGTGCTGATAGGAAAGAAGAATCTTCACCAGTGTCTTCGGGTAGCTCCTGTTTTCCAGAGTTGTTGGTCCGAAGTTGATCGATGTGCGAACGAATCAGCCGCTTCCGTCCAGATGGTGCATCGAGAAGTACATTATAATGCACATTCCCAATCGCCTCGATGATGACTCCGGATTGCCACTTCCAGCTGGTGTTGTTTTTGTGTACCTTCGCGAATATCGGTGACCCTGCTGCAAATCTTCGTGCTTGGCAAGGCTTGGCTGCTACCGGTGGGTGTTGCAGTACATTTGAAGGCTTCAGCAGATCCAATGTTGTCCGCATTTTTCTTCCATTCAGTACTTCAGAAGGGCACTTACCATCGAGTAGGTTGGATGGGGTGGCTCGATACACCTGCAGAAAGGTTTGAAGTGCAGCAGATGCTGGTAATCCTTCTCCCTCTTGGATTTTCTGGAGTGACCTCTTGAGCGTGTCGACGAACCTTTCCGCTTGCCCATTTGATTGCGGATGAAACGGTGCGGTGCGGAAATGAATTATGCCCAGCTTCTCACAGAACGAGCGAAAATCGTATCCAGTAAACTGGGTTCCGTTATCGGAGACAATTACTTTTGGTACTCCGAACCTGGCAAAGCTCTCGTTAAGGAACTCGATCGTCGCTGAAGCAGTCGTTGATTTCGTCTGGAAAATCTCTGGCCACTTTGAAAATGAATCGATAATCACCAGATAGCTAAATCCATTGGTCGGTCCGGCGTAGTCAATATGAATGCGCTCCCATGGTCCTTCTGCGCTCTGCCACGGATGTGGCTCTGCTTTTGGTGGAGATTTTTGCGCATTTGCACAACAGGAACAGCGTCGAATGTACTCACCGATCTCGTCGTCGATCTTCGGCCAGTAGATGACACTCCGAGCGATGGCTTTGACTCGCTCGATGCCGGGATGACCTCGGTGTAGTTGCTTCAACAGCTTTTTCCGAAAACACTCTGGAATCACCAGCCGTTCCATCATCATCACGCATCCTTGTACTACGGATAATGATTCACGCCGGTGGAAAAACGCCTGCAACGCTGGATCTTGAATTGATTTTCCGTTCTTCGGCCAGCCGGAGTTGATGTACTGGACGAGTCGCTGCATGATTGGGTCTTCCGACGTAGCTTTTTGCACCATATGGAACGTGACTGGTAGGTGTTCGATGTTGCTATCCAGAATGCACTGCTGATCGGGCTCGATGTTGACATTTGCTATCACAAATTCTTCCTCTGGTCGCTCGTGGTTGCTGATGAGCCTCGATAGTACATCCGCGTAGCCGAAATTGTTGGTAGATACGAACTCGATGTCGAAATCGTACCCAAGCAGTGTAAGTGCCCAACGCTTCAAACGGTTTGCCGTGTGGATGGGAACTCCTTTCTTCGATCCGAAGACTTTCACCAGTGGCTGATGGTCAGTCTGCAACTTGAACCTTCGCCCCAACAGCATGCGGTGGAACTTGGTGACAGCAAAGACCAGAGCGAGCGCCTCCTTCTCGATTTGCCCGTAATTTTTTTCAGCCGACGAAAGAGTTTTGGACGCATGCGCAATTGCCTTGATACGACCGTCCGGGAAGCGATGCATGATGACCGCTCCAATGCCAGTGTTGGAAGCATCACCCGCCACGATGATCTCAAACGCTGGGTCATAGTGGGTGAGTAGTAGGTCTGACTGAAGAACTTGCTTGATGTCGGTAAAGGCTTGTTGGCATTCGGTACTCCAAACGAATATCGCATCTTTTTTTAGAAGTTGATCCAACGGTCTTCGAAGTTGGTGCATTTCACGGATGAATTTTCCGTAAAAATTGACCGCGCCCAAGAATGATCGCAGTGTGGAAACATCGGTTGGACGTGGCATCGTGGAAATAGCAGCTGTTTTCTCCGGGTCTGGACGTAGTCCATTTGCGTTGACAATGTGCCCCAGATATTTAATTTCCTGCTGGTAGAAATGGCACTTTTCCAGCTTCAGATGGAAACCATATTCCTGCAGACGATTGAACAGGGTGCACAGCGCCTGATAGTGTTGCTTCTCTGATTTGCTGAAGATGATGAAATCATCCAGGAATACTTCCACGCCTTGAATTCCAGCAATCATTGGATAGTTGCTGGAAAGCGCCGTGCGATGTTGAGTTGAAGCCCGATGTGTGTTGATTGTGGCAGCCGCTTTGATGCGTCGTCGACTTCTACCTGTAGGTAGGCATCCGACAGATCGATGATGCTGAACACCTTGCTTCCGGCCAACTTCGAAAAAATGTCATCCGGGTGGGAAGAGGGAAATTGTGCGCTTCCAGCATCGAGTTCAACCCAGTCGAATAGTCGGCGCAGTATCCGGATTTTGCCACTCGGCTTCCGAACTGCAACGATAGGAGCTGCCCAGTCGGAGTAATCTACTGGCGAGATAACTTGCCCAACTGCTGCAGCGATCGAGCTCCGTGTCGACCAAAATGGCGTGTACGGAACTGGGCGTTTGGGTCGAAAAACGGGCCTGGCATCTGGCTTCAGGTGAAGACTGACTTGAACTTTCTGGCAATGCCCAAGTGTGTCCTGAAAAACTTCGGGGAACCGCATAAGGAAGTGCTTTCCAGAAAAGGAATTTGAATTGGATTGATTCACCTGATTTACGAACGATGGCAATGGTTTCGTCCACATGTCGAAGAGGTCCATCCATTCCGAGCCGAACAGGTTGAGTCCCTTGACTGATGTGACTCGGCACAGCCCAGGCTTGATGACGTCGTTGACTCCTACGAGACAGGTGACTTCCCCCAGTAGCGGAAGAGGATCTTTGGATGCGGAGAGTACGTGTCGATGGCTTGAGTGTGGGCGATCCACCTCTTCCTCCACGTATTTTCACTGATGATGGCGCTGTTGGTGACCCGCCGTCGAGCTGCAGTGTGCCGACGACCATTCATCGTTGTAGTGACGAACGTGGTGAGATTAGCGGTGCGGTTTACCGCATGAACGATGTTGGCTTGGTACCTCGTCTTCGATGCCTTCACCCTTTTGCTGGCTGTCTTCAGCTGGCGTTTGAGGACTTGGTGAACAACCGCAGGTACCCCTCCTTGTGTCCCACGCGGTTACAAGATTTGCACAGATGGTCGGCTGGTGATGTGCAATAAAAAATCTTGCCAGCAAGGCGTCTTCGGAGATTTGACTTCCGGCTTGAATGAGGGACTTGGAAACTTCTGCTGGTCTCTTCTTCTCGCTGATGGCGTGTACTGCTGCTTTCGAGCTGGCTGGATGCTCAATCAAAGCTGGTAAATTCCTTCAAATTAACGAGCTGCTGGAACTCGTCGATGAGAGTCTGAAGAGTCACTGGTGCGTCCGGTTTCTCGTTTTCCATCCGAGTGAGCAATCTGGTCCGAATATCTGCATGCTTGGATGCCTTCAGTCCGGTTACGAAAACCAGACACTTGAACTGGTCGATGGATTAGGTTCGCGAAATCGAAATCTTCACAGGCTCAGTTTCACCCTTGCACCGTAGGTGATGATGTCGTCTCCTTGCGCACATCGGGAGCTGGAGACACTGGAACCGACGACGGAAAAGTGAGGTGTGTTCGCCAAAAATTTTGGTTAGCGTTTTCACGGTGTCTGCGAACGTTACATCCTTCGGGAGCCTTGGAAGGACATAATTCAAATACCGGCTGTGGGAAGCGGTATCCAATTTTCGCAGTAAAAGCCGAACTTTGGCTGCATCATCCAAGTGCTGCGCGTCGCTCTCGAAAAGGTCGGTATAACGTGCGAACCATTTTCCGAATGTGATGCCGTTTTCGGGATCGAAAGCAAACTCGCTGATGTTGGAAGAAAGGGCTTCCAGCGTGTGTTCCGGATTTGGCTGTCCGCGAGGCTGTCCGGGAGCTGCAAACCGCTGCAGGAGTTGAGTGATTTGCATAATCGCCGTTTGCATGTCCTGTTTGTTGCAATTGAAAAGAACACGTTGGAGCATTGTGTTGTTATCCGCAAAAACTCAACCGATCGCTGCTTTATTCAACAACAACACCATCTTGCACCCTCTCATCGCCCTTCGTCCGTTGAAAAATCAGGAAGCTTTCTGCGGTATAACACTTGCTGTGTAGTATACCCATAGGCGAATACCATGGCATGCAAAGGTTGCCAGAAGGTTGTTTCCGACAATGATCGTATCATTTGTCGAGGATTTTGCGAAAAGTCATTTCATGCAATTTGCGCACCGGTTGACTTCCCCTTGAGCGTGCTTCGATCACACGAAAGAATATTTATTGGATGTGCGATGACTGTTCCACGATGTTCACTAACTGCCACTTGTTGCAACATCATGTGCCGCAGTGAGAAGGATCTGAGTGGTTTACCTGAATCGATTAAATCAATTCAGGACGACATCATAAAGCTTAGCTCAGTGGTCACAACCCTCGCTTCTAAGGTTGATTCGAAGCCCTCTCACACCGTTCCGGCTCAACTCTAGTGGCTCAAGATTTCATGAGTGGCTAATAAATGCGTCGGTTAATTCGCCGAAGCGACGTAGAAGTGAAAATGGTGATTGTTCGATGTCGATTGCAGCAAACAAATCGAGTTGCGGGACTAAGTTGACCACTAGCATCATTAAAATGGTCCAGACCAACCGTAATTTCGTCTGTATACATCTGTCTGCTTTTCATCCGACTACGACCGAACAGGAAATTTCCGACTTGGTGTGTGAATGCCTTCATCGAACCATCGACCATAAACCGAAGGTGGTAAAACTTGTTCCAAAAGGGAAAGATTTGTCCACGTTGAATTTTGTCTCATTCAAAGTGGGTGCAGACAAAAATTCGGAGAAGGAAGCATTGTCCTGCGATTCTTGGCCGGAAAACGTTTTCTTCCGGCCCTTCGGGGATGATAAAGCAAAAAACGTGACCCGCATCGTGAAGTCCTCGACGGTGGAACCACAAAATCAACCAGCTCCTCTTGTGAACGTCTCAGCTACGGATCAACCTTGCCCGATGCTCAGCTAATGTCACATGTTTCAACACCGGGATGCACGCAACAAGGGTCTTTGGAAGCCCTCTCTGCCCTCGTCTCAGTTGTACCACTTTCAAAAACCGATCGTCAGCTCTGTTCCCAGTGTTCCCGCCACCAGAGTCATCCCGGTATTGAGTTCGGGGTTCCAGAGGGGGTCTTCCAGCCTGTTATCTCAGGCAAGTACGCGTGTTATTCCAGCTTTTCGCTTCCTGAATATCTTCCAATTTCCAGCTTGTACGAAGAGTTACCCGATTTAGAGACGAATCAGTGCACATCACATCCGAGACGCATCGTGGAAAGCACTTTGGAAGCCCCCGGTTCCTCTGCCCCAGTCGCGCCAATTCCAGCCACCGTTCAGCATAGTCGTCTCGGCCCTGAGGCCAGATGCACACCAGGGGTCTTCCAACCTGCTTTAGCAGGCAAGTACATTCACGATTTAGCTTCTCCTTTGCCTGATATTGCCTCGCATTCTAGTTATGTCATCGGTACTTCGGCTGCCACACACGAGATCGTCATTTTCTACCTGAATGTCGGTGGTATTAACAGCGATGTCGACGATTTCCGCATAGCTACTTCGGACCAGTGCTACGACATCACGGAGACCTGGCTGGATTCACGCACACTCTCTTCTCAGGTATTCGGCAAAGATTACGAGGTATTTAGATGTGACAGGAATGCCGATAATAGCCATAAAGCAAAAGGTGGGGGCGTACTAGTGGCTATAAGTACAAAATTTAAAGCAAAGGCTCATGAAAACCCTTCTTGGATTCGTTTGGAACAAGTTTGGACGTCGATCAAATTGGGCGATCGTACATTATTCCTTTGCGGACTGTACATTCCACCCGACCGCATACGTGAGCGTGACCTAATTGCAACACATTGCCAATCGGTTTTCGCAATTTTGGAAAATGCCAAAGCAACCGACGAAGTTATGGTGATAGGCGACTTTAATCTGCCTGGGATTTCATGGAAATTAACTGATAGTGGGTTTCTATTTCCCGATGCCAATCATTCTGTCATGCATTCCAATGCTTCGTTCCTTCTGGACAATTACAGCTCAGCCACTCTCTCCCAAATCAATCATGTCACCAACCAGAACACACGCAGCTTGGACCTCTGTTTCGTGAGCGCCCAAGACACCGCTCCACTCTTATGCGAAGCTCCCTCTCCTCTAGTGAAACTAACTCTTCATCATCCGCCTTTACTGGTCACGTTACGCTCAAAGCTGGAACATGACTTCGAAATCTCACCTGCCACAGTTTCCTACGATTTTGTTCGTGCCAATCATCGTAATATCGCCGAGTTACTCTCGCTTTTCGATTGGGATAACATTTTGGATACAGTCAATGTCGAGTCAGCCGCTCAAACATTTTCCAACGTTCTGGCATATGTCATAGACAGACACGTTCCAAAGAAAATCCATCGTCATACGTCTCGTCCACTTTGGCAAACGAGCGAACTTCGTCGCTTGAAATCTGGCAAGAGAGCTGCCCTCAGAAAATTCACAAAGCACCGGACACTAATTCTAAGTCGTCACTATGTAAGAATGAATCACGAATACAAACGAGTCGCGAAACGTTGCTTTCTTCAATATCGGCGTGGAATACAGAGAAAGCTCAAGTCACGTCCTAAACAATTCTGGAAATTTGTAAACGAACAACGCCACGAAGTAGGCCTTCCGTCGTCTATGTCGCTCCACGGCAACAAGGCTTCCACCCCGCAGGGTATTTGCCAGCTATTTTCCGAGAAATTTTCTAGCGTTTTCACCGAGGAGACATTGAGCGATGACCACATTAGACTTGCGGCCAGCTATGTTCCCCTTGCCGGTCAAACCTTGGGCCAAGTCGACATCGATGCAGAGATGATAATCAAGGCCTGCTCAAAACTCAAATTATCTCACAATCCCGGGCCGGATGGAATTCCTTCGTCCTTTCTCAAACTGCACTTGGATAGTTTGTTGCCCCCGCTGCTGCACGTTTTTCGACTATCTGCGACTGTCGGTATTTTTCCTCGCTGTTGGAAATTTGCGCACATGTTTCCAGTACACAAAAAGGGTAGCAAACGGGACGCTGGCAATTATCGCGGCATAACTTCGCTTGGCGCTGTTGCTAAACTGTTTGAGCTTGTAATTATGGAACCGTTGCTCGCTCACTGCAAACCGTATATCAGTACCGACCAGCACGGATTCATGGCTGGTCGCTCCACTGCTACTAACCTGCTGTGCCTTACTTCCTACGTTACTGACAGTATGGCGAAACGCGCCCAAACGGATGTCATTTACACCGACTTGTCTGCAGCCTTCGATAAATTGAACCACCGCATAGCTATTGCCAAACTGGACAGGCTTGGGATCAACGGATGCCTGCTGCAATGGTTTCAATCGTACCTCACTGACCGTCATCTGGCTGTAGTCATAGGAGATTGTCAGTCTCACATGTTCAAAGCCACGTCTGGTATACCGCAGGGTAGTCACTTGGGACCGTTGATTTTTTTGATCTACTTCAACGACGTAAATTTGGCTTTCGAAGGACCACGACTATCATACGCAGATGACCTAAAACTCTATCTTCGAGTGCACTCACTCGACGACTGTCGCTTTCTTCAACGTCAGCTAAATGCTTTTGCCGACTGGTGCACTTTGAATCGTATGGATGTCAACCCGGCCAAATGCACGGTTATCTCGTTTTCGCACAAGAAACAGACTATTTTATTCAAGTATGTCTTGTTGGGCACCGAAATTGAGCGCGTCAGTCAAGTCAAGGACTTAGGAGTAATTCTGGACACCCAACTCACCTTCAAGCAGCATATCTCGTACGCTGTCGGCAAAGCCTCCTGCGTTCTGGGGTTCATCTTTCGGATTGCTAAAGACTTCACGGACATCTACTGCCTCAAATCGTTGTACTGCTCCTTGTGTCGTTCTATATTAGAGTATTGCTCGGTTGTGTGGACTCCTCATTACAACAACGGTGTCGTTAGAGTAGAGGCTGTTCAACGACGGTTTTTGAGATTTGCGCTACGTAAACTACCGTGGACGGATCCCTATCGTTTGCCAAGCTACGAAAGCCGTTGCCGTCTAATTAACCTGGAGTCCCTGTTAACCCGTAGAGATACAGCCAGGGCTTTGTTCATTGCAGACATCTTGCAAGACCGCATCGACTGTCCTGATCTTCTGGAGCAAATCAATATTAACGTGCAGCCCCGAGCCCTGAGGAATAGTTCGATGCTGTGGTTACCTCCACAACGAACCAACTACAGTATGTTTGGCGCAATTGGCGGTTTACAAAGACTTTTTAATAGGGTTTCCGCCTTGTTTGATTTTAACGTGACTCGCCAGATGCTTCGTCGTAAGTTTAGTCATTTTTTTAAAGACCTGTCTAATTCGCATCGATAGTGTAATTTTTAGTTTGTTTTATGTCATGACCATTAATGTACCGTTCTAGTTTAGCTTTAAGTAACATCATTGGGATTTGTACATAATCTGTTGATGAATAGAAATAAATTGACTACTTTGATTGGCTTCACATTACACTCTTAATATACGTATAGACAATCTAATCTTCTTCTTGTATGCAATTTCTTAGAATTTGTGGCATCAAGGTACTGGCATCCCGCGACATTGTAGATCACAGTCTAATCCTTACAAAAGTTTGTCTTTTTGAATGGCTAAATAGCTAAATACATCGGCTTGAGTGATCCCCGTGGTTGAAGTTTGGTTTTGTGTTTTGTTTGTTTCCTACTTAGTAACAAAATGGCTGAGATTACGTAATATCTTGCTACTCTCAATACGGTTTGTGCTATTAGTTGCGGTTTTTCTTCATGAATGGCACGAATGGATCTCCACCGAAGTCGACGGTCGCGTCCCGCCGAAGTTGAGCTCGTTCGTTCCCAGATGTTGGCTTTCCAGGCTGGACGAAGACGACGGATTCACTGCATCTATAGGTGTGATTTTCGGAAAGAAACGGAAAGTTGATAAACAAAAATTGCACGGGAAATCAAACCGAGAACGGGTAACTGAATCAAATCAAACAACCACTACTCTACAACGGGGAACGACGAATCTACATGGTTCAGGAGCAGAGAGTTTGGTAATTGGTGCGATTCAGGTGGGGACGCTAAAAATTGTTGGTGAACAAAAGCATTAGTAAATGAATAGAAATGAAAATTAAAGGAACTCAAAAGCGATCATCACATACAGAGGAAGGACAGGACGCCAAGTGACTCATTGCACAGGTTTCGGCTAGAATGTACAGAGAAAAGGGTGATTGAATGATAAATTTGGAAAACAAATTAGTTTGAAACGTTCACACACGGTTCGGTTATATGATTGATCGGGATGAAATGGAAGATTACCTGTCTGCAGACAGCGAGCCGTGCAAATGACGTTCGTCTGGCGGGCCTGGAAGTTCTCCATGTTGACCTTCATCGAGAGGTGCCCGAAGAAGAAGTATCCCAGTGCCATTCCGCCGACCACGGCCACGAACAGATACCCGTTGTAGATCATCACCGTGAGCATCAGGGCGTATCCGAGCATGTTGTGCATGAGGAAGATGGTGGCCTCGGCGAAGAAGGCACAGAAACGGCGCGACATAGGGCGTATTACGCCGGGGGCGGTTTCCAGCGAGAGGAGGGTGGCGCTTTCGCTCGGCGGACAGGATGGCGATTGCTTGCGTTCCCGAGCGGCCCGAGCACGTACCTTTGCACCGTGCACCTAGTGGATTGATGAGAGCAAAATTAATCTAGTCGTTTGACATTATGCTCTGCTCTCCAAAACACGAAACGTTTCATATACAACGATGTCAATTTATCCAGTAGGGCACGTTTCACAAAATTGAAAAAAAGCATGTTTTTGTAATGTACCAACAGCGTATAATAGCGTACCTTCAAAGAATTTGAACGAGCCTGTCAAATTCCTTGTTTTTAGGAGTTCTGCTTAATAGATGGTCGATTTGGCGAAATTCTTCATAAAACGCTATAAAAATTACACCAAAGTAATGTACCAATAGCGAACATTCCGAATCTGATGTTTGATTTTAACGTACCTCAAAAATGTCTATACTTACTTTTTTAATTCTTTTTTCAATTCATTATATGTAAAATCTGAACTCGGATTCCGATTCCTCAGAAAGTTCTAGCGCTGAATGATCAAAAAAACATACTATTAAAGTACATTCTACGCTACTTTATAGTCAAAAGTGTGCTTTTAATAATACGTTCAAGGAAACACCCTTGGTCATTCACTTTTTTTTTCATAGCTGCTACTTCCTCCACTCGTTCTCTTAAACACTTACTCCGTACCGTTTTTATGGGAATTGGGAATTGAAATCAGACCGTAGTCGTAGTAAAACGTCCTTCTTGTATATAGTGGTTAAAAGCACTATGAACAGTTTATTCTATAGATTTGTAGTTTCCGCGTTGCTGTGCTCAACCACAACGTGTAGCTTCGCCTTGAAGTTTAGTAGAGTCGCCACCTAGCTTCAATCACTCCTCCTCGACGGGAAACTCCAGCTGCTTCTCTGAATCTCAATAGCTTGACATTGATCAGCGGCTTCGTCAGCATATCAGCCACCATTTCTTCAGTGGAACAGTACTGCATCCGCATCATCCCATCCTCCTTCAGCTGGTACACAAAATGGTTCTTAGTGTCCACGTGTTTCGAGGTAGGCGGTTTTCACATCCGCGTGTTTGACCAACATTCCTCGTTGACTGGCAGCCGTTAGCAGCACTCGAAAAGTTACTTGACGGACCACAGGCGCAAAAACTTCTCCATAGTCTGTCTCGAACTTCTGATAGAAGCCTTTTGCGACAAGCGGGTTTCAAGAAAAATCTATTTGCAGCCAACCGCTTTCCGATCTGGTGGTAGATCCGCCAAATGCCATGTACCATCCTCATGCAACGACTTCATCTCATCGTCCATAACTGCCTTCCACAGCTCTGATTAGGGGCCATTCATTGCTTCATCAAACGTTGTCGGGTTCATTTGTTAACTTTCTTATCAATCCTGTTCTTTCTCGGAAATATTGAGGCGTCACACCTTTTGTGTTACGGGATGATCATCTGACCGGCGTGGCTGCTGGCTCGATTACTTTTGTTGCCTGGTCGGCTGCTGCACCATCGCTATCTTCACCTTCGTTCGAAGTATGGTACATGCTGCAATCTACATCCGTTTGTTCCTCTTCAACCAGAGTTTCATCAATGTTATCTTCTTCAGATTCAGAAACCGCATCACCAAGATCACCCAAAGGATCGACATAGAACTGTCGACTTCACACTCGGACTCAACGAATTCAGGATCCGACTTTTTAGAATGCTTGATTTCCTCTTGTTTCTCCATTTCTACAAACTTCGCATCTCTGCTGATAGTTATTTTGTCACCTAAATGCCACTTTTGGACCAATATACGGCTGCTTTACTGCAATGCTATGATGCTTCATCAATGCTATTGTACATTCGAAAAGCTTATTACAAGCTACAAGCATATAAATAGCATTTGAAATCCAACTTTACAACAGATAGCATTCATGATGCTGATATAATGCTAATATAATGCTTGTAGCATTCTGAAATGCAGATTTAGGGTTGATTTACTGCATATGCTAATGCTTATCGTTTACCTGAGTTCTTAACCTTAGGATCAAGCTTCTAGGGTTTCTCAGCTGGCCCATGAACGATAGCTGAGCATCCAAAGATGTGCAGGTTGCTGTAGTCCGGTTGTTTCCCGTATCACAATTCAAATGGCGTCTTTTCGATGGACCTGTATGCTTCGCTCGGTGCTAGTCTTCTTTGCAACTGCTGCTACAACGCCTCCACATTGAATCAAACAGCCTCGGGTTTTCTCAAACTTGACTTCAGCCTTGCTGACGAGGCTCCCAACGTAAATCAAATTAGATTCCAAATCCGGACCTAATACACGTCGCTGAGGATGGTCTCTTTCTAATCTCCGTTCTCATTGTTACAGAACAAGTGACCGGAACCGACACCCTTGACATCTGTCTCGCTGCCGTCAGCTAGAGTAATGGCCACACCCGTGCTTTGCTCCAGTTCATCGAAGAATGTTCGGTTGCAACACATAGGCGAGGTGACACCCACGTCGATTATCCAAGTCTTCAACTGCTTCCGTTTACAGTGATGCCTTTGCTACTTTCCCCTTGGGCTTGTGCTTCTGTGCCCTCCTCGTCCACCGGATGTGACAGAACCCTCGCTCGTCATCGGGTAATCACGCCCCATCGGACAATCACGCTTCATGTGGCGTGGTTTCCGACATCGGTGGCAAGTAATCTTCTTCTCGGAAACGACGCAAAGGTTGGACTCGCTTTGATAAGACTTCTCCATTCTCTTCTGGGCTTCATCCAGTAACTTACTGTTTACCAACTCCATGGTCAGGTCGTTGTGCGCAAGGGTCTACAACGCCGTTGTGAGTTGATCGAAGGACTCTTGCGTGCTCTTCGCAACCATGGCCACTTTCAGGTTAGCATCCAGTTCCTGACCCGCGTTCGCCAGACTTGAGAAGAGTTCTTCCATCCGAAACAAGTGGGCCTCCATGTCACCGCTTTCGTCATTTGAAGGTGGTTTTTGATCGCAGCCCACGTAGCTTTGGCCGTTTTGCTGTCACGGATCAAGGAGTGTTGGCAGTCGTTCACAAGAAGAGCGATCGTAGCCCGGGTCTTGGCGTCACCTTCCTTCCAGGGCGGCCTCTGACACGTATGTCCACAGGTCTCGAATCCGCCGCTTCGGAGCTTCACGATGCTGAACTTTCCGCCTTCCATTTCAGTCTTGATTCTTCAAACGCTCCTAGAATACTATGCTGGGCCCATAACCTTTGCAAATTGGAAATTGAATTCAGACCGTAATAAAACTGCCTTGTTGTATAGTGGGCAAAAGCAGAATGAACAGTTTATTCTGCAGAGGTCGTATTTCTTGACGTGTCAAATGAATCATTGCATGATTAATGATGCATAGGCATCAAATAGATTTGTAGTCCACCTCGACGTGAAGCTTCGTCTTGGAGATTTGTAGAGTCTCCGCCTAGCTTCCATCAGTTTCAAAGTGGATGAACACCAAATCTCCTTCCTTGATATCCTTCACGTTCTGATCACCGGAAGATATTCCTTCAACCATCGCTTCCAGAATTCATCAGCCAAATGCTGCTCCAACTTCCAACTACTTCTGAGTGTCGTTCGGTAATCCGTAGGGAGTAATGGCATCTGAAAGAAAGAGAAGAAAGTGGTTCGGAGTTAACGTTTCCTGGTCAGCAGATTCCTCGGGGATATACGTCAACGGCCTGGTAGTGGTCATTGCTTCTGCCTCGATTATCACTGTCTCCATCGTCTCATCATTCGTTCCGTTTCCGTTGTGCATCTATAAAGGTTCCGATCGCCGCTTTAACCGAGCACACCATTCG
This sequence comes from Aedes koreicus, assembly GCA_024533555.2. Classification (NCBI taxonomy): domain Eukaryota; kingdom Metazoa; phylum Arthropoda; class Insecta; order Diptera; family Culicidae; genus Aedes; species Aedes koreicus. The sequence continues at coordinate 87,828 of JAHHFK020005019.1, read as the reverse complement.
TTCCCAGACCCTACCCATAGGGGGGGGGGGGGGTGGATTGAATGTCTAGCGGGTGTTAGCGTTGTTGAACACTGACGCAAGTCTTTCCGCTCGATCTTTAATCGCCTTCATCAGCTGATCATTGGCACTGTGGAAACTAGGGATGGTGTTGCCGAATATACGCATTCCCACGCGACTCTCACGACTAGTGCCCGCATCTTCGGAATCTGATTCTCCTGCCCCATCTCGTTGATAACTCTCTCTCTCTCTCTCTCTCTCTCTCTCTCTCTCTCTCTCTCTCTCTCTCTCTCTCTCTCTCTCTCTCTCTCTCTCTCTCTCTCTCTCTCTCTCTCTCTCTCTCTCTCTCTCTCTCTCTCTCTCTCTCTCTCTCTCTCTCTCTCTCTCTCTCTCTCTCTCTCTCTCTCTCTCTCTCTCTCTCTCTCTCTCTCTCTCTCTCTCTCTCTCTCTCTCTCTCTCTCTCTCTCTCTCTCTCTCTCTCTCTCTCTCTCTCTCTCTCTCTCTCTCTCTCTCTCTCTCTCTCTCTCTCTCTCTCTCTCTCTCTCTCTCTCTCTCTCTCTCTCTCTCTGTTGGCGTGACGAAAACACCGGTCTACTAAGAGGACTTTGCCAAGTATGGCACGCATGTAGCATCATAAATCTTTCCTCGCATCCGCAGCACTTCGTGGAATGGCCAAAGCTTGAAGAAGTGACTCGATCTTGAAATCGCTGTGATTTAGTTCACGGTGTATTTTTGCTTGTTCTCCAATTCATGACTGCAGTTCACGGATCTGGACACGGATTTTTTTCGTGTACCTCTTCGGCATACTACTTCTGTTGCACGTGCTTCGGGAGCAACGTAACCTCGGCCTTTGCCAACTCCTCCTGCGGCAGGATCTCAAAATACAACTGCATGCCTTGACGTTTCCGTAACACATCATCGATGAATCGATGGACTAGTGCCACAATTCGATCAAGCTTTTCTCAGCCGCTGAACCTGGTTGCCTCGAGCAAGGGATGAATCTTCGTATGCACGCTAACGCGGTAAACTTCCTCTTCAGATGCATATGGTAGAATCAGCTGCTGCGACCAGAGGCTTGAAATAAGAACTTTGGCCTACGAAAGCAAGGATTATTCATATTGAAGTTGAGGGGAGCATCTCTATCCGTTCTATTGACTGAAGCTACCTCGGGACCTTCTGGTATTTCTACCCGTGAGTAGGCTGTGCTAGAAAAGGCAGACTTACTAGCGTCTACGAACACGTGGACATCCAGCGTCGATCCAACTCATTAAGCAGCGCCGTCCTGTGCCTTCACTGACCAACGTACTGTTTATTCATAGACATTCAACCCGGTAAAAATTATCGAAAAGCGCGCGGTGTTATCATCACTAAGAGACTCCATTTGCGGACACTGAACTTAACACTTTATTGGTAATGAAACACTTTATTTTGGAAACAAAGTACGAGAGGTTTCTATTTCGATTTAAGGTACCGAACGCGGCAGGGATTTATTGCTTACTTGTTCCATGTGCCCCGTTGACACGTACTCCGACATGAACTGCCAATATAGCTTCTTCAGCTGAGGGTTGTTGGATAACCTTCTCTCCAGACTAAGAAACCGCCGCTCCGCCACCGCTCTGGAGTCACCCAGATGACCAATAACGTTGTCCTTTCTAGGCAGGTTCACGATGAAACGACCATCAACGTCACGGGTAGTGGTTTTCTTAAACAACTCTTCACACGTGGACTCTTCCACGGAATAGGTGCTCACCAGATGATAACTCTCAAGATCCCAGAAACGAGTAAGCTGTTCTTGAAGATCGGACATGGAACACAGCGTGGTGGCTGTTGCTGCTACGGAGATCGAGTTGCTGGGAACACGTCCGGAAACAACCCAACCGCAAACCGTGTTTTGGAACGTTGGGCCATCCTCGCTGAGCTTGAACCTTTCTTCCTGCAGCAGGTCGAGGTAATACTCGGCACCGATTATCACATCGATGTCCGATGTGTGGTAGAACTCAGGGTCAGCTAACACAATATCTGGCAGATTCCATTGGCAAGTTTCGAAGCCTTCGCATGGGAGTGGAATCGTCAGCTTGGGCAGAACGTTAAACCGCATAACTTCCTTGAAACACGAAATGCTATCGAAACGTGGACAAATTGTTCCGCTAACAGCTTTTTTCGACACGCTCCCGGTATTCCCGATGCCTTTCACTGATAAGTAACTTGGAAACTCTTCAAGCTTCATACGACGACAAAATTCAGACGAAATAAAACAGTACTGCGAGCAGTAATCGAGCAGTGCTCTGGCCAGCCTTGAGCTTCCGTGGGCATCGCTGATCCGCACAATGGCAGTGGATAGGAGAACTTGTCGTGTGGAAGTCTTAGATTGTGTCGGAAGTGCTGTAGTGTGTTGCAATGTGTTTGGATAGTCTGTGGCGAACTGTGGGTTGGTGCTATGCGATTGTGTATTGACAACTGACAATGAAGTGGAGGGTTCGTTGTGGTTTGTGGTTGGTGCTTTGTGGTGTGTTGGTGTTCCCGATTGAGGTTGCTGTGTCTGTTGGTGGTTTTCATTTGGGGGTCTTTTTGTCGTCTGTGGAACGGATGATTTCGTGATGTCGCTGTTCATCTCAGAGTGAAGAAGGGAATGGTGCTTCTTCCCGTATTGACGACACGAACCTTTGCTGCAGTTCCGAGCAAAGTGACCCGAAGATAAGCAGTTCATACACAAGCCATTTCTCCGCACTGCATCGTGCCGCTCCGAGATCTTTAGCTTCAGGAACCGCTTGCACGAAAACACTGGATGAAAAGGCTCTGACCAAAAGCGATACCGACCGATGGACGTTGAGGAATAGCTAACACTTAGTTTTGGCTTCTTCAAATCGACGGAGACGGGTTTACTCGATCCAACTGATTGCAGAACCACGCACTGATTCTTTAGGAAGTTAATCAGGTTTCAGTAGACGGGTACTTCCTTCGAATTGTGTGACGACTCCAAAAATCACAGCGTGACTCCATCCAACCTTGAGCAAACCATGTGCACAAGAATCGTGCTCCAGCCGTCTTTTTGCCCCATTTTCTGCAACATCTGAAGGTTCTTCTCGAAGTCGCTGATGAGCTGGCTTAGCGCTTCGTAGCTCTCCTTCCGCATTGGCTCAATCCCGAAGATGGCATCCAGGTATGCCTTGAGGATGAGCTTTTGGTTGTAGTAGCGATCTTCAAGTGCAGTCCATGCCACCAAGTGGCAGCAACAAGCTCGACGGAACTAATTTCTTGAAGAGCGTCGCCGGTTAGTGACGAGCGAAGATATGTAAACCTATCCATATCGGCGAGGTCTCGATTGTGGTGAATCAGGCGTCTGAATGCGTCTCGGTAAGACACCCAGCCTCGTAGTTTGCCATCGAATGTCGGAAGCTTTATCTCCGGAAGCTTCACCCTGGAAATGGCTGTCCCGGCAGCCATGACTGACGATCCAGAGCTCGCTGATGGTTTTCTGACACGTATTTCCATCAACGCAGCCTTTGCTTTGCAAACTCGGTTCTCCACATCGGTAGCGATGGCCAGATTATCTTTTTCTCTCTTTTTAGAATCACTCTCCAGCCTTGCCTTGCAAGCTTTCTCCGGTTCATCAGAATCGGTAACTTCCTCTTCCGCAGCTTCATCCAAAAATACCTCCACTTTGTCACGCACCACAAAAAACTCAGAAACACAATTTTCCAGCAGCTGCAAACGAACTTCTACTTCTTCTTTGTCTCGTTCTTCATCAAAATCACGCAAAAACTTCTCCACAAGCACTAAACTGTTCAGAAGGCGCCTTGCTGATAGAAAGTGAGAGTGAGTGACCACACATTTGGGTGGTTCTCGCAACATAGTTTAAAAATACAAAACTTAATTATTGGCACGATCACTCCAAATCGACAAAGATTTTTCATTAGGGCCTAACTGACAAACGTAAACAATGGCTTTTTCCGTAAATTTATCGTCATTGAAAACTCACCTAATCAATCCACCACGGTCATTTCGAAGAGGAAGAGCTCACCTATCCGATCAGGGAGCTGGCAACCCTATCCTATCTACAAGCGTTTGACAGTATGCAACATATCGCGGGCCTTATTTGAATAAGGCCCATTTGACGTTTGTTACTACGGGTACGAACGCCAGCTTTGTTTACAAACAGTGAATCTTTTGACCTTTGGTTGTAAGAGATGTTAGCTACAGGACAACGACAGCCCGCCAGGTCCCTGTATCCGATAGAATTGGAGGCATACATGGGAAGCCTTTGTGCAACGAGAAATTTACGGAAGAAGCCATTGTTTACGTTTGTCAGTAACCCCAAAAAAAACAAAAAAAAAAAAAAAAAAAAACCCCCCTTCTTCTCACATATTCTGAGAGAGAGAACCCCCCCACAAAAAAAAACACCCCCCTCCTCCCCACAAAAAAAAAAACCTAAAAAAAAATACATTACCCCCATTAAAAAAAAAATTTAAAAAAAAAAAAAACCAAACATGGGTAAGTAGTAATGTACCCATAAATGGGTATGTGCATTTTTAGGGATTATGGGTATTCTTCACCCATATTTGGGTAAACTGATCTTAGCGTGTGTATTTATGTCCGAGATCATGCGACAAAAGAAGACACACGGTCTCCGGAATCAACTCAAATTTAATTTATAATTCACACAAAACCACAAACAAATGCATGCAGTGTAAACACTCTTGAATATGTTGGAAATCCAGTACAATTTCTCTCACTTTAATGTTATACTTTAAGATATATTTATTTTTTCGATTTACCATTTTTGCCCCGGAAAAGTGAGAAATAATTTGAGAAGAATTTTGAGTGGAAAACAACTCAAATTTTATTCCATTTTGGTGGTCGTGCATATACACTACACCATCATCCATCGGCTTGTTTTGGGAAATAATGTTATTATTAAAAATAAAGCTTGGATTATTGCCTGAAGACATTTATCGGATTTAGTACGAAAGAGGAACAGAATGTAAAAGCAGGGATAATATTTTCGGGGACATTTATCTTGCTTCTGAAAGATTTTATTTCTAGAAAGTTTTTAAAATGGGCCTATCTGGTTGATGGATTTTCATTTCATCATCGACTTTCTTTTTTAATAACCACAGCTATTCAAACATATTTCGTTTCAAATAGGCCACAAAGTTTGATAACAAAATCTGTTTAACTTTAAGATATTGAAAAAATAACTCAAAAAATTTTTTTTTTTGTGGCTGAGATATTGACGAAAAGGAAAGTCTATGAAGAAAACCGATCATAGCAGATAAGCCTATATGAAAGAAGATCGTAGATTTTCTAGTTACAGGCCAGTATCGACTTAAAAAGTAGAGAGGTTACAGAATTTTGTTCAATATTACCAATATCACTTACGGAATAATCGAGCGGAATATTTTTCCGAAAGTAAAAGTGACAGTTCCCATTAGTTTGAGTGGAAACCTTACAAATGCCAATTTTATTTTTCGTTCTTTTCCGGTGGATACTGCTGCAGAAATTTCTTTTCGATTCTTTACTTTTCCGTTTCAGTGAACGGAATTTAACATGGGATTGAGATAGAAAAAGAAATTTCTTTCTAACACGATACCGACCATACGGAAATGTTGTGTCGCTGGCTTACACGCTCATTCGGATTTACCAAATATTGAGTAACTGGTACCCATTTTCATAAAACAGGCTGAAACGTCAAACCATGGGTAAGTCGATTTATGAAAGTGTGTAAATCTTACTCGTTTCTTCATAAATCTGGTTCAATGCTTTATTAAGCTGTTAAACTATAGTGAATACTCGTCAGCGTCAATCGGCATTTTTCCAAGTGAGGTGTGAAATTAAATAAATTCAAATTTAAAAACGGCAGTGGATACGGAAACGTACTGCAAATTGAAAGGTATTATAATTTTTGTTCTATTTTCTATTAGATATCCAAAAACAAAACCATTCTCGAATTTCGATTTGTTTAATCAACGAAAGCTAACCAACCACTTCCAGCAGAGCCTGTTCGAGCTGATCGGACACACGGCCAAGGAATCTCCGGAATGCGTGAGCGATGCGCACCAGCACCGGGTTATGGACACCGTGATGAGTGTTGTCGAGGATCAACTGCTGGAGGAGAGCTACCCAACTTGCTCGCTGTATGTATAAATGTATGTGTGCATGTGTGTATTTATGAAAGAATTTATGAATGAATAAAAGGATGAACGTTATTTTCCAACTCTGGCCCAATATTGGTAGGCAATAAATACTTCGAGTAGTTCAATTTTTAATCAACTTTAATTACAGGTGAACTTTATTGAGCATGTATAATCATACCACAAATTAAATATTGAAACTACAGAGTTGACACACTTTTTTTTCCAAAGCATAAAAAAGAAAAAGCCTAAATATAGGGGTTATTTTTTTATCTCAATATTTTACCCAATTTCCATAAAAACTACATTTTATAATAATGGGTAAAACTAACTCAAAACCAAATAATTTGTAGGTTTACCCAAAAATTTGGGTTTACACCCGGTTACCTATTTTTAAGTAGTTCCATTTTTTATGATTTTGGTTTACCTTTACTCAATTTTGGGAAAATCCGGATGAGCATGTACAAGGTATGAAAAAGGTGTAACTGTCAATTGAGATTGACATTTCACACATTATATAAACAGTGTTCTAGTTGGATGTTAGCATCTCCTGTGAATCGCAAGATTCGTGTATCTTTTTGCATTAAGTTATCTTTGGTTAGGCCCTAATGAACAATCTTTGTCGAAATAACACTGACACTTCAGCGGCCGTCATCACGTCACCTAATCTGTCAGTTTTGTTCCAGCGATCGCGATTTGTTGCAACCCATCGAAGTGCCGCCATGTGGTATCTCATTGCACTTCAAAACATTGTGTCAATATCGGGTGGCGTGTGGCGAACGTCGGCATGATATTTTGACCTGCTAGCGGCGCTAGTAAGCAAGCGGTTGCTAACGTATTTTAATTAGAAAATGTACACAAAGTTATCGATTAATTTCGGTCTTGCTTTATCGTCTGTCTGCGGTTTATTGGATCATCTCAATCAACTCCTGACGCCCAAATGTTCTGCATCAATGTTCGCCCGTGGATCAAGAAGAAGCTGATCAACCATAACGGATCGAATAAACTCGAAACTACACGAGGCACCTCTTGTTTGGTTGGCGTGTGCAATTCGTCGTGCCATACGACTAGGTGAGCTCATCACCACCTGAGGTCGTGGTTCCCTTGTGAGTAATTTTTTCCTTCTTTTCCAAGAATACTACAGATGGGGAGGAAACTCACAAATAATTATAAACTTCTAACAACATTCAAAGATAGTTCATTATGCTTCGCTATGAGAGTGGTTGCAGCTATTGTCAGCATTCGTATGCAAATTTTAGAAACTATACAATACCTATAAACCACAGAATTGATTTGAAACACATCTGAATTTGCTCAAAATCTGTCTAGGAGCTCAACTTAACATGACCAATAGCTATCTTGCTTGGCCCTTTGGTTATGCAACGTTTTCTGTTTCACCTAATTTATACGAAACAAATGATATCCTACCTTCATCCCTTCGTACACGATCGACAGCACCGTGAGGGTCAAACAGAGCGCCACCATCGCACCGGTCGTGCTCACCGTGAGCCCCTGGAAGAACACATCTCCCACATCGGCGCCCCACCAGAATGACATGTGCATGTGCATCTTCTTGAATATGTTTGATTACTCGAAACACCTGTGCGTGTACAGACCGGTGGCGGCAGAGATGAACGACGACCAATCAGCCACTACGGTGATAAGCGGCGCCGCGATGTGTTGAATTGATCAGCTGGAACTGGAACAGAAAGAAACAAACAGAAAGCGGCGGTTAAAGGCATTCCAATAACAACGAAAACAGTTACTGATAATTAGGAAACAAGTGTGAGTAGCGAGGCAAGTGTGACAAACAGCTGTTTTAATGAATGTTATACTCTGCCAGATCCAATGTTTGACGCCACAGATCTCAGGAATCACTAGGTCACCGTTCATTCAAGTTAATCAGCATGTGGCCTACAATACGGAAAAAGGGTTGATTGAAGATCTTAAGCAAAGGCATTGTAGTTCTTGAGTTTTGTGCTAAATTTAAAATACTAAAATAAAACTTTAAGCTTTTACTCTAAAGAAGCAAGACGGAGTCTAACCAATCTGGAACTGGATCATTGCCCTCGCCTCGCTCAAAGCGTGTATAGAAGAAATGATAAGTTCTCTGTCATTCATGTCACATAATGTATGTCGTTATTGTTGTCGTAGATGATTACAGTCGGCCAATCGTCAGTCAAGTAAGCGGCCTACAGTGGGACAGATATGTGCAATTCAAACGACAAATATTGTCACAATTTCTCGTGATAACGAAACCCAAATACAAAATGTATTCTGCAAGCAAGGCGAACCATCTTGTCGACGTAAGTTTTTCATGCCACAGGATTTAGACACGATAGTTTAACATGTCCAAAAATCATTTTACGTATGTGATTTTATAACTTCTATGAATTTGGCTTCTTAATGCTTTTGCGTAGTTCTCCAGACTATGCTACTCTTTTCCCAAATTCGTCAAGCTCGAGTCAAGAATTTCGGAACAGATAATTTTTTTTACGTAGGCCTAAGTCTTTGTTTTCTATACTAGGGTACAATTTGAAAAAAAAAAACCTATTGCGACCGTCACGAAAAGCGGTCAGGTTCTGAGCGTTAATATCTCAGTCGCTTTTCCAAACTTTTTAAAAATGTTCGCCCTATTCGATCGGCAATATTGCTACGCGTCAAGTCCAATATTGAAAACTATTGATTTTCAACATTAAACAATTGAAAATAACGCAAAGATAAGTATTTTCCTATCACAGACATCAAATGTAAGTAAGGGAGATCTCATATGTAGCAGTAAACGATGTAAAAGGGGTAAACCTTCGCAAAATGCTTCATATTGATTCCCACACCCAACTATTGATTCGGTTAAGAAATGTTCGTAGACGCCAGTTTCAGAGGACGGGGGATCTGAATAGGAAACATGAAACGTTTAGTGTTTCATCCACTTTCACTTTCTTAGACTCGAAGATCCAAAGCCCGCTCGAAGATCAGGTTGTGCAATGCGTCGACAATCTCAATGCCTCGTTTGCGATTGAATTTGTAATAACAAATTCGATTTAAAAAGTTTAGCGATGTATACCCGATTTAGTTTGTGACGCAGTACGATGAATAAATGACACATCGTATATAAGTCAAAAATTTGCACTCTTTACGATTTAACTTAAACATAATACGATAAAGGCCACAATCAATTGCGATTTTGACTTGAAATATAGGAATATATTTTGCAGAGTAATAATTCTACAACCGGTTAGGTGGACTGACTAACGACTAATGAAAATTTATTTCGTATCAACAACCTACGTTGCCGTGGTTGCTAGGCGTTGCTAAGCTACTACAATACATAACAGAGTACATAACAACTGCATTGGTTGGTTGCTTATGCTCTATGCTTACTTCGACAACACTCCTTCCTAAGCAACGAATCCAATTAACTTTTTATTCTCTTCCAGCTTCTGATTCGCCAGGGCTTTTGTGAACCCATCTGCAGGTTGCTGCTTCGTGTTCACGTATCCCAGCTCGACTACTCCTTGTTCTAGCACATCTCGGATGAAGTGATACCTGATGTCTAGATGCTTCGTTCGGGGGTTGTATCCTTGGTTCCGTGCGATACAGATGGCTGATTGGTTGTCGCACCGGATGGGAATCCCTTGCACACCAAAAATCTGTGACTGGAAATAGTGCCACCAAAGTGCTTCCTGGATTGTGCGAGAAAGCGCGATGTATTCCGCTTCGCACGAGGACAACGCAACTGTTGGTTGCCGTTTGACGTTCCATGACACAGCTCCTCCCATGAACGTGAAGACGTATCCTGTAGTGGATTTCCTGGAATCCGGCTCTCCTCCCCAATCGGCATCTGTGTAGCCAACCAAATCCGAACAACGTTCGTTTGAATATGTTAGCCGACTTGAACTTGTACCTCGCAGGTACCGCACGATACGCTTGACAGCGTTCCAGTGGCTACGTCCAGGATTCTTGTTGAATTGGCTGACTTGATTGACCGCAAAACTGATATCCGGTCGCGTTGCCTGCGCCAGATAGGTGAGACAGCCAACAGCCTCCTGGTAAGGAACCTCCTTCATTTCACGGATCTCATCTTGCGTCGTCGGTGCCATAGATTTATCCAGTTTGACACTAGCCTCCGCTGGTGTGGAGACTGGATTACAGTTCGCCATGTTGAACCGTCGCAATATGCTGTCGATGTAGTGCTCTTGATCTACCCACAGCTTCCCGTTCTTCCTATCTCGCGTGATCCTCAGTCCCAGGCAAAAAGTCGCTTCGCCAAGGTCCTTCATTTTGAAGCGGTTGTGAAGGAAAGATTTCAACTTCCGCTTTAGCTTGGCGTCGTTGGTGAAAATCATGAAATCGTCCACGTAAATTGTGACGAAAATCATTTTCCCACCGTCGACCCGGAAATACAGGCACGGGTCAACTTTTGATTGCTGCAGTCCGAACTCCTTGAGCGCTTGGTCCAGCTGGTTGTTCCATACACGGCTCGACTGTTTGAGCCCGTAGAGTGCCTTCCGTAACAGACAGACTTGCTTCGAGGTGCCAGCAAACCCTCTCGGTAGCTCCATGTAGATGACTTCGTCCGTCAGCTTGCCTTGAAGGAACGCAGTAACAGCATCCATCTGCTCTACATCAAGGTCATGCTTAACCGCCAGCGCCAGAAGGTATCGGATAGTGGAATACCGTACCACCGGGGAATACACTTCGTCGTAATCGATTCCTGGCCGCTGCGAACATCCCTTCACGACCAGACGTGCCTTGTACCGCTCGATGTCGCCAGTTGGTCCTCGTTTCGTCTTGAAGACCCACTTGTTTCGAATGGCCTTCCTGTCGCTTGGAAGGTTGGCCATCTCCCACGTTTCATTCTCCTCCAGAGCTTCGATCTCCTCACGCATGGCCGCGATCCACTGCTCGCGATCCGGTCCGTTGAGCGCCTCGTCGTAGCTTTGAGGATCATCAAACGTCGTCTTGGAACACATCGGAGAAGGCTGAGGGGAAACAACTTCGCAAGAAAACGAACTATACGTAACGTAATCGGAATACTTGCCTGGAATTCGGCGCTCCCGGTCGCTGCGCCTAAACCCTTGCTGCTCATCAGCTGGTCTATCAAGTTGCGACGGGAGCGCAGGCTCGTTGCTGTCATCCAGAAATTCGGGATCACTTGAGTCGCTGTCGCATGTTGAAAATTCATCATCTTCATCGTCAGAACCATCACCGTCACTGGCAATCGGTTCTAAAACCGGTGGTAGTCCGCTACTTGCATTCGGCTCATCGATTGAGTACAGCTCCATGAACTGTATCTGCTGCGCATCCTCGCTGAGCTCGATCAAACTTTGCGGTTCTCCCTCCTGAACCACAATTACATCGCGGCTAATCCGGATATCACGCTTGATTGGATCGTACACTCGATACCCCTTGGTACCTTCGGCATATCCCACGAAAATTGCTTTCTGAGATTTAGCGTCGAACTTCTTTCTTCTTTCTTTCGGAACGTGGACAAGAGCTAGCGACCCGAAAACCCTCAGATGTCGCAAATCGGGTTTCTTACCGGTCCAAGCTTCTTCCGGTGTCGTCTCGAGTGATCTTGTCGGGCTTCTGTTGACGAGGTACGCTGCTGTTGAAACCGCCTCGGCCCAAAATTCCTTCGGCAGGCGCGAATCATTCAGCATGCTTCTGGCCTTTTCGATGAGTGTCCGGTTCATCCTTTCCGCTACACCGTTTTGCTCAGGGGTGTACGGACATGTCTTTTCGTGGCGCACTCCATCTTTCACCATGCTGCTTCTAAAGGATGCATTGACGTATTCGGTGCCGTTGTCCGTTCTCAGAACCTTCAGCTTCCTTTCTGTTTGCCGTTCGGCCATGGACTTGAACTTAGTGTATGCTTCAAATGCTTCATTTTTCCGTTCCAGGAAATAGAGGAACACCTTCCGACTCGCATCGTCGATAAACGTCATCACGTAACGGCTGCCACCGAGAGAAGGAACTTCGATGGGTCCAACCAGGTCCGAGTGGACTAAATCCAGTAGCCCTTCGGCTCGCGACCCACTGGAAGGAAATGGATTACGTGCATGCTTACCCTCGATACAAGCGATACACTCTGGGATGACGTCGTTTTGCAATTCAATGCCGTCTGCCATCGCTGCCAGCTTCCGTAAGCTTTGACGATTGAGGTGACCGAGCCGTCTGTGCCAAATGCCAGTGCTCGGTGTGAGTAGCACCTGCTCGTTCTTCCGGTTCAACATATACAGGCCGCCTACCTGTGTACCAGATGCGATCACGTTGCCATCGTTCTCGCGAACTTCACACGTATCTGCATCGAAGACTACCGTCAGTCCCTTCTGACATATCTTGCTGATCGAAAGGAGATTGGTAGCCAGTTCCGGAATCTGCAGCACTTCCTTCACCTCGATGGGGCCTTCACTGAGCTCGAGCTTGACCAGACCCTTCGCGACTGACATCATGCTACCGTTGTTCGCCGTTCCCACCGCGTGTGCCATATGCTGTTGCTTCACGAAATCATTGCCACTCCGAGACATGTGGCACGTGGCACCAGAATCAAAATACCACTCCTTATCGCTTACCTCGCCCATCGCAAAAACGCTGCACAAAGCTTTGCCAGACGTTCTTGGAGAGTTTTGCTTCTGTGGACACTTCGCTGCAAAATGCCCTCGCTTCTTGCAATTGTGGCACGTGTCGTCCTTCTTTGCCGCACCATTGTTGCTACCACGCCGTCTCCCTTTCGGATTTGAATACAATGCTCCATCTCCACCGCTGTTCTTTGGTCCATTCTGTAGCTTCACGTCTTGCAAAATTTTTGCCTTCACCGCGTCCGACGTCAACGCAGTACCTGAAGCCTCGAGTCCCATTATCATGGGTTCATAATGCTCCGGAAGCCCCATCAGCAACAACGCAGCCAGCCATGAGTCGTCGACCTTGAAACCGATTCCCGCAAGTTTATGTGCCGTGGACATCAGCTCGTCAACGTACGATTCCACACTGCCGCATTCGTCCAACCGAATCGACGTTAGCTTCCTCAGCAACCCGATTTTTCGCGTTAGACCGTTGTCCTGAAATGCATTCCGCAGCTTCTCCCAGGCTTCCTTGGCGTCCTTTGCGTCCTGGACCAGACTGTAGTTCGTCGTCTCCAGACTCAAGCAAATTGTGGCCATCGCCCGCAAACTGACCTCTCCGTCGACTTGCTGGCCTTCAGTCGGCGACACAGCGCACATCCTTCACGGATGAGCGTCATTTTCATGGCGAACGCCCACGTAGCGTAATTTTCACGGCCCTTGAGCCTCTCGATGATCGGTAGAGCGACCGCGTTGATCCGTCCGCTCGGTCCGTTTCCAGCAGCCGGCACTCCAGCTCCGCTTCCATTGCCGTCTCCGCCGGTACTCACCGTGGGTTTCGCTATCTTCGCTTGAAAAATCTTCTATCTTCCGGCTATGACCAATCCTGGGCCCATAACCTTTTGCAGAGTAATAATTCTACAACCGGTTAGGTGGACTGACTAACGACTAATGAAAATTTATTTCGTATCAACAACCTACGTTGCCGTGATTGCTAGGCGTTGCTAAGCTACTACAATACATAACAGAGTACATAACAACTGCATTGGTTGGTTGCTTATGCTCTATGCTTACTTCGATTACAACACATTTCTCCCCTATCTTTAACACCAAAAAAAAAAAAAAAAAAAAAAAAAATAAATATTTTTTATACCACACTTACACTCTTTTTTTTTTATTTTTTTTTATAACAAATTTTGTGATATGAACAAATTATCTGAAATTGGAAATATCTTCTCAACATCATGGGATCCCAGTAGTGAACAGCAGTTTCTGCTAGAACCAAAGATGTGAAGAGAAAGTGTCGATAGGTCCGATAGAGCTCGGCAGGTTATGAAATTAAATAGAAGTAGTTTGAAATTGAGCGTAGGGCTTTGTTTTGGCAGTATTTCGAAGCAAACATAGACATCTTTGCCAAACATCCCACTGCGGGGTAGGTCAAGGCAGGGATGGATCCGCCACCTTGACTGGCAAAAATGTCTACATCTGATCGCACTCAAACACCGCCAAAGGCACAGAATGGTTCTAGCGATGTAAAATCTCTGTTTTTACACTCCCTAAAGACCACATGTGATGGGAATCAAATTCCAATTAGAGGTTTTTTTTTTAAAAAAAACACAACTTTTTATTTTTACCAGTAATGTTTTTCTCGTCGTTGTTTACTTAACAACCTCAGAGATAAACCTGATAAAGTGTCAAAAAAACGTAGAAGGTAACCCTAAAAGATTCTGATTTTTTGTGCGATTTCTGTAAGGAACCCACAAAAATCAACATGGCGATTTTCAACAGAAGTCTACAGTGCCGGTAAAAACTTTAGTGACAGTTCGGAATTTGAAATGTTCGTTTTTTTCTTTTATGCGAATTCTTTGTGAAATTGAACAGAGTAATGACCTTTATTCCTGACAGGTTCCGATTCCTGCCATAGTTTCGGAACCCAGTGGAAACTGCATTCCTTTACCTATATTTCACACTAGCACTGTACTAGTTCAATGCTGCTAGTTACTATTAAACATTTTTTTTAACGTAGGACTACGTTTCCCTTTTCTATACCGGGTGTCATTTCAAAATTTTGAAAAATGAGAGCGTTACGCAAAAGTGAAGGGTTTTTGAACGCTAATAACTCTCGTTTGACTGAACAGAATGACTTATTTATACACCATTTGATCAGGAAAACTTACAAATGTTTTGCATTTGCATTTCAATTGAGTAATATTAGTATAAGTAGTTCAATTTATCACTTAAAGATGACCTACTTTTGCTCCCATACAAATCTACACATGAACAGGTTGAAAATATAGTTTTCCCTCTCCGGGTCCTCAAAAGCGGGTAACAAATTGTCTTCTTTTTCTTTCGCTCAGTTTTATTCCATGTTAAATACAGCACTAGCCACACCCCTCAGCTGAAACATTATTTTGCTTTGTTTCCGGTGCTTGATTTTATAACTGAAACCTGTCCCCTCTTTTGAATTTTGCTTCGTACTGCATTTTCGTGCCTCCCTTCATTGGAAGCAATGCTATCAACACCAGTATAAGGCACACGATTTGAACCGAAATGATTTCATTGGGATATTCAGGTTCGATTGATCGGTGTTGTTTTTTTCGCTCTCTCGTTACGAAGATTTTTTCTCGGTTTTTCTTTATCTCATCCGTTTTCTTGTGATTGCGCGTCAGGGTCCTAAAATTTTTAAGGTATTTTAATATTAACCCACTATATGTGTTATGATATGTATAAATAAGATAATACCATTATAACTATGCACCAACGCGGTCCTACGTGATCTTCGCGGTTATATCCCTGATATAACCCACCTGTATTTTTTTTAAATTTATTTAGGTTAATGATTATTTTTGTGACTGCATACATACAGTACTGGCAGAAATAAAGTGCTCACCAGCTAAAACATGATTGCCATTATTATACCAATTTTGTATTGATGCAAAAATATAAAGTCTATTCGACCAAAATGCAGCTTTTGTATAGCATTATCATTCTGTTTATTCAAAATCATGATTAAGTTTGTAAAGCTTAGTTTCTGATGTATCATATGCATGTGAATGTTTTTCCGCCTGGCAGAAAAAAAGTGCTCAAAACCGACATATAATTTTCTTGAGTGCATCTTGCATGGCATTGCCTACCAAACTGTCACAGCACATTCAGCCTATCAGAAGGTGTCGAGCACTGTTTGTTTTGGTTCTGTTCGCGCCGGTTCGGATTTCGTTTGAATGTTGAAAATGGATTCGAAACAAATTAACCTATCCGTACGAAAATTAATTGTGAGGGACTGTCAACAGCAAATATCTATGCGTAAAATTGCCGTCAGATATGGAGTGAGTTATTCTGGTGTTCGCAAAGTTTGGAAAAAGTTTCAGGAAACCGGATCAGTAGCTGATAGACATGGACGCGGGCGGAAGCGACTCACGACTCCGCGTGAAGACACCAGAATTATTCGTGAAACCAGGAAAAATCCAACAGTTACGAGCCGAGTGATAAAGGAAAATCTGCAGCTGAGTATTTCAGAACGCACTGTGCGCTCCAGGCTTCAGGATGCAGGTTTAAGGAGCAAATTGGCAGTACGTCGCCCATTGATTCAAAAGAGAAATAGAGTTAAACGGCTAGAGTTCGCTAAAAAATACGCCGAGAAACCAGTTGCGTTCTGGAAACAAGTTTTATGGTCTGATGAGAGCAAGTTTGATCTATTTGGAATGAAAGGGCGTTCTAAAGTGTGGGTTAAACCTGGCGAACGACTTTTGGACCGGAATGTGCAAAAAACCGTAAAACATGGAGGAGGAAGCATAATGGTGTGGGGGTGTTTCGCTTGGTCTGGAACTGGTAATTTGACTCAAATCGATGGTATAATGACGGCTGATAGGTACATAGACATTATTAATGAAAACTTGGAGGAGTCTTTGTTGAAAGTTGGACTGGAAGACAAGTTTATCTTTCAACAAGATAATGATCCGAAGCACACGGCCCGTAAAACCATGACGTTTTTCCGTGGATGTCGCATAAAACTTCTTGAATGGCCACCGCAATCACCAGACTTGAACCCAATTGAAAATCTATGGTCAATTCTCGATCAGCAAGTTGACAAAGGAGAGGTAACAAACAAAAAAAAGCTCTTCGAAGCCCTCGAGTGCGCCTGGCAAAGAATCGACGAGAACCATCTGAAAAACCTAGTTGAAAGCATGCCTCGACGTCTTCAAGCAGTCATCAAAGCTAAAGGAAGTCACACGAAATATTTAATTCAATGTTCTTGGTTTTGAAGTAAACATATCACGGATGAGCACTTTATTTTTGCCACTGAATTAAAAAGTTGTTTTGTTTATTGTTTTGTTAATAAAGTTACATGAATAATTTTTCGTTTGTTGTTTCTCATTTCGAAAGAAGAATTGAAGTCATTCATTTTGACCCAATATGTTACCACTGAATCGCTGCAAATCAAAAAGTTGTATTGAGAAAATAAACATAAACCAACGTGAGCACTTTATTTCTGCCAGTACTGTATACAAAAAAACCCACAAAATACACCCCCCCTTTTTCCCCCCCCCCACCCCACCCACCCCCCTTATTTTTTTTTTTTTTTATTTTTTCTTTTTTTTTTTTTCCCTCTCCTCAAATTGTTTTTTTTTTTTTTTTTTTTTTTTTTTTTTTAAAAAATTTTTTTTTATATTTTTTTTTTTCTACCCCCATCCAGGGGGGCACCCCCCAACGCCCCCCCTTCCCCCCCACACCCCGATATTCCAAAGAAAACAAACAATGCCTCCGTTTCATGTGTGAGCAGGCTGCCACCAGGGATGCCAGATATATTTTTCGAAAGTCTGTATCAGTCTCATTGAAAAGTCTGTATTTGTCTGTATGGACGAATCCAGGTTGAAAAAAGAAGAAGACACCGAGTGGTATAAATCTGACAGCTCCCATGTTAAAGTATAGGATTAAACTTTTAAAATGCTTCTAGAAAATTCAAATTAAATTCTAATTGAAAGCGGTTTGTTGTATGATGTAACGAAATGCCAAAACTACTCAATAAAGACATTTTCAGCAAAATTAAACTAAAATTGAAATAATGCCCCTATTGTGCAGTTTTAAATTTTTCTTACATCATACAACAAACCGTTTATAATTAAAATTTCATTTGAATTTTTAGAAGCATTTTTAAATTTTCGTCCTCCACTTTAACATGGGAGCTGTCAGACTTATCACCACTCAGTGTCTCCTTCTTTTTTCAAGTTGGTTCCTCTAGAAGGGTTTTAATTTTGGTTATAAGGTGCTTCAATGGAAAAAAAATGATAAAAATCGCTATTTATCGATGCTAACAAACGAGTAGAGGTGAGATTATGTCCCCATAAAGAAAAATCTAACGCAAAAGAGATTTCAATCCCAAGTTTTATATTTAAATGTCAACTTTCCTTTGACTTCCATGCATATCATTAAATCAGTGTCATTTTTTTCAATCACTAAATATAAACTAAATATTTTGATCTTTTAGATTTAATTTTTTGAAAAATTCTAGGCAAATCATTTATACATTCTAAGAAACAACTCACCTCCACTTCACTTCTACAAAACTCATTAATTCCAAACTAGTTCCAAAATTCTTCGCAATGCAGATTTTCTGGAAAATTCGCCACTGAAATTCTCAATTCCCGGAACTAGTCGTCGGTTGGTTGAACTCATCAATAATGTTCCACAATCGTTTGATAAGTTGAAAAATTGTTGGATGGGCTTCTTGCTCTGATATTGTCAGGATCGATTAACGCTAAATCGTTCAGGGTATCGTCGGTAAGGTCGATTATTTTTTTTATGATTGCAGCAGCATATGTAGGGATTTATCATGTCTAGTCGAAAATGAGGCAAGTGCTCCAGGCTTAATTTGTCACTTCAAGTGTATTCGTTGATCAAGGCCTGCACTTCAACACCCCCCATATCGTTATTCCAACTCGCAGAAGTTATTGAGAATATTCCTAATCATGATTACTCCCAGAACTTCTCTAGCTCTACTGTAGTTTTTGATCTGACCATGAAGCAAGAAGCTCGTGGAATACCAGATCTACTCCGTTCGGAGTACATTCCATCAATTTTTGTTAGTTAAGCCATATCAGATGTGACAGGAAGTTTAACACCGATGGGTCAAAAACAAATGATTCCACTGCATTTGGTGTTTTTAACGAAATTCATAGTGCCTCCTTCAAACTTCAAAATCCTTGCTCCATATACGTCGCAGAATTGGCGGCTATACACTATGCATTAGAGCAAATTGCCTCCCTTCCCTCTGATCAATTTTTCATTTTTACGGATAGTCTCAGCTCACTTCAGGCTATTCGTTCAATGAGGCCTGCAAAGCACTCACCGTATTTCGTTAGCGAAATACGATCTCTTTTGAGTGCCCTATCAAATAATTCTTACACCATCACCTTGGTTTGGGTCCCTTCTCATTCCTCCATTCCGGGTAATGAGAAAGCGGACTCAATTGCCACGGTGGGCGCAATGGCAGGCGATATTTATGATCGACAAATCGCCTTCAACGATTTTTTTTCTATTTTCCGTCAACAGGCCTTGATCAGATGGCAACAAAAATGGGATACAGGGGATTTGGGCAGATGGCTACTTTCCATTCTCCCACAGGTATCGAAAATATCGTGGTTCAGAGGGTTGGATATTAGCCGGGATTTTATCTAATGTCCAATCACTACTCGTTAGGCTCTCATTTCTATCGAATAGGGCTCTCAGACTCCAATCAATGTGGCTGTGGAGCAGGTTATCAGGATATCCACGTTGTCTGGTATTGCCTCGATTACGAAATTGCCAGATCTGATCTTTGCGCATCCCTACGGGTCCGAGGGAAACCAGAGAAGGAAGATATCAGAGATGTGCTGGGTAAGCTGGACTTGGACTATATGGAGCTAATTTACAAGTTCTTGAAACAAATAGATGTATTCGTTTGATCCACTCTTAGCTGTCGTTTTAACATGTCCACCTCGTCCCCTCCCCTGTAATACCGCTTCTATTGTATCGTTACAGCTTAACGCAATGCAACACCTACGCCAGACCAGCAGTAACATTCACGCATCGGCAATTTGCTGTTGAAAGTCAACGTTAAGATTCCTACTTCCCCATTCCTACCCGAATCATTGTAATCCCTAACCTCGACTAAGCCGCGAGCTTTACGGCTTTCCAAAATTAACCTAGTTAGTAAGCTTTTATCGTTGTAAAAATGAAACAAAACTCAGCTCCGTTATGCCTACGGCACTTGAGCCTCATAAATAAACAGTTATGGTAAAAAAAATGTGAAATTGGAGAGAGCCCTTTTTTCATATGATTTATAAGTTAGGTTATTTATCACTTCACATTTTTTAGGACTAAAAATCACAAACAAAACAAACAACGCTCAAATTACTAACGAATGGATGCTCCAGTTGAGCAAACGATTCTTGAAAATTTAACGCCTGAAGTCGTAATAGTATTTGAGGTTTGTGCTCAGAAATCTTCGAAGTGATAGGGACTTGATCCCGTATGTCCTTAAGACTTTCAGTTTCAAAAACTCGTTTAATAACTTGTTCTAAAGAAAGCCATCGTGTCGCGGACGGATGTAACATGTTTACAGATTTCAACTCTATTAGGTGTTTTTTAGGTGCAGTTTGTTGAACTTTGCTATTCTTAAAGGACTTTTGCTAAGGACGCAATGTATATTTTTCATTTCCATTCCAAAAGAAAGTCTTCACTAGAAAGACAAATATTTTCATAGCAGTGGTATCAGTTATCAGTCATCGATTATAAGACATTATGGTTATGCCACCAATAGGGGGTTTTAATTTAAAAAAAAAAAACATGTTTTTTCCATCCGTATCGATGATGGGTGTTCTTCCTAGCACAAACATATTTTTTTTTATTCTCAACTATTTTTTCTCGATTTTTAAACAAGAAAAATCTAATCTTATTTATTTTTACAAACTGACATGCAGTTTCACAAATTGACATTTATACAAAGTGACAGCACTTAATTTTCAGTAACGGGAGCTCCCATTATGACATATATGTCAACTTGTGTATGCTAGAAAACAATGGTTGATTCGTTGGTTTAGGTAGTCTGTTTTTTGTAGCGTGTTTCGTGGTGAAATAGGATGAAGTCTTGCAATCATTATTTTTTGAAATTGTTTTTTCAATAGTTTCGTTTGTCAACATTAAAAATAAATTAAACGCCGGTATATTATTGTATTTATTATCGAACTATGTTATAATCCACAAACCCCTATAATACCCTATTGGTGATGCGATTCGCCAAGGACATTCATTATAATGGCCGTATTTTTAGTTCGTTTCAGTGATACGTTTTTAACAAAGGTCGAATCAGTGAAAACAGCCTTAGGAAACTGCCAGGCACATAATTTACTTTAACATCCCTCACTGCGTTTTATCGCCAACAAACTGGTCCAACTTCAGACTGCTATTCATTTGCTTACTGTTACGTAAGTGACTTTCCCTATCGCCTTAAAAAAAAAAAAATCTAGCGGTACGCCGAAATGAATGTCTGTATATGTCTGTGACATTTTCCAAATGTCTGTATAAAGTCTGTAATCTGTATGATGTCTGTATGCATAATCAAATGTCTGTATAAATACAGATATGTCTGTATATCTGGCATCCCTGGCTGCCACATCAACGTTCAAAAGAGCCTGAACTAAATGGACAGCTTGTAATGATTACTTGAATGGGAGGATCATTACCCTGATATTCCAAAATGTAGCCCCTAGTAAATATTTCTTGTCCTCTATATTTAAGCGTGATGGAGTTGAATAAACAAGTCCATACACATCCGTCGAACCATTCTGAGCGGCCGTTGTGAGAATATCACCATGAAAATCTCACATGCGCATAGCATGTTACTAATGCTTTCTCTAATTTCTCCTGTTCTCTTCCCTATCCCATGACCGCGAGCAACCATACCTGAAGACATTGATGCAATAAGTAAAGAACGGCATATAACCATCACCCATTTTATTTTCAGCCAAATGTTCTAACACAAGGTAAGCAATCTAAATACTAAATATAAAATTACATTAAATAACTTATAACGGGGAAAGTGAGGGACCACCAGGACACTCAAGTGAAACGATTTGATTGATACTTAGCATCTGCTTTCCTTTTTGAGAATCAACTACTGTTAATACTGGTACAACTTCTTCATCGATAAACCCATGGAAATCCTCTTCATTCATGGCACTCATTTTCTCAATAATTCAACAATTCAACATCGAACATAAGATAAAAACTGGTACTTCAAAATCCTCACTGTCTCAATCAAAGAACATCAATGAAAGACGCCGGAAGCAATCATTCTCTGTCCCTCTCTACCGCTCTGTTTCTGAAGCACAATTGTACGCTGAAAAATATTTACCCAGTTTGAATAATTTATCACACTATTTTTAATTTGCCTACTGAAATCAGAAATCTTCAGTCAAATTAACTCAAAAATCTGAATGAGTACTACTTATTGTGTAGTTATCCAATAATGAGTAACCCTAATCATAGTTGAATATAATTCAACTTTGAGAAAAATGAATGTTAACTTAAATACACTAAACAAGAAAATTATCCAATTTTTATCTAAATTTTTAAATTACGAATTTAGGCTTTTCCGTCTGCCAGTAATAAGTCAGCTCGAGTAGCAGACTTATTCATTAATTATACATCTGTCAAGTTTAAGTGGGAATTCGTGAATTGGAACACAGCCTTAGTAATCATTCATCATATAAAAATATGCAAAGGTCAATCTAATTGACCTACATGTTTTAAATACATATCTTAACTTCATCACGAGAGGCTGAATCACAAAAGGCTGAATAAATTCGCGCGCGCGCTCCCACCGGTCCACTTTGTCCAGGGACCTGGCGAGCCGTCCTTGTCCTGTAGCTAACATCTCTTACAACCAAACGTCAAAAGATTCATTGTTTGTAAACAATGCTGGCGTTCGTACCCGTAGTAGCAAACGTCAGGTGGGCCTTATTCAAATAAGGCCCGCGATATGTTGCATACTGTCAATCGCTAGTAAATAGGATAGGGTTGCCAGGTCCCTGACTTTGTCGCTCTGCCGAACTTATTCGGCCTTTTGTGATTCAGCCTCTCGTGATTGGGCCTTTCGTGATTCGGCCTTTTGTTTATTTCGGCCTTTTGTGATTCGGCCTTTCGTAGTACTCCCCTTCATACATTACCAAAAAATGGATACCTTTTCACCCATTAATGGGTACTTGCCTGTTTCAGTGTATGGCTGACATTTTCGAATCCAAAATGGCGTCGCATACCGATGGTTGGCATCGGCAGACCATTTCCAGAGACGATGTTATAATATAGAGACACGCAGAGAGAAAATCATCCAAACTGATGCCCCGGCTACCGAGTGATATTTTGTTATTTGTTTTGACAACCCGATGAATTGCATTTACTTCGAGTGACTTTTGTTAAAATCCTTGAATTCGTTTCTGTTTCCGCTTTGTTTTCCGCGACAAGTTATTGAATTCCATAGTTAACGAGATGAAGTGTATAGCGAAATTTTGTGGGAATGTGCAGGATAAGACGCTAACTAGTGTTAGCTTTTTCCGATTCCCCAAAGACGTTGCCATAAGGGAAAAATGGATGAAATTTTGTCAGCTTCCTCCAGATTACAACGTTGAAAACTATCGGCTGTGTAGCGTATGTATTGAAATAATTTATTACTATTCAAATAATGTTTATTGAATAATACATTTCAGCTCCATTTCAACTACGAACGTGATTTGTATGTTGCATCCGAAGGAGGAAAAATATTGACCGTCTTGGGAGCTATTCCAGAGTATGTGAATGTTCCGAATTTAAGCGGAAATGTCGGAGACAACCAAGTTTGTGCCATTATATCTAGACTGCAATTTTTTGTTGAAGATTATAATATTTCGACTTTATGTCCAGGTTTCTTTGGTGAGTAAGGAGATGAATAGCGGTGTGTATAATCCGAGCGCACAACATGAAGTTCTACCAAGTAGCTCTAACGAAACCATAGGTTCGACAATTACTGCATTCTCTAATGATCGACATGAAACATCCGCGAGGCCTGAACGACTTATGAAATGCAACCGACTCAGGTAATTTAAATAAATGAAATCAAACCATGTAGGATAGTTTTGGGCAGTTATACTTAATTACGTTTTCTGTATTCTATCAATTTCTTAGACTTATCCGAATGATTCAAACGCTCCGGCAGAGAAATCAGCAGCAACAGAAAAACATGAAACGTCTTCGTCAGAAGCTTCAACGTTCGAAGAAACATTCCTTCCGCAATGCTGTTTCGAAACTGTTCAATCCGGAACAAGTCCGGCTATTACAAGGAGATGTTGAGCGAGTAGGACAATGGATTGAACGATCAATTGTTGACAGCTTCCAAATAAGATTTGCATGTGGAGCTAAAGGGTATAAGTTTCTTCGAGACAAAAAGAACTATCCGTTTCCGTCGATCCCTACGCAGCAAGTGTATCTTCAAAATCTGCATTTTGATAGTGGAATTCTGACAGAGGTTTTTGTTTTGCTAAAAAATAAGGTTCAATGCATGTCTAAGCCGGAAAGGGATTGCGGTCTTGTGTTGGATGAAATGTCAATCGACCAAAGTTTCTCCTATTGCTGTAACAACAAAAAATACTTCGGTGACGTGACTATTCCTGGCCAAAGTGGAAGGGCAACACATGGTTTAATTTTCATGCTGGTTGGCGTATACAGTCGATGGAAGCAAATCGTCGCGTATTTTTTCACCGGAAATTCGATTCCAGACGGATTTTTGAAATCAGTGATTGTGGACATTATCAACAGGGCTGAGTCACTCGGGCTTAAAGTGAATTTCACAACATCGGACTGTGGCCCTAATAACATTAAAATGTGGAATGATTTTGGGCTAAAGCACATGAAGGGCGAAGTATTAGAAAGCTGTGCACTACAGCACCCTATCAGGACTGGTGATGCGTTTGAAATTTTACCAGACGCCACTCACGTTTTTAAAAGCTGTGTTCAGGGTTGGGTGAAGAATAGGTATATCTTTCTTTCACAGCAGGTTGTTGATGAAAATGGCTTAATAGCGAACGAAGCAGACATTTATCATCTTAGGGACCTTGTTCTTTTTGAGAAAGGTAAAGGGCTTAAAATGGCATCTCGCTTGACTTTCAAGGAAGTAGATTTCCTTAACGGCAGTAATCTGGATGCCATGAAAGTTTCGAATTCCTACAAGCTTGTCAATCACGACGTGGCAGCAGCATTGCGCTTTATGAGTCAAGAAACTGGTCGTAAAGAGTTGTTAACCACGGCACTTTGGATTGAAACAGTGTGGCGTTGGTTCAAACTGATGACTTCCCGTCAGTTTAATCTTGCTTTGAATCTTTTAAATTTGAATGTGTACAATCAAACAGTGTCATTTCTAAGAATGTACCGTACATTTATTTTTGATTGCAAAGTTGGGATCAAAGCGGTGGAAGCCATGGCAAACAGCTTCAATTTTATGTACGAATTCAATTCTTCGGCTTCAATACCATTTTCTATATATTGAACAGTATACAGTGGTTTACACTGCAAGATTTACGCAGGATTGCTTGGAAAACATTTTTTCCTTGCTAAGATTTAAGCAAAAGCGACCTACCGCCTTACAATTTAAAGATAATCTTAGACTTCTTTCGGTCTCTCAGTTTATGTCAGAAATACCTGGTACTTCCTATGAGCATAATGAAACACCGTGGTTGATGAATTTCATAGCTAGAATCAGCCATTTTGAGCCGTATGCAAATAGTAGTACTAAAATGACCCGAGATGTAGAAGAATATTTTGAGATGGGATATTCAAACGACGTTTTTAAAGATACAGTTTTTGATAACTCTGAAAGAAACCAGATTTATCATATTGGAGGTTACATATTGAGGAGCGTTGCCATGAACTATACTGTTTGTGCAGCATGTTTCTCACCTTGTGTAAGTGAATTACCTTGATTTATATTACCGAACCTGTATATATGTTTTTCGTTGCTCTTGAGAGAGTTTTCCGCGAGAACATATCCGGCTTGATAACAAAAAACGAAAATATTACAACAGAGTTGACAGCTTTGATGATGTTAATCAGAATCGAAGTCTTTGAAGATTGTCACAACATCCGCAAAAACATAATCGAAAGATTTGTTACCTTCAGGTTAAGAATTTTTCAACCGTATAAAATAAGGTCGAACAAACTGGACAGCCGTTCAATGGCACTGTAACTATACTATTTTCGTTCTGTGAACGATCATTCATTTTTTTTTTTTTTTTGTTAAATCACTGTTATACTTTACCCTCTGATAAATAAACTTTCTTTTAATCATGAAAAAACAATTATTATTATTATTGATTTTCACAAAATTCCTGGTTGATTTTTTACTCTGAAGTTTTCATATTAATCTGTTACCCCCGATGTGGTTAGAATGTTGATCTAAACAATTTGACTTTGAAAACAAAACAAAAAACAGAGATTGCTTGTATATTTGTGCATACGTATCTGTACATTTCTTGTTTATTGGATGATTACTATATGTAGAATACGATGTTTGTGGTGGTTTATAGTTTAAATATTTTACTAGAGTACAACAGCATAATACAGCAAGTTTTTATTCGGGATCCCTAATATTAAAGATCCTAAATGAATTAAATTTAAATCTTATTTCAACGGAACCTCGTTAACAATACTCCCCATGCATTTTTTATCACAGCAATAATGTTTATTTACTTTGCTCGATTGGTGCTCCGCTTGACGGTTCGATTGGTGTTTCTGGCTTCACTCTCTGCGTGTCTCTATATTATAACATCGTCTCTGCCACCCCAAAAAACCCCAAAACGCCCATAAAGGATTAAAAAATGTTCTAACACAACAATTTTCACTTTCCACCGCTTCCCCCCCCTCCCCAAATTGACCAAACATTTCACTCCCCTTCCACAAACATAACCCACCCTTTCCAAAAAGAAAAAGGCGGTGGCGTCCCATGTATATGTTTACACACTCCACACCCAGTCCATACCCACTATTCTTTATATAATATATATATTTATCATATATAACAAACAGTTGCTGGTTATTTAAAATATGAAAAAGTTTTTAAACGGGCACCTCGGCCCACCTCCCGATGTGTCCAATGCGGTTCTGGATACTTGATGTAACCACCGTAGAACTTCTTTTCAAATTCTCATGTGATCTGAGGTGTTGATTTTGGTCCAAGTCCGAAAGTGCGTACTTCTCCTTGCGATACCCGGAACATGTCCGGATATGCTCAATGTGGTCTTGTGCACTTGATATAACCACCTTTGTACCTTTTCTCATGTTCTCAAGTGATTTAAAGTGTCGCAAGCTGGGTTTTGATACAAATCCGAAACTGGTCAGTTCCGCTTGGGAACCCCGGATCATGTCCAGGTGTAACCAATAAGAACCTGGATACTTCATATAACCACAATTGTTTTTATGATTTGATGTGTCTAGGAGCGGCCTATTTGGTCCTGAACCGATAATTAGCCTACTATTGATTTTGTTAGTGGATTCTCATATGATTTGAGGAGCCGTATGATGGATTCAACGTGATGAAGGCCCATATTCGCCGAAACGCGTTCTTAAGATATCTCCATTATACAATTCGTTTGGCGTTTGTTTCATGAAAATCGGCCCAGTGTTTGCTGAGAAACATGCCTTTCTTTGTTGCGCCACAGAAAAAAAACAGAAACGCAGATAATCGGATTCGCAAGCGATCCCAATACACTTCTCTGTAAGAACGGTAAGAAAACATTCAGGATTTAGAAGCGAAACTACAATTTTCTACCCATAGTGTTGACCGGGAAGAGATGCGGCGACCGTCGTTGTTTGAGTTTCCTATGCGTATCGCAATTTGATAACAATGAACCTTATCGTCGGAAAACAGAAAAGAAGTTGAAGCGTGACGAAAAGGCAAGTGCCCTAAGCAGCCTGACAGGTTATTTTTGGAAAACAGTAGGCTATAATATGGATTGCAATTCCTGGGTGGAAATCGCTGAACCGCGGTATTTGACGACCTTCACACACTGCGCTTTTCTCCTCACGGCATTTGCAATTGCCGATCGAAACTGCTCTATAGCGAGCAAAAGAAGTCACGAAAAACCCAATGACACAGATATCGCGTCGGTATGCTTGGAAGGAGGCGTGCGAGGCGAGTAAACACTCATGTTCCAGCTCGGCTGCTAACTAATCGCTCCTAAGCGCCACAATTTATGTAATAGGCTGCAACGGGTTTACCAACAAGAGTGAAAACATTGCTCAATCTCTGCCTGGCCTACTGCGGTGCAGAGAATAACAAAAACAAAAATCGATTCACTAATAATGCAGATCAAAGCTCACCTTATATCAGAGTTCTTTGGCAAATCCTGCAAGCTTCGGAACTGCGTCTTCGTCGCCAGTTATTGTCATTCACAGATCCGCGCACGTAGTGTCCATTCGGGGCTAAATTATCGAGCAAAAAGCACTATATAAACACACACACTTGAAATACACAAAACAGCTTCACAGGCGGGCAGTTTTTCCAGATCAATTATTCTATAGCAGCTGTACCACTGCCATTGTTGTGAACGTTGCAGAGCTATGTACGTCGGAATGGATTATTGCAACCCGCCCCACTGATTGCGACGACTGTCGACCGAACTGCGACGTCGACAGGCAGGTTCTATATTGAACCATTCACTTGGCTCAGTAGTACTTTTTCCACCCCACCGAAGGGGTGGGAGGTTTCTTTTCTGTACACATTTAAAGCGCCTCAATCAAAGGAATCAAGGGTGTGAGGGGTATTCGGTTGGGCGGACGAAGAACAAGTTTACCTTGAGAGTTTGACAGGTTTTGCTTCGAAAGTAGTGTTAGTGAAGGAATTTCTTTCGGACACCAGATAGGTGACTGCATACAGAAATATTTCATGGCGGCTTTGGGAAATGACGACGGCTGCAGAATTCAAATGCACCGTTATTTATTGGTTCAATCTTGCCGGATTTATATGCAACCAAGAGTTGGGCTGAAACTAAAGTGGTTGGTTTCATTCCGATAAGATTTACAATCACGATGGTATACGTTTTCCAAGAGCTATCTTTTGAATGTTCGAATATGGCGGCAATTGATTCGTAGTTCTACTTGCATTGGTACTTCAGATTGGTGGCGCTGCTGTTACGTGCAACCGGCTGTCAGTCGATGGAGTATGGTTTGTTGTTGTTTACATCCCTAGATAGTTGTTTTGTTCGATCGTGTGGAGTTATTTTTAAATTTTTAGAGTGATAACACACTATAGCAGCGATTATGACCTCAACGGCCACACCGGTGAATGCCGTTGATTTGCTGAACCAGGCACTGCAGTCCAATATTATTCCAAACCAGGAGTTTCTACTGCAGGGCTCGATCCTGGATTCTGCTGCTGAACATTTGCTGCATCGGTGAGTGTGCTGAGAGAATTGTGCGGTTTTGAGGGAATTCAAATGATGAATTGATTTCTTCTAGATTGCGAGGACTTTGCGACAATGTGGACACTGGACCCGAGGCGTTTGCTGACTACGAGATGTGTCTCAGCTTGAAGGTGCCAGAGAAGGTGAGTTATGTTTTGGTCGAACAATTTGATTGAATTCGTTCGTTGATTGTGCAAAACGGTGGAAAATTCATCTAAATATCGGTTCCATTAGTGTTTTCGCTATATTCCTCACCATCATGCCATTAATCGCAACACTGCTCCCCCTTTGACAGCCTCCCGTGACGGTGCGAGTTCGCAAAGCCCAGGACGCTGACGCACCCTACCAGCTGCGATACATCGGCCAACCGGAGCTGGGCGATCGCACCCGACTGACGCTGGTCCGTAGCAGCCTGGACATCGCATGCACTCCCCACGTGGTGGACTTCCTCACCGAAATGGGTTTCCGCGTCGACTTCGAATATATCACAAAAGGTTTTCCCTTCCATTCCATCCAGCATTCAATTTCCTCAACTCATAATTTCTTTCCCATGCAGGCTACATGTTCCGCAAGGGTCGGATGAAAGTAACCGTGTCGAAGATCTTCAAGGTCAATAGTTCCGAACCCATTTCGCAGAGCTATTTGGTCGAGCTGTCCGTCCTTGCTCCGACCGGTCAGGATGTCATCGCCGAGGACATGCGAATCTTTGCCGAACAACTGAAACCATTGGTGCAGCTGGAGAAAATCGACTACAAACGGTTCGCTCAGATGCCCTGAATCACGCCCAAGAATCCGAGGAAAGACATTAAAACATAATTACCGACACTCGAAAGTCTCATTTTATTTGATTTTTCGAGAAAAACCCCGCAGACTTATCGGAACCGCATGAACGGAGGTACGATTTCAACGAGATGAAAGAAACCCATCGTTGATGGACAGCGAACGGATGAGTGACGTTCAAACGGGAAATTTACGAGGAATGTGACTCATGCTGATGTGCTGTAATATCTCGGGGCTGAATGTTGTTACGCTCACTTAGTGCGCAAATATGTGATTTAGTTGTTTTTGTTGCTCACGTTTGTCCGCTTCAAAGGCGTGCGCACAATCTTTTTTAGCGAACACTTTCACGTCTAATTAAAAATGATATAAAAAAAAGGTACCTTCTTTTGTGTCAGCTCGCCTTCAATGTCGATCCCACCCGCACATCCTTTTGGTTCTCACGCGCTCGTGGTCGATTGTTCTCGACCTGAATACAGATGAGCCGGGAAGAATTTTGTAGGAATTTCATCAGCGAGGAATTGGGTCTTTCGTTTACGGAACTTGTGCTCGATGTGGTTGATCTTCAAAGGACTATTTGTGTAGATCGGATTATGAGGGAGCGAGAAGAAATGGACGCCGATGTAATTCAGCAATAAGTATTTTTACAATAGAATCGGCGTTTACTTGTTTGTCATATTCCCTTAGCTGGCTTTCACGCGCTTTCGCCTGCTCTCAACTTAGTATTCTAGTAGCACTTCCACAGCAATTAATTGATAACTTTCTATGCCAAGATCAATGCCTAACTTTGTATACTGTGTGACATGCACAATGATACGCTATGCTCAGGGAAGTCGAGAAAATTTCCAACCCGAAAGGTTCCCCTCTCGAAAGGATCGGGGATCGAACCCACCGCTTCCGGCTTGGTAAACCGTGCTCTTGCCGACGGAGCTATCTGAGACCCCCGCAGTTATTTAATTCGTGAGTTCATCTAAATTATCGATGATTTCACCGAAGAAAAATGATCAAGGGGGATTATCCGCACCGCAAGTGAGGCGACTTTTCAATTTGCTCTCACTGAAAGCAAGATCAATTTTCAGTCAAATAAGAATTTTGTTTAGTTTTCAATTTTGATCTTTTAATTGTTAACTGTTGATACTGATTTGTGACTGATATAAGGATTATAGGGAATTCAGAGACGAACCAGCCACCGGCTAAAAGTCTCTCCAATATAGATATCTAATCTAATCTAATCGATTAAAGGGAAGTTTGATGAACTAAATTTACATAGTACGTATAAAGGGTGTCCACAGTTTAATATTGGGTTAATTGCATCACTTTAAACTCGTCCTCAAAAACAAGTTTCTCAACCGATTGTCATGAAATATTCAGGGAATAAAATACAATGTATAATCTTGGTTTCGGTATTTTTATTTCACTGTATTTCTTTACCAAATCCAAAAGCCCGAACTTTCTTCTTAATACCACGCATAAGATTTTGTACAACGCTTGAACCGACATTTTTTCCGCTTTCAACCATGACTTCAACATTTCCTATTCTGTAGTGACAACTTTAGGATGCTTAAAAGTTCGTGCTTCATTATAGCCCAATATTTTTCAATTGGCCGCAACTCTGTAGAGTTTGGGAGAGTTTGTAGGAACGTTGTGTGTTTTGAGAAACGGAAGCAGTAGTTTTTTCAGGCATTCATTCATGTATAGTTGACCATTTACAGTTGAAGTTGTCACGACAGGCTTGCTCCGTTTACCACACGAACAAATCCCCTACCAAATCATGAATTTTTTGGGGAATTTTGACACTTGCTGTTTTCTGAGAGACTCTGAAACATCGAACTTGTCTTTCGCAGTCACATACCGGTTGCAGGGAATTTGTTTAAAGTCCGCTTTTACGTGTGTTTCATCGTCCATGATGGTTTCGTCAACATTTGTGTGTACAGCTTACGCGCACGTGTTTTAGCTGTCCTATTCTGTTTTTCATTGTGGTTTGGAGCTTTCTGAACTTTGAATGAACGGAGCCCGGCTCGTTTCTTGGATTTCGGCACGAAACTTTTGGTCAAGTGCAGCTTTTTCGCGACATCCCGTACGGAACAGTTAGATTTGCGTTTAAAGGCAGCAACCACTCGTTTGTGATCCTTCACACAGTACGGAACACTTTTTCTACCACTCACCTTCTTCCGATCGACAGTTAAACGTTCCCCGAAACGTTTTATGACACGAGACACTGTAGACTGGTGAATTTTCAACATCTTTCCGATGGCTCGGTGCGAAAGAAGTGGGTTGTCGAGGTGCGTGTGCAAAATGTTCTCGCGCACTTGCTGTTCCTTCGACCCCCCCCCCCCCCCAAACCCCCAACAAATCCCTTTTTATTTTTTTCCCCCTTTTTTTATTCCCCTTCTTTTCTCAATTTTTTGTTGGGATGGCAACCACTGCTCGGTTTGCCCCCACCAAACGACGAATCTGTAAAAGGTGAAATGTCAAATCTATTCTTGTTACTACAAACGAAACCTTGAACATTACAATACGTTTTTCTTTAACCTAAGCTGTAGTTCGCGTTTCTTTTCCTGGTCCATCCGAAATCCCATCAGGTTATGGGCCCAGGACGTTTAAGTGCCGCGAAATTTGTAAAATAGTCGCGATGGAAGAAGTGAAAAGTGATCGTTTTCTCGTTGCCTTATTCGACGGAACAAATTACGCCGCGTGGAAATTCCGTGTACAAGTGCTGTTGGAGGAGCACGAGCTATGGGATTGCGTCCAATCGGAGCTTGGTGATTTGGTCGAGTTGCAAGAGCAGGACGGCGACACTGCAGCACAGCGGCAGGAGAAGAAAACTTTGCGTGAAAAGCGGATGAAAAGAGAGCGAAAATGCAAATCGATGTTGATTTCGCGCATTCACGACTCTCAACTGGAGTACGTTCAGGACAAGGCCACACCGAAGCAGGTCTGGGATGCGCTCATGCGTATCTTCGAGCGAAAGAGCATCGCCAGTCGGATGCATCTCAAGCGTCAAATGTTGAGCATGCGATTCGACGGTGGGCGACTGCAGGAACACTTCCTTCGCTTTGACAAGCTGGTGCGTGAATATCGTGGGACCGGCGCGGACATGGAAGAGCTGGATGCAGTATGTCATTTGCTGCTGACTCTTGGTCCGTCATACTCCACACTTGTCACCGCCCTTGAAACGATGCCGGAAGAAAATTTGACAATGGAATTTGTCAAGGGACGTTTGCTCGACGAGGAAACGAAGCAAAAAGGTGTTTCGGAGAAGTTTCCCTCCAACAGTGATAATGCTGCGTTTTCCGGGATGAAGCAGCCAAAGAAGATTCGGTGTTTTCGGTGCAAAAAGGAAGGCCACAAGTTGGTCGACTGTCCGGATAAGAAGAAACCGCCAAGCCAGAGAGATCATCGCGGTTCGAAAGCGAATGTGGCCGATTCGACTGAGCGGGATGATGTTTGTTTTGTAGGTGTCATCGGCTGTGCGTCACAGCAGGCACAAACGAAATGGTTCATCGATTCTGGAGCGTCGGATCATCTGGTTCGTGATAAAGAGCTTTTCACGGAAATTCATCGACTGGAGAAACCGGTCGAGATAGCTGTTGCGAAAGACGGGGAGTCTATCGTCGCCGAGCATAGTGGAACTGTGAAAGTGATATCGATTGCCGATGGCAGAAACATTGAGTGCACCGTGAAAAACGTACTGTTTATTCCGCAGTTGCGGTACAATTTGTTTTCGGTTTTGCGTGTAGAGAAAGCAGGTATGCGCATTGTTTTTGAACATGGAAAAGCGCTAATCTATCGCGGTTCCGAAATCGTTGCCAGTGGAACACGTCGTGATTCATTGTATGAGCTGGACTTCCAACCGATCGGGAAAAGTGAAAACGATAAATCGTTGCTGTCGTGCGGTCGAGTTCAAAAGGACTTTGAGTTGTGGCACCGCCGGTTTGGCCACATGTCCGCGAAGAATATGGAGGTGCTTGTGCGGAACAATATGGTATCGGAACTAAAAGTTGACTTTGACAAGTGGCAGAACGAAATGATCGTTTGTGAACCCTGTGTCGCCGCGAAGCTAACTAGAAAGCCGTTTTCACATAATGAAATAAGACGTTCGTCGCGAGTGCTTGAGCTGGTTCACTCGGACGTGTGTGGACCAGTGACTCCTGTCGGTTTGCTCGGATCGAGGTTTTTCGTCACCTTCATCGACGATTGGACGCACTTCACGATGGTTTTTCTGATGGAGTCGAAAAGCGAGGTGCTGCAATATTTCGAGCAGTATGAGGCAATGGCGACGGCCAAGTTCGGCACGAAAATCTCCCGGTTACGATGCGACAACGGAGGTGAGTACACCAGCAAACATTTCAAGCAATTTTGCGTGAGCAAGGGCATTCAGTTAGAGCTGACGGTAGCCTACACCCCTGAGCAGAACGGGGTCAGCGAGCGGATGAACCGCACGCTCGTAGAAAAGGCCAGGGCAATGCTGTTGGATTCGGGTGCTAGCAAGCAATTTTGGGGCCAAGCCGTGCAGACAGCTGCCTACTTATTGAATAGGAGTCCCACCTGCGCGGTGCAGGCAAAGAAGACGCCTTTCGAGCTATGGGAATCCAAGAAACCGGACGTATCAAAGCTGAGGGTGTTTGGCTGTTCAGTTTTCGTGCACGTACCGTCGCAGCTGAGGAAGAAATTGGACGCAAAATCATGGCGGGGAATTTTTGTCGGTTACTCCCCCAATGGCTACAGAGTTTGGGATCCGATGAAGCGCCGAATCGTTAATGCTCGTGATGTGGTTTTTGTGGAGGCAGCACTACCGGAAGGAGACCAGGTGAAGCCAGCCATTATGAATCCGCTCGTCCAAATTAAGGATACCATTCCGGAAGATGAAGAAGAATCTGTGCACGGTGAAGAAGAAGAAACATCATCGATGGAAGGCTATGAGAGTTTCCAATCCGATGAAGAAACTTCTGAAGAGGCTAGTGGATCCGAAGGTCGACGAGGGAATGAGGAACGAAGACCACAGCGTGACCGTGTTCCACCGACGTGGCATAGAGACTTTGAGGTTGATTATGCTGGATTCGCTTTGAACGCTATAAGTTACGTTGACAACATTCCCAGTTCTATTGCGGAGTTGAAACGTCGTGACGATTGGGACAACTGGAGGACAGCTATAGAAGAGGAAATGGATTCGCTCCGGCGGAATAACACGTGGACTTTAACAGAACTCCCAGCAAGCAGGAAGGCTGTGTCCAGCAAGTGGGTATTCCGTGTAAAGCGCGGTAATGGCGAGGATCCTGATCGGTATAAAGCAAGGCTGGTTGCGAGAGGCTTCAGTCAGAAGCAAGGCTTTGACTATACCGAAACCTACTCTCCGGTAGCGAAATTGGACACTCTCCGGGCAGTTCTAGCGTTGGCGAACCGCGATCGGTTACACATTCATCAGATGGATGTACGAACGGCGTTTTTGAACGGCACGCTTAGTGAGGAGATCTACATGACCCAGCCAGAAGGATTTCAGCAGGGGAAGAATCTGGTTTGCCGTTTGCATCGCTCCATTTACGGACTTAAACAAGCGTCCCGTGCTTGGAATAGAAGGTTTCATGAGTTCACAGAGAAGCTAGGATTGAAACAAAGCGCCAACGATCAGTGTCTATACTTCAGTGGAGAGGGACCAAACAGAATCATTATCGTAGTGTATGTGGATGATATTTTGATCGTCGGAGCATCACTGCGAATGGTGAAAGCCATCAAGCAAAAGTTCAGCGAGGAATTTGAAATGACCGACGCAGGAGAGGTGAAACAGTTTCTCGGGATGACCATCGAACGAAACATGGAAGCTGGAACCATGAAGATAAGTTAGAAAGGATACCTCCAGAGTTTGCTAGGACGTTTTGGAATGGAGGAGTGTAAGTCCATCTCCACTCCCATGGCGAATCGCTTGAGATTGGAAAGAGGAGTAGAGGAGCGGAGGACACAGAAGCCCTACAGAGAGCTAGTAGGCTGTCTCATGTACGCGTCGCTCACTGTTCGACCAGACTTGTCTGCGGCCGTAAACTACTACAGTCAATTCCAAGCCTGCCCGAACGATGAACATTGGGTGCACCTCAAGCGAGTTCTTAGATACGTAAAGGGTACGATGGATTACGGTCTGATCTTTAAGCCGGAAGTGGACGAAGATCTGTTGCGGGTTTTCTCAGACGCAGATTGGGCGAATGATCTCCTCGACCGACGATCTGTAACAGGTTGTGTCTTTAAAGTCTTCGGAAGTACAGTCAGCTGGACGACGAGGAAACAGGCTACGGTTTCGTTATCGTCTACCGAGGCGGAACTTGCGGCGCTAGTGACAGCTGCCTGTCATACGCTATGGATGAAGCGGATTCTTCTGGATCTTGGGTACGAACCTGAAGGCCCTGTAAAGATTCTGGAAGATAATCAATCAACCATAAGAATAGCTGAAGATGCACGTGACCATGGGCGCCTCAAACATGTGGATACCAAGTACCATTTCTTGAAAGAGCTCATTCAACAGGCGGTGATTGCAGTGGAATATGTTTGCTCATCGGACCAGCAGGCGGACATATTGACAAAGGCTTTACCATCTGCATCCTTCAGCAAACTTCGAGCGGCGCTAGGAATTGAACCTTGCTGTGGTTGAGCAGGGGTGTTGGGATGGCAACCACTGCTCGGTTTGCCCCCACCAAACGACGAATCTGTAAAAGGTGAAATGTCAAATCTATTCTTGTTACTACAAACGAAACCTTGAACATTACAATACGTTTTTCTTTAACCTAAGCTGTAGTTCGCGTTTCTTTTCCTGGTCCATCCGAAATCCCATCCCACCAAAAACCCAAAAAAACAAAAAAAAAACAAAAAAAAAAAAAAAAAAAAAAAAAATTATTTCCCCCCCCCCCCCCACCCCCTCCCCCACAACAGCCCCCCCCCCCCCCCCCCCCCACCCAACAAACAAAAAAAAACAAAATAACCACAAAAAAAAAAAAAAAAAAACATTTATCCCCCCGAAAAAAAAATAACAAACAACAAACAACCCCCCCCCCACCCCACCCCACCCCCCCACAACCCCCCCCCCCCCCGCAACCCCCCACCCCCCCCCCCCACCCCCAGCCCAACCAAAAAAAAAAAGAAAACATATAAAAAAAAAAATATTAAAATAAAAAAACTTTTAAATTCCCACTTCCATCCAACCCCTTTTAACATACCCCCGCCAGGTTATTTTTTTTTTTTTTAACAACCCCATTTCTCCCCCCCCGCCATTTTTTCTTTTTGATTTTTCCGCGAATAGTTTTTTAAAAAGAAAAAAAAAAAACGTATTTTTTTTTTCTCCCTCCCCCTTTTAAAAACCCCGGGCCGGGTTTTGCATTTTCACCCCCTAAAACTTTTAATAAACCTTATGAATCAATAATTAAACCTCCAAATATTTAAACATTAATCCCTCTGCTTACGTCTGGTCTATCGGAACCTAGGGGCAAGACAGCTTTCTTGTGAGTAACTTTGTTCTTCAAAGTTACTCAGGATTCATCAAGTTTACACACTCTATGATTTTCCTCTCCCCCCAAGATGTAGAGTGGTGGGAATGCCAAAAAATCTGTGCCAAAACGAAAAAAAAAACATCACTCATATTTGATCATAAAACTCACGTTTGCTCAGAATGCATCAGCTTCCATCAACTTGTATAATTTATAACACGATTTGAAGTATTCTGGCAGCACTGGCTTGAATGTGACGGTGGCGACGGTGGCAACCATAGCAACCAATAAAACAGTATGTTTACATTCTGGGAAAATGATTTATTATCGTATCGTAAGAAGCTCTCATTTGAGGCAAGATAGGTCGTAGTATTTGAAAGAGGAATTGGGCCCCGATTTCGGTAAGTAGGTTGTTTGATATTGTTTCATTGTTTTTCTTGTAGGAAGACGAAAAACAGACGGAATATGTTGGATATCTGGACCGTTCTCTGGTTCCTCGCAGCGGCCAATAGTTCAGGAATGGTTGAAGGCTGGATGGGGCTTCTTCAAGTGAATGGCACAATCAAACACACTTCTTAGCAAAAAACAATGGACACTCTACGACAACATTTATTCTTCTTATTACTAAACGGTAGCGCAGGACCGTACACTAAAACGTACTAATAAAAAACTAACAAAACCTAAGCTCAAATATACATATAAATTCCACACCCGAATTGCCAGTGGGGAATTTAATATCTGCGCTCAGGGTTTTGATGAAGGTACGACTAAATGATTTTCATAGGGGGTGGTCGGCTTCAGGCGAATAGCGGATGGGGTTGGAAATGAGCTGTGGGCTGGGGGACCAACAGTTCCATCCAAGCTAAATTATTATTAACTACATATTAATTTTAATGACTAGCGGGTGAGGATAACCATAACATTGATACGGTAACCCTTCACGATAAAACTTTCTTGTTTTGATAATGCAATTTCACTGTCAAAACCAAGCTTTACAAAAGGTAGGAATGTTCATTATCACAATATGAATCCAGTGAATAAGAGATGATCATAATTGCTCAGAGTTACTCAGGATTGCTCAGTGTCTTGCCCCTAGACACAACTAAAAAAAATAAACAAAAAAAATATTATACACACCCCAAAAACCCCCACCCCAGGGTTTTTAAAAAACCCGATTTTTCCCATAAAAAAATGTTTTCTTCAGCTCCTCAATCTGTACATAAACTAACAATATTGTATTTATGAGTGCAATTCTGTGCATGCGTGCGAAGGCGAAATGAAATAGGCCAGTTCACGATTTGCTGTCAACGTCAATTTCCTCAACCCGCTCCTTTGTTTTACCCATTCGCTCTCGAAAACAATCAACCAAAACATGTCGATTGCTACGATCACAAACCCGTCTCCTAGCAGGTTATGAGACAGACGTACACGACCAAACTTTTAGTTTGTCATAGATCTTTAGATTGGCAATGTGTATTTCTTATTTCATTTACTCTCACGCAAATGTTAGCCAAAGCGACTGTGACGACAAACGGGATGCTTCGTTTAAAAACAAACAAATGCAAGAGACAGCAGGCTTCACGTTACATTACCGGTGTGCTATATCCATGGTTAACAAAGAAGAGAGGAAACATGGGCTCTCTCAAAGGCAACAGTGATGCCATAGCTGCCGCTCAACAGCGAAGCATTATTTATCGTTGGATACTATTGGACAGCTCCAGAACATTTTTTTTTTGCAAATGATAGTGCCAGATGATGGACAATATAATCATAAGCATAGATCCATCTCCAATGACTGGAAGAAACATGAAATAAATAGCGATTTCAGATTATCTAAATATGTAATAAATTTAACTCAATGTTCAACATCACATTCTGGCAACAAGCCTAGTTGTGAGAGAGAGAGCTGATGAAGACATGCTCTCCGGTACACGCGATTAAATGCAAAATACACAAAGGCAACATTTGAGCGAACTTCTTCAGCAGGTAAGAAACTGATGGTTTCTAGATGATGTATTTTAAATCTTTAAAATGACAGCAATAAATTGGTAATCAACCATGATTCATACATCGAATCATTGGCACTATGGATGAAGCTTATGATCGTATCATTAAAAGTGAAATAATTTGGAAAATGTCGGAGTTATAGACCTATTTCCTAACAACTGATTAAAATAGTTACCCCTGATTAAGCCGTTCCCTACCCTACTTGTGTAGATTCCTGTGCATAAAAAAATAGCGATAGTGTCTTCCTCTTTCCATTTGTGGTGTAGCATGGCGTAAAAATATCGCTTTTCCGAGTGAAATCTGGCGCTTACCATTTTATTTCAATGGAAGAGAGCCGTTTTTTTTCTATTCAGTACGTTTGTTTCAATAGTCTATTGAAACAGGAGTTTTTTTTTATTGTTCTGTAAAATAATTGTAAAATTTCTAAAACCATTTTCCTTTCATCCTCAGCACACAAAAAGATCGGGCGCTGTACACTACCAATGAGGTATATACAGGTGGCGAAGAGCATGGTGTTTGTCGGTATTAGTAACGAAAAATGAGTAAACAATCCATGATTTCGGGTAGTGACGTAAAACTCCTAAAACAAGCGAATGATAACAAAGCAAGTTTAGTTTTTGTCCACATCCTTTTAGTGCATCATCCCACGAACACAATGACAGTATTTTGCATTACACTAATACAACTTAACCACTTCTTCTCCACCTGTATAGACCTCATTGTTTTAGATGTGCATAGATGTAAACAAGTCTCCTCCTTTCAAGAAAAAATGACAACTGATACGCTTTTGTAGTTTTACCACCCGGTGCCACAGTTGATCACCAGGCTAGGGTGTAGTGTAGTGGAGATGGATCACGATATGGTATTTATGACCACGACAATAAAATATCGTAATAAATTTAATTCAAATTTTACCATTATGAACGCTGAATTGGTGAGGTAATTGAAGCGCTCGAGTATGCCATTACTATTGGTCGGTTCAAAATAGCTGATTTTACAGATTCGCAAAGTGGTTGCATGGCACTGATAGTATTTCTAAAAATTAGATCTAACGTTTGCCTTTAAAATAAATGGACTTTTTTTCGGATGGTGATAAAATAAAAGCTAAGACAGCTAATTGCTTTTGATAAATTTCCCATGGAAGGTAATTATATAAGCTAACTTGCAAAAAATTTCTGCGCCCTTGCGAGCGGCCTTCCGGCAGTTAACCGGAACATTCGCCATGGCGGACGAAAACATGCGTGTAGGCGTGTTTTTCAGTGCTTTCATTGTTTTATTTATCAATTCCTCCTCAGTTTTCGCGACAAAATTGTTGGAGTAAATCTTACGCTTCAGGTTGACCCAGAAATTCTCGATGGGACGCAGCTGGGGGACGTTGGGCGGGTTCGCCGACTTGGGTACCACATCGATATTCAGCCGCTCCATCTCCTCCAACGATCGCTTCGAGTAGTGGGCTGACGCCAGATCCGGCCAGAACACCGCGTCTTCGCCCTTATGGTATTTCTTGATGAACGACGCAACTTCCGGTAGGCATTTCGTGCTATAAATTTCCCCGTTCACAGCCAGCGAAAGAAGAGCGGATTTGACATCCCATTCTCGCTGATTGTCAGCCACAGCAGCACCTTCTTGGGGAACTTGGTGTGTGAAATAAAGTTCACCTCGGAGCTCACTTCCTTCGTGGGGGAAGTAAAATACGAAGTGCCCAGCCAGTCGTTGCCATCCAGGATGAGATAGGGCTCGTCTTGCATCACCACCGCCACGTCGCGATTCGCCGGGAAAATCGAGTTGACCATCTTATTCAGCCGCTGCCGCTGCGTCATTGCCTGCAGCTCCGAAACCAGTGGACGCGACTTCCGCTTCCTGACATGTGTGTTCATGTTCGCCAGGTACTTTTTCACTGTTTGGCCGGTTGAACCGACCTCCCGGCCAAGCGCACGCAGCGATGTAACCGCTTTTCCCTCGGTCTTCCTCTTCAGCATCCTTTGGAGCTTCTTGTCGCTCAGGGTCGACCTGGGGGTGCGACACATCTAAATCCAGATTCAAGATGATCGAAAAATCCCACGCTAGCGAATCAATCTTTGAAAAATCTTGTTTCAGCTTGTGAATCTTAATCCATCAACTTGCATCGTGCTGCATCTTTTTGCAGTAAATCTTTAAAATCTTCATCAAAATCTTTGACATCTTCTTTCTATCTACTAAGCGTGCGCACATCGCACAAAAGCAAAAGAAAAAAAAATCCTGAATCTGAGATAGAGTCGCACCCCCTGGGGTCGACAGCCGTCCGGAACCGGGCTGTCGTTCGATGCTCTGATTGTTGTCTAATAGTGCCAAGATGTGAAGGCGTATCCGGCGTCCACAAAGTGCCGCACGATGTCCATTTTCGACGCGGCGGGGTGCCGTTCTTTGAACGCACACACTTCTGAACAGAGTTGCTTCACTGTTTTTGCCATCACGGTTAGAGTTCGACTTATAGAGCTGTCAAATTTTGTCTGCTGACTCATGGGTTACTATGATTCATGCTGCATGGGTAGTTTCGTCAGTGCGGGTGAAGGTAAACCCATGAAAAATCGGCAATTTTTTGCACATATTTTTTAAATGCAAACATTAGTTAAACTCTTTACACTCTAATTTATCAAAACATATTTCAAAAAATAGTAATTCAATGGATACCAGGTCATATTAATATCGTAGGTAATCATGCATCAAAATTAGGAATAAATTAATCTACTAATCTAATCTACACGGATAGGCAAAATAAAATGCCCACCTCATCTATTTTTTGAATTTCTCTCATTTATTTGGTACAAATTAAAGTAAACAAACTGTAGGCTTTTATGATATTTTATTTTTCATATTTTTTTCAAGATTCACTTATGGAATAATAATAAAAAAAGAGTTCGACTTGAAAAAAAAAATCAATTCGTGTTGAAAGAAAACAGCAACATAAAAAATGAGAACTTCATTTCGGCTCCCGGGAAGATAAATTTAAGTAAAAGAAAAGCATTTTAATAA
The DNA here is from genome assembly GCA_024533555.2 of Aedes koreicus. Classification (NCBI taxonomy): domain Eukaryota; kingdom Metazoa; phylum Arthropoda; class Insecta; order Diptera; family Culicidae; genus Aedes; species Aedes koreicus. The sequence goes on along the minus strand of JAHHFK020005019.1, from coordinate 45,412 downwards.
TTTATGTGTGCTCCTTTGGCCTCCAGGACCATCTGCAAGCGCTTCGACAAGCTCTCTTCGGTGCTGTGGATCAAGCTCTTCCCAGGCGCGCTTCAGGGTTTCGAAGTCATTATCCCGTGGATTTTCACGAGGCTACCCTCTCCACTCCACGAAAGACACCCCCAGACCATCACATTTCCTCCTCCATGCTTCACCGTGCCTTGGATGTGGCGCTCCTGAAGCTCCTCACCCGATCTGTACCACACACGAACCCGCCGCTTTCGATTAAAAAGCTCGAATTTTGATTCGTCCGTCCAGAGAACCGTTTTGCAGAACTCTATCAGCATGCTCCTTAGCAAACTTAAGCCGTTTGGCTTTGTTTGCCTTGCTGATAAATGGACGCTTCCGGGCAAGTTTGCTATTCAACCCCTGTGCTACGAGACGGCGACGAACAGTTCGACCAGAAACTGATAGCTGAAGGATTTCCTGGATCTCCCGGACAGTTACTTTTCAGTTTTTCTTGACTTCGCGCATGATCTTGGTGTCCGTTCGTGTATCCGTTTTGCGCTTCCTGCCTCTGCCTGGGCGATCCACCACTGATCCGAACGTTTTTTGTTTTAGTAGAATTTTCCCAACCACTGCCTTGCTAATACTGTACTTCCTAGCGACGGCCCGGTGCGATTCACCGTTTTGCTCATCATGAATCACCAATTTGCGGATACACAAGGGAATTGCTTTCGAAATCACTACGTTCTCCATTTTTTTCAACTGAATCAAACGCGATCACGTGTACAAATGCACCAGGTCAAGCCGTTTGCTTCAAAACACGTCAAAATATCAAAACATAAACAATCGAGGGCTCAAACCATTACGTGCGCCTGCTGCTGCGCCTGCTGCTGCACCTGTCCATAAGTATTTTGCTGGGAAGCTTAACTAAGGGCGCCCCAAGAACCATGCAAGACCAGGGTTCTACCTCGCCGAAGCATTTTTAGAATGAACTTTACTTCAATTAGCTTTCGTCAAGTGAATCAATTTTACTTTCACCGATTCACTCCCAATTCACTTCCTGTCAAACGTGAGCAAGCTTAAGATGAATTGCTGCTCCATGTATTTTTTCCTATCTTTTATCTCTCTCTCTCTCTCTCTCTCTCTCTCTCTCTCGCAAACTTACCTGGCTATTGCAAATTGATAAATCTCGATTGTTAGTGAATGAACATCGAATCGAACTCCATCAGATTGCTCACAGCAAATAAGCATACAAACTGATGTGCTGAAATATTCAATATCTAGTACAGATTCTAAGTTATATCAATTCGAAATTTTAAGGTAATTGAAGGTAATCGAGAAAGCTTCAGCGTACGCTCTTAAAATCATTTGCGATCTAGTTACCGTCGAAAGCGTTTCAATTGAAATCCAGGCTTGCTTCAAACGACGTGGTGAACGAGCGTGAATCAACTTCGTTGAAATTGATTTAATTTCATCACCCCCACCCGAGCAGTGCCAGTGTTGCTAGAAGTATTTTCATTTGTCGATGCACGCTTTGATGTAACTTTGCTCTGCAAAAGGCTCCCCGAGCTGGCAAGCGCGTTTCGGTTTGATACTGCGGTGACTTATTGAAATTGCATTTGTTGCATTTGCACTGGAGCTATGAACACAGCAGGAATCGCGTTAAAGCAACATCAATATCAGTAATTTCAGTTATCATTTCATAAAATGGTGGATGATTGTTTTCGGTGCTACAATTACTTTATCTGATGGCACTGTTTCTAGTTTTTAAAATAATGAATACCTCAGAAATGAATATAAATCCGAACGTATAGCATGAATTTCAATTGTCCTGCTTCGCCGAAGACTAAAATAAACACCGATGAATGAAAAGCTTAGTCGAAAATGATTGTTTGAAGATTGTTTTGCTGAAGATGACTAATAAGTGGCTGTCAAAACAAGATAATGTGTTTCAATAGACCTTTCTTGTGGATTTTTTTTATTGGCTTATCAGTTACTTTTCAATCCGTGGAGTATACTTTTTCGTGGGACCCATGAATATAAGCCTGTAACTATTGAAAAACAATAAAAAACTGTTTAATGACCATTTCACCCCATATGCGCCCACTGGTGAAAATCCATTCGACCCTCTTTTCTCCAATTTGATGTTTATTTTATGTGGTGAGTTTCACGTAAACTTATTAGCTCCTCAAAACGACGTATCTGATTTTGTAAACAAATATTCAAACACTGATCGAAATTTTTCACACACGCACATGCATAAGCACCATCATAACAATGTTCCTTAACCCATATGGTGATGTTAGTTTGCCAAGGAGTGCAAAGATTATTGAGAAATTTACGTTTGAATTTTCGTTTACCTCTTCGTTGACAAAATCAGATACGTCGTTTTGACAAAGTTGTTGAGAAATATTGTTTTCGATTTTCGAACGAGACTGGAACAAGTTCGTACCTGCGATACCAGAGCTTGTTGTCAGTTCAAACCTTAACCCGATACATGTTACGAATAAAGACAAAAACACCGATGTTTAGCACACAACAAATCGACTCATCCTTCATACCCGATTCAGCTCGGAACTGAATCAAAAACAAAAACGGTAAAAGTGTCAATCTTTGCGTAAAAAAAAACACGTGATTGAACGTCAGTAGGACACCGTTGTTGAGATAATCGATTTGTATTTACCATTATCCCAGCAGCAGTTGATGAAATTAAGTAGCCGAAGGTCTTCGAAAAGAGTGCCCTGGCAGATCTTGACCCCCGCGATACGCTGCAGACCTATATGTTATATAGTTATATAGCGGAAGCAGGATCTAGCTAAACGCAGGACAGTGGCCGCCCAGGAACGGATGCGTATTACATCACATCTCGCCAAGAAGGAGAAAGGCGTGGATGACTTTGGTATGCGCGATGAAGGAGAAAGGCGTGGATGACTTTGGTATGCGCGGTGAATTCGACCATTTCATGGTTATTGTAACCATTATGTGCGATAGTCATCCTGATCATGATTTAATTGTCGGTATATCGATAGAATTTTTCTCAGAGTATCAGTCGGGAGGGTGACAGCGACAGCGAAGCGGAAAACGATAAAACAGTAGCTTTAAGCCGGCGTCGGTGGTGTAGTGGTAAGCGTGACTGCTACTTGGCACCCCAGTAGGGTCTGGGTTCAATCCCAGTCGACGTCGGTGGTTTTTCTGAGGCGAAAAAATCTGGTCACGTCTTCCTTCGGAAGGGAAGTAAAGCCGTTGGTCCCGGTTCATATTCATGAGTCGTTCGGTAGGGTCCAGGTGGTGGAGTCGTCTTCCTGGCGTCGGTGATTGTCACCATGTGAGGAAATAGGCCGACGTAACATAAAGATTAAAAAAAAAAAAATAACAGTAGCTTTGTGGAGCAGGTGGTTGCTCCTGGCAACATTGCAGAATTTCATCAGCTTCATATTGGAGTGGAGAGTATTCGGGTACCAGAAATACTGTTCCAACCGAGCATGATTGGAATACAGGAGGCTGGTTTGATCGGTACGATTGACTATGTGCTGAAAATGTTCCCAAAGGAGGATCAACAGAAACTCGTCAGCAACATAATGCTCACAGGAGGATGTGCCAACATACGTGGATTTTAGGAACGCCTATCACGAGAGCTGCAGCAGATTCTGCCATTCCAATCAGTGTATAACTTGAAGGTAGCGAGTGATCCAGGACTGGACGGATGGAAAGGAGCTAGCCAGTTTTTCAGCAGTGACGAGTTCAAGCAATCATTAATAAGCAGACAGTTATACGACGAATGTGGCGGCGAATACCTCAAAGAACATATTGCCAGCAACTTCTTGAATCTTGAAAGAAGAATGTCCGCTGAATACCGAAGCAAATATGTATTGAAGAAAGTCGCTTAGTATGTTTAAGTACTTGTCATCAAAAATAAAAACCGGAACACCTGCCGTCCATTCCATACAAACACATGTAGGTACTCATAACACGAATAATGTCTAAACGTGCCCAGTTCTAATCTAATCTAATCTAATCTAATCTAATCTAATACAAACGCAGCCAGTACGAGAAAGCATCCTGGAAATAATTGGGTTAGATGACGCCCATTTATTTTTTTGTCAATATTGATGCTTGCAGCACATCAAAGACATGATACAAGCGTCAAAGCGGCCAGGCCTACTGCGTTGCATTAACCGCAAAAGACGATTCTGTAAAATGAGTTGGATTCAAAAGAATAGATTTGAACCACAACGGAATTTGTGAATCTACAGGGAAGGAAGGATGCGTGGACATACCGTACCATACGCTCCGAGGTAAGAATAATAAAATCATATTTAAATAAATAATGAAAATCCGAGTAATGAAAATATGGTAATGATTATAATAAAAATGTAAAATCAATATGCAATGTCTTATAAAATAGTATATAAAATATAGTGAAGGGAATATCCCTTCGTAACGCAACGTATTAACGTAATATGATAAAAAATAATTACACATGTCTGCACATTGTTGTCCTACTGCAAAAGTAGAAGGATTTGCGTATTTATTATGAACCTAAAAGTTTAAGCAATAAATCATAGGTACGAGAAAAAAGTTGAAAGTTATTTAACAAAACTTGAAAACTCCATGGATGACCTGAAATTATACATACAGAATAGTTTATCTAAAATGTCGATGTGCTGTTCCGATTCCTTACACCATTTTACTCATTTGTAGTGGATCTCATAGTTTTAAATGATGACATCCACTGGTTGGTCACTGATCAAATCTAATCTAATCCAATACAAACGTAGCAAAATGAAACAGCATTTATGAATATAAAAATTAAATAAAATAATATTCGCTGATCTAAATTAATAGAAAAATACTTAATGATACGATGCAATAAAATATTTATACAACCTGGAATCACCTTCCTTGAAACCTTGGCGCATTTAAAATTTCATTATTATTGCTATTATCATTTTCCAAATGAAAATAAAAATGATATGCAATTAATTATACGATGCAGCTATATATCTCAACCAGTAGCTAATGAATGTATACTGAAACATTAAGGTCAAACTATGCAATAATACGAAGAAAAAAAACCGCTCGAGCACCCAACGATGACTTCAATTGATGCTGGGGCCAACCTTCAACCTAAACATGAATTCATGTATGTGTAAACTTGTATGTATCCTATTGATAATATCAACGAATAAATATAATATTTAGATATTTAAAACGCAAATATATTAACATGTTTATAACAGTTGAAGTTTTACATCCTGAAAATTTAATATGATTTCAAATAATACACAATGATATGATGAAAATAATATAATGAAATAATAAATAACATCCATTTAAAAAAAATAAAGATCATGTTTGTACAAAATACATCTGACATACACTAGTCTGTGACTGAAAAAGGTATGCTTTATATCCCGAAGGTCCTGCAAAAGCTGAAAAACACTGTAGATCATTGTAACTATCACAGATAAAATCTCAATCAAAAGATGCATTGATTATTTTCTTCTTCTGAAAAACAACAGACTTCTCTAAAAACCATCCCTTAACAAGCCTTCCGTATACTCCTCCTGTTACATTCCAAGGACAGCAGTATAAGTTATCGAAGAGCCCGTTTTGACAACTTCTGAAACAAATGGCTTATTCAATCACAGCACCAATAACCAAATTTATTTAAATATGGTCGTCTACTGCTAACCGTCACATGCCAGTCCTTTATGAAAATAGCAGTTGAAATTCAGAAACGCTGAAATGCTCAAAAACAAATGGAGCCTTTAATTGATCCATTTGTTCTCAAACTAAATGGTTTTGGAATGCAAAGATGATTCCAAAGCGTGCTGAAACCATCAATTAGACGAGAATGAAAAATATACAATATGATTAAGAGGAAAACGATCCTCAGTCGCCTCCTCTCACCTCTATACTGGCAACCTTGCTCATGCCACGCTAACCAACGTCTTCACGTTTCAGCTGGCAATCCTCTGTGATAGCACAACTCACAGAGGCGTGAGATAGGAACCTGTGAGGACCGGAAGTCACACACTCCTTCCATATTATCAACTCACAATTTGAAGCACACCAAAAATATAATTTTCATACACAAAAACAACAAAAAAAGGGAGTAGGGCTCAAAAGGATAAAATGGAAAGAGCTCACCCGGATTTTCAGAACATTCCATTGCTGTGGATCATGAATCAAACATCTCCGAATGACGCGGCTGAACACGAGCTCCTCTTCCCGCAAAGCTGTATTTCTGGAATTCCGTCTCCAGCGGGGACACTTTGTTTCCACACCAGACGAGAGCCTCGTGGTAGACCACATTTAACGCTTTGGTGACCGAATATTCATCAAAATAAAAACGTTTAACACTACTCATAAATTCCACTATCAAATTTTCTCGAAAAAAAAAGTCATAATGTCTAAACGTGCCCAGTTCTTCGGGCAAACTCTTAAAAGTACCGATACCAATTCTCTGTGTTACAGTTTCGGATCCACTTCGGCTTAAAGAAGAAATCGACCTGCGAGAGCAAAGTGGTCCGAACCAAAGTACATATTGGGAATAGATTGCTTGCGCTTGCTTCACAGTGGGCAGCGAATATATTACTGTGTTCAAAAAATAAGGTGACTTTTGTTATATTTCAAAAAATCTTTATTTAATCATCAAAATCTATTTCGTCCCCTTCAAAGTAGTCCCCCTCTGATGCAATGCACTTATGCCAGCGTTTTTTTCCAATCCGCGAAGAAGGCCATATAATCGGCTTCCGGGATGCCCCTCAATGCGCGCAGCGATTCTCGTTGAATCTCTTCAATCGATACAAAACGGTGTCCTCGAAGTGTTCTTTTGAGTTTTGGGAATAGCCAGAAGTCACACGGATTCAAATCATCACCAGTAATTATGCGTTCCATCCGATCCTGATAGTCAGAGAGCATTGTTTCGCTCACATCAATGCGGCGTTGTTTTTCAAAAAAAATTGAGCGATTTCGGCACCAAACGCGATTTAACTCTTCTGAGGCCCAATTGATCCTTAAAAATCGATAAACCACTTATAAACATTTTTTTTCGACATGGCTGACTCACCGAAGGCTTTCTGCACCATCCTCAACGTTTCAGCAGCAGAAATATCGTTCCGCAAACAAAATTTAATGGCACTTCTTTTCTCAACAAATTCAGGCATTGTAAAAATCGCCGAAAGCACTTCTGGTCGTTTAGAAAACACAAGCGTAAATAAACTAATTATGGAGGGAATGTCATGAAATGCCAAATATATGTCACTAACAAGCCTACCAACGTAAAAAAAAATGTTGGACAATATCTCAAACGCGCAATTTTTAAATTAAAAGTCACCTTATTTTTTGAACACAGTAGTAAAGCAACCAACTTGGTTGTTTTCGTTGAATTTCTTTTCACTCGTGACCTGGAACTTGGTGTAGAACCAAAAATTCACCGTGACCCACTGTCCTTGAAAGGTGAACGCTTCTTGGATTTCCTCGCCAATGTAATGTCGATAAGCGGACGTGAACTTGAACCGATGTCTAAGAGCGCCCTGGTTGAATTTTTCACTGTTCACTTCTTCAACTGGACTTGGTGAACGTTCTTTACGAGAATGATGTAGCTACAAGAATATGTACGAAACCTGAATTAAAAGAACAAGTGACTTTTCCGGCAATACTAACCCGAGTACTTTTGAATTCGTCTTCTTCCGTTCGATTTACGTGGCTTTCGTGGCGACAATCATCGGTGATTCCAAGCATTGGCGGGAGCAATACCTCCGCCATATGTGTTCGGTTCCAGGGTATTCGAGGCTAGATTTTCGTACTGCAGGAAACCGGTCGTAAGCAGCACGTAGGGTTCAGTGTAGGGCTGAAGGTTGAAATCTCCACACAATATGGTTGGCGCATAAATAGGTGTTCCGTTTTCTCGCTTCCTTAGAAATGCCAATCGATCCAATTCGGCCAGCAATACCTGCACTTGTGCCAATCGTTTGTCTTGTCGCCGAGGATAGTACAGAAGGTGCGTCGTGCCAACAACAAGACTTTGATCAGGGTTAGATTTTACTCGGAACTATGCAATGATTGCAACATTTTCTCGATCCAAACGCTGAAGTTCAAAAGCATAATTTAAACAAATTATCTTTACCCCAAGCTGATAGTACTCAACATCACGACAATCAACCAGCTCGAAAAAATCCCTCCGATAGTAAATAGCGCAGCCATCCGTCTTGAAACCAGTACGCTTTTTGAAAATCATCTCATAGTTAAAGTTCGACAATCCTCCACTGAACTGGTCCTTATGGTCGTCCTGCATTTCCTGCAGGCACAATATGTCCGGTCGGAAGAGATTGATCTCTGCAATCAATCGATCATACCTATGTGGCCAAGAAAGTGCAACTGAATCGTGTTGATTATACATATCAGCGTGCATTTCTAGCAAATTCTGAGCTAGAATGTTGTAGTTCATAAGGGTAAACTGAACATCTTCTGGACCGCGGCGTGCCGACGATGGAATCGTTTTCCACTTTCGGCATGTTTCAGACATCCTCTTCTGTTTGGCGTAGCGATGAAAAATCTTGTTGACTGAATTTCCAGATGTGTCTGAGATACTGGACTTTTGAGATTCCCTTGAGCGTGACATGCGCTATAAGCTTCTGCTTTGCGCTGCCGATGCACGCCCAAATGTAAACGGACGCGGCGGTGGCGTTAGAAGTGAAGTAGTAAACGGCAATCTGAGAAAACGTGTCATGAAACTGCAAAGATAAAGTATTTCAATATTTATAATAATATAATTATATTATATTGTGAAATCGTTCGTTTAAGGTATTTTTTTTATCAGGGAACCTCTTTACCTCCATGTTAACTCGCAGGGTAAAATCCGCACCAACGATTGGCGACTTAGGGTATTGAATCGGCCACTAAGTTTGATTTCCTCTACGCTGGGTACTACGACCGTGTCCTCCTTGATTTTCCTAACCTGCACTTCGTTCAGATACTCGATCTTGTCATTATGATTACTGGTATACTTTTGGCCGGTGCGGTCGCTGGCCAGCAACTTGACCAGATCTTTCTTTTTGTTGTTCGGGGTGGACTGCGAGTGCCTCGGAGCAGGTTTTATTTGGTTGCAAATTCCCCGTCTGGGTAGTACAGCCGCTAACGTAGTTCAATGTTGCCCTCGATCAGATTACTAACGTAGTAGGAAACACTGCTGGTTGATTACATCTGAAGTTCGGCAATGTCGATTTGCACCTGTGGATTGATTTTTTGCAGTGGACTGGTCAAATCAGTCTTAAGAAATACATTGCAACATAGATTTTCCGTTGATTTTTTTTTCTTACGTTTCGTTGTATATAAACAAAGTATCGCAGTGTTACCAGAAAAAGCTTTGCATTTTTTGGTGAAAACCCCTTTACAGAGTTGCCAAAACGCCTCATATTTGTTTCACATGGTTATATTCACCATAAAATGTGGAACAAATTGGAGCTTTCAAAAATTTGTAACAAAATGAGGAGTGCATAGAAAAAAAAGTTATTAACCCTAATGTTATAAAAAGTTCATTGCCCTTAAAGGAAAAATATAAAAAATGGGGGTTAGGTCCGACGAGAAAGGTCTATTGAAAGGGATGAATGTTAAGTTCATCATCCCACGACGATTTTCAATTGAAAGTGAAATTGTATGGCCCTGTGCAAGACCATGAAGTTAGCGAGAGGTCTCCCGAAAAGATAGGAAAACGTTTGAGAAAGAGTGCAAACCTAATTCACCTACGGGCAATATAAGTGAACCTGAGAGAATCGGAGAGGCAACACCGAACATGGATGAGGCCGTGGAGATCTAGTGCAGAGAATAGCAAAATTTAACTGTCTTGGCAAATATAACCATTTTAGATCCTGTTTGCTGAAAAATTCGATATTTTGCACGGTGTATGGATTCTATGACTTCACCAAAGAGAAGGTCCGTATTGTACACAAAAACGAACCGACATCGGGGTAGAAGGTCATCAAGAGCAATTGAAAAAGTCTTCAACTCTATTTTCCAAAAAGGGAAATTTTTACAATTGGAAATTATTCAAGCTCATGCAAAGATTTCGAGAATCGGCATCATTCTACTACAGCCGCACTATTGATGTACATTAAAAATCTCTGACGTGTGGTCAAAAACAGCTAGAAACAGTTGTTCAATATGAAAAATTAAACCTCTTGACAGGTTGTTGACCCGATCTAGATAAATTGGATCCTGGTCATTTCGACGAGAGCAGTTTTCTTTACGTTTCGTTCGCCTGCTAGGATACCGCGAATATTTCCCCCATGTGATATCAAACAAGAGGAAGGCATTCCAATCTCGTGTGAGCATCCGTTTATAAATAAAATCAATCCTAGTAAACACAGCGTGAGATAATGCTTCTCCCTTGTAGATGTGACCATGATACTCAAAACAACCCCGCGAGTCTCTGTTTGTTTGGCTTGTAATCGGGCACAAATTAGACTGTCAGCCCTAAATGTTGGGCCCTGCCTAATAATGCAATGCATGATGGATTTGGGTGCGCTTGAGGTGACATCGCACGGGGTGACCGATTTGCAGCGAGGTTATTAGGCCCGACTGTTTCGTGATTTTGATAGATCACTTCACGTCCCTCTTATCATCATTTCCAATTCGTCCGGCCAATATAGGCGCTGGTACCACGGTGTCTAGCAAAACAAACAGCCGCGTGTCATTTCGCTTGTTGAAGCAATAGTTCTAAATCACACAGGCAGGTTCGCAATCAAGTGGCGGGCAACCGATGATATGCTAACGATGATAACGGCTTGACTGACAAGAGCTGATAAAGGTAAGTTGCTTGCCAGCTACTAGAAGAGGTACATCCTCATCGCGATGATTTCATAAACCCTTTTCTAGAACGTCCATCGTTGTTTCGCTTATCTTATCAATCGCCGCAACGCAGCCCATCGATGAGCTTTGCACTTCCCACAGATCATCGGGCAAACTAATCATTCATCATGGATTCTCACCGTGGTGGCTGAATCCAAACAAATACCACATCCCAAGGACGGCAGAGAAACGTCCAAACTCTAATTAAATTTAAAGAAAACCTCTTTTCGGCAGAAGCCAAATTATTTCCGGAAGGCTGAACATGCACCATAGTCGGGGAAACTCAAAACCGGCCCGCTTCCTTGCATAACCTACTTACCGACTCCGCGTGACATTTAAAATTTTAAGTCTGACAGACTGACTGCGGTTGTTCGGACGTGCGTTTCTTGTTGCTTTTTGGACAATTTCTTAGCACGCTGAAACCCAATCTTAGTAACCTTAGAATTGAAAGCCAATGTCAAGAGTAATTATCCAACCCTTTCCCGTAGCCAGGTAGCCGAGTCGCCTGGTAAGTAAGCAGGTAGGTACTGGTTGGTTGCGTACGACGCCGTGACGTTGCTGCGCTGCAAGTGAAGTGAATTTGCGTTGCGGTTTTTCGTTTTCGGGTTCCGAACGAACCTGATTGGGAGTTGGAAGTTGCAGGCAGCAAGTTGTAGGTATCATTAATTGAATTATGCGGTTAGTTTGGACTGGTCCGCTAACGGTGACGGAGAGAGTGGCAGAGGGCGTAGTTGCAGTGACAGGAAGAGTTTATGGTTAAATTTAAAACTGGGAAACGCATGGTGAGCCTAACTAGCAGTGGCAAGGCTAATTGACTTTGTGGCAAGCCAAAAATGACAATTATTACCTTCCGATGAGTGCGGTGTGATGAGCAGTGGAAGTCGGCTCAGGAGCGCACGTTGAAAATGGTTTAGCCACCTGGGAGATTTTGTTTTGGCAAGGCTTATTTGAAGGTCTTCGCAATCCTGTTTTCTAATAACTGACTGTTGACTGAAGCTTGTTGAAGCTAACAAGGAACTAATAACTAACCTAAATTTAGCTTCAAGATCAACAGTGAGCTACAATGCATGTCACATTTTGGTCTTCAGCCGCGGAAGGACCGGAAACTTGGTGTGAGATACAAATTTGACGTCAACGCTTATCTCCCTGACGGGTACGTAAAGTGCCCGGTCCCATGCCACACGGGAAATAATTTGTTCTTCAAAATGAGAAAAACAGGTCATGATTTCATGAATATATTGTGTTTTCGTGTTATGAATATACACCACACGCCATTTCGAGGGTTAAATTAAGCGCAAACACCAACAATTTTCAGCTGACTATAAATGCGTTTGATTTTACCATGCCTGCGATTAGACCGACCATGGTGCGGTTGATATCAATATGAGGTCTGTCAAATATACCACAAATGTTGAAGGTTTTACCACAAACGTAGTAAATTTGACTGAAATTTCAGGGTAGTTTTGAAGATAGGCATAGTGGTAGTTTCTACTACAAAAAATTTTTCTGTGCATGAACAATATTCATGATATCATGAACTATGTTTCCACAGCAATAAAATCGTGAATCAATCGGGTTCAAACCATGAGCTGAAGGCCTGATACTGAAAACTTTATTCATGAATCTGGAAAATCTACTTTATCGACTCTAAATATAAAAATGGATTTCTGTCTGTCTGTCTGTCTGACCCTAATAGGCTCGGAGACTACTGAACCGATCGGCGTGAAAATTTGTATGCAGGGGTTTTTGGGGCCGAGGAAGGTTCTTAAGATAGTAAGAGACCCCTCCCTCCTCTGAAAGGGGGGCTCCCATACAAATGAAACACATATTTCTGCATAACTCGAGAACTGATCAAGCAAATTAATCTAAATTTAGCATGCGGAAGTTTTTGGAGGCAATAAATGTTTCAATGGTAGTTTGAGACCCCTCCCCTTTCTAGAAAGGGAGGCTCCCATACAAATGCAACAGAAGTTTCTGCATATCTCAAGAACTAATCAAGCACATGGAACCAAATTTGGCATGTGGGGTTTTCTGGTGGCGAAAAATGTTTCTATGGTGGTTTAAGACCCCTCCCCTCTCCTAGAAGGGGTGCTGTCATACAAATGAAACTGAAATTTCTTCGTAACTCTAGATCTAATAGAGCAAATGGAACCAAATTTGGCTTGCGGGGATTTTAAAGGCAATAAATGTTTCTACGGTGGTTCGAGACCCCTCCTCTCTCTCTGGTAGGGGGGGGGGGGGTTGCTCCCATACAAATGAAACACAAGTTTCTGCATACCTCGAGAACTAATAAAAAAAATGGAACCAAATTTGGCAGGTAGAGATTTTTGAAGGCAAGAAATGTTTCTAAGGTAACTCGAGACCCCTCCGCCCCCTGTAAGAGGGGGGCTCTCTTACTAATGAAACACAAATTTGTGCATAACTCGAGAACTAATCAAGCATATGGAACCAAATTTGGCATGTGGAGGTTTTTGGAGGAGAGAAATGTTTCTATGGAAGTTTGAGACCCCTCCGCCATCTGGAAGGGGGAGGGAGGGGAGTTTCCAAACAAATCCAACACAAATTTCTGCATAACTCGAGAAATAATCAAGTAAATGGAACCACATTTGGCAGGTGGAGGTTTTGGAAGGCAAGAAATGTTTCTAAGTTGACTCGAGCCCCTACCTTCTCTGAAAGGAGGGCTCATATACAAATGAAACACAAATTTCTGAATAACTCGAGAACTTATCAAGTTAATGGAACCCAATTTGGCATGTGGAGGCATTCGAAGGCAAAAAATGATTCTATTGTGGTTTGAGACTCCTCCGCTCACTGAAAGTGGGGTCTCCCATACAAATGAAACACGAATTTCTGCATAACTCGATAAAAATTAAAGCAAATGGAACCAAAATTGGCATGTGGAGGTTTTTATGAGAAATAAATGTTTCTAATGTGGTTTGAGACCCCTCGCCTTCTGGAAGGGGAGACTCCCATAAAAATGAAACATAATTTTTAGCATAACTCGAGAGCCAATGAAGCAAATGAAACCAAATTTGGCATGTTGAGGATTTTGTAGGCAAGAAATGTTTCTATGGCAGTTCAATACCCCTCTCCATTGTGAAGGGGGAGGGGGGGGGGGGCTCCCATACAAATGAAAAGCAAATTTCTGCATAACTCGAGAACTAATCAATTAAATGAAACCACTCTTAGCATATGGGGGTTTTTGGAGGCTAGATTTCTATATAAATAAAAATGAATTTCTGTCTGTCTGTCTGTCAGACCCTTATAGACTCGGAAAGTTCTGAACCGACCCACGTAAAAATTTATATGAAGGGGTTTTTGGGGCTGGGAAAGGTTCTTATGATTATTTGAGACACCTTCTCTCTCAGGAAGGGTCGCTCTCATACAAATGAGACTCAAATTTCTTCATAACACGAGAACTAATCAAGCAAATTGAATCAAATTTAGCATGTTTTCAAGGTAAGAATGTTTCTATGGTAGTTCAAGACCCCTCCCCTTTCTGAGGGGGGGGGGGCTTCAAACAAATGAAACTCAAATTTTTATTATAATTGATGAGCCCAGTGTGATGGTTCGAGAACTAATCAAGCAAATGGAACCAAATTTGGCATGTGAGGGCAATGATTGTATGGTGGTTTCAGAAACCCCCCCCCCCCCCCTCTGGAAGGGAGGGCTCCCATACAAATGAAACACAAATTTCTATCAAAAATGAGAATTATCCAGGTTTACTTAAACACAAAACGTGTATTTCTCGGGTAAGAAGCATGTTTTGATAGAAGTTTAAGAAAAAAAAATCATTTCGAAAAAAAAACCATAAACGTGCCAGTTATATTAAATTTTCCTTCATTTAGTTGCAAGCGTAGCAGCGCACGCACCGGGTTCAGCTAGTCGACTCTAAATGTAAACAAAAAAAATAAAGTCACCGTCAGGATTTGAACCTAGTGTAGATGTGAAGAGCTGTGATAGTACTTAGTGGATGTACTTACTACGCTATTGTTGTTCTTGAATAGATTGTTGATTAATGAAGATGATTACACAACTTTAAATTAGAGTCAAAACAACATTTCCAAAGTTCATAACCCGTATCTGTCATTTCAATCATGAAACCACGAAAAAGAGTAATGAATTCATAAAATAAGATAAGAGTTCGGTTCATGATTTTTTAATCATAAAAACAAAAACGGATTTGTTTCCGTGCAGTTGATGCCATCTAGCGTTAAGTAGGTTTTGTCATGCATAATTACCACGACTGTCGGAGATCTTTCTTCACATAACAGGGCTGTTAAAAATCGCAAAAATCCTTCCATTTTCTTAACGCATACGCTATCATTGGGTAAAACCAACCTAACAAAAAGAAGAAGAAAACATACTTACGGACGGGATTTGAATCAAGAACGCTTCGAATCCAAGATTCGTATGGTGGCCACGAGTCCATTGAAGCTTGTGAAAGACGAGACACTGAATGTGTATTGAAAATAAATTACGGATTACTTACTCATCAGTATGTATCTAGGGGTGAGACAGCTCTAGTCTGAGTTGCTTTGATGCACCGAGTAACTCGCGAGTATCTCAATATAGCTTAAAATTGAATCAATCTTAATCGATTATTATCGGTTGCCAGGGCTTCAACAAGTTTGACTTCCAATTTGTTTGGAAAAAATAATGGACATTCCGCTAATGGAAATAGAAGATGGAACAACGCCCTATATCACGACTATGAGGGTTATAGGAATATTTGATACGTGATACGTGAAACGGACGGCTTTTCTGAAGTCCAATTATCAGGTGTGATAAAGCTATGTTTAGGTTGGTTATTTGCTAAACATCCATTCTAAGAAGCTTAGTTTAAGTCGGACTGCAGCTGGCTGAGCTCGTTTGTCTCTTCTCTTGTTCGACAACACCAGTTCATAGTCTGACCGTCTGACGGAATGATGCTGCATTTAAATGTCGATTTAAATGTTTGTTTACAAAAGCAGATTCGCCCATTTCGCAAATTTCTCCGGATCTCAGCAAGTTCAGCTGTCAAAATAATGTCAACATTGTAAGTTTTGTCTCTTGTTGCTGTTGCTCGTAATACAAAGCAGAAAGGTCGCTTTCTGTGGATTCAGTCGTTTCCGAGTAGAATATAAACCAGATAAACGGTTTTCCTCGGTCTGTAAGTGAAAAACGGTGAAAGTGTGTGATTCCGTCTTGCAGAAACGGTTTTCATTGCATTCCAAGAAGAAAATATTCAAAACATCGCTTCCCGAAAAAACACCTCAAGCGTTTGCCTGCGAGCAATGGATTCAAGTGATTTCCAATGTTGACACACTCCTTCTGATTTGCAAAGCAGCTGAATTTGAGTTTAGGGTAAGTATGGGATAAGATCATCATCATAAGTATTAAGTAATGGATGAAAAATCATAATGCCAATTTGCAGACTCTTGTTGGAAACGATAAGAAGCTGAATGTGGGAATGCATTTCGACAAAATGGTCATGAATTCTGTTTCGCGGAGTGCTGCGAATTTGGATTTTCTTTTGCCTTGTGATGACGATCATCAGCTCCAAATGCTTCAACTGGTATCGGAAAATTATCTCCACACAAGAATTGCTGTTTATTCGAAGAAGATAATTCCGTTCAAGCCATCTAATCCCCAAAAGCTTACGAAAATAATTCTTTTTGAAGGTCATTAAACAACGGATATAAACCTGTATTCATGTACATATAAGTGTAAAACAAATAAATAATAACAATAAAACCGTTAAAAACACCGTTTCAAGAGTTGATCATCAATCGGTATTTGCTCCTGGCCTTGTGAAAGACAGCAGTTACAGCAGGAAGTTCACTGGATTAAACGATTAAACGAATGCTGGAATTTAAAAAATGCAAACATTTGCTATACTAATCTTTAATGAGGAATTATTATAAAACAACTTACCTGCCTTTTCATGCATTAATTTCTGTAGGTGCAGTTGTGTTTAGTAGCTTCTCAATGTTCCTATTGATCAGCACTACTCGCAAGTAATCAGAGTATAGGATTCCGTTCCGTATACTTTTGGAAAACGTTTAGAGAAAACAGGTTTTGTCACGGAATTGAAACCGTTTCTTCGGGACGTTCTCTTCCACCGGCACACCATGTTTCACCGCAAAATGAATTATGGAGTGTAATCTGTTTAGTGGAATACCTGTAACTAGAAAATAAGAAGAATGATTAGTAATTTCCATTTAATTCCATCTACCTTTATTGCTTATCTTGACAGATACGCGTATTTCGTCTACAATGTGCAGATTTCTTCAGTGTCGTGTACTAATACTCGAGCGGTCTCAGGAGACGCGCGAAGGGCACGCCACTACGGAGCCGGTCGCGAGACAGAAAGGGGAGGAGAAACACACCTCCTCTTTTTCTAGTCACGAAAGAAAAAAAAACCCCCAAACCCGACACCCAACTCCAACTTTGCCATATTTTTTTGAGTCCATTTCCGTTTTCCCTTTTCAATTTGGTATCACCAAAAAAAAAACCACCAAAACAAAATAATAGCCCTCTGGTGGAGACGACGGGCCCAAATCAATTTGAGCCCAGGACATCCTGTCTACTGTCAATCACTGTTATTGATACAGGCTTGTCATTGGCCTGCTGTTTATACACCGTGTCCAATATATATACTCATACACTTTTTCCTTGCATTGGTGTCGTACAACTATTCAACATGCTTCACGTATGTGTTGGTTTAGTTTTGCACTATGTTAATACAAACGCTTTTAGGTTATGTCCGATTGTTTTCATTCGGTGTTTATCTTTTATCAGCGATGAAAGAGTTTCGTGCTGTGGTGATAAAAAAGTTTTTGAAAGGTGAGCGCCCGGGTGCTATTTTCAGAAATTTGAAAAACCTCGGAGTAAAGCGGGATTTTGTGTACCGAACCATCCGAAGGTACCGTGACACTTGCTCGTTGGATGACCGGAAGAGATCCGGTCGTACTCGTACGGTGCGGCCTGCACGAGTTGTTAAAGTGGTCAGGGAACGGATTAGACGAAAATCACAGCGCTCTGTACGTAAAATGGCCGCAGATCTGAATGTTCCGAGATCGTCAATGCACAATATACTGCAAAATGACCTCGGATTCCAAGCTTTCAAGAAACGTAAGGTTCACGGAGTTTCGGAACCTTCCAAGCAGAAACGACTCGAAAGAGCAAGTCTGCTTTTGTCGCGGCACGGTGGGGAAGAATTTATCTTTTCCGACGAAAAGTTATTCGTCTTGCAACAATCCCACAATGTCCAGAACGACAGATTGTGGGCTCTCTCTTCGAAAACTGTTTCAGAGAGTGATAGGAATATTCCACGGTTCCAAAGTGCTGGTTTGGGGAGGAATTTGCAAGCGATTGATTTTCATCGATAAAGGCGTTAAAGTGAAGGCCGTATACTATAAAACGGAAGTTTTGGAGAAAGTTGTCAAGCCATATGTACACGAGGTGTTTGGAGATGATGACTATGTGTTTCAGCAGGACGGAGCGCCATCGCATACTGCAAATCTCGTTCAGGGCTGGTGCCGAGAAAATTTGACCGACTTTTTGGACAAGAATGAATGGCCTCCCAGTTCACCAGATCTGAATCCCTTGGATTATTTCGTATGGTCATACATGCTGGCGAAGATAAATGACCACAGGGCGTCTAATATGAACCAATTCAAAACCGTAATCAAACGAATTTCGGACGAAATGCCGATGGAAGTCGTGCGTGTCGCCTGTGATGGTTTCGAAAAACGTCTGGAGCTGGTCAAGAAGGTTAAAGACGGTGTTATTCCAAAACATATGCTGTAGTTGATCCGTATTATATTGCAATATAATGGGTAAAGTCATCAGTAAAATCTGGATTATCGATTTGAAATAAATAGAGTTTTATTTTGTATGAGAATATATTGGACACGGTGTATTTGCTAACATGATAGTTTCCGTGGGGGTGCTGAGAGTTTTGAGAAATTTACATTTGAATCCTTTTCCCCCTCTTTGTTTACAAAATCAGATACGTTGTTTTGAATAAGTTGTCAGGAATTTGATATGTGTTGCTAGATAGTGATTGTCATGATAACGCTTGACTTTGAATGAAGTTATATTTATCGGATGAGCATTTAAATGGATAGATAATATACTTACTGTACAGTTTCAAATAAATACGCAAATGAAGCGAACAACCCTGTAACAGGCAAGGTGGAGTGCTAAAACGACAGAGTTATTCAGGGACAATCGTTTCGGTTCAAGCAATAATATTCAAACACAGATGTTTAAATTGTTTATGATAATGTTTAATAACTATCATAGTATAGATATATTTCTCATCTTTAATTCTGATTCAAATAAAAAGAACGTCCTTTCATTCACGGTTGTATAGTAGAATAGAAAATACAATATGTTTTCTTGCTTCGTCTCGTTCATTCCTATTTTAAATATTTTAAAATACGTCCCACTGGAACTATCAGCCCCTCTCTTTCTCACTTTCTAGATGATTCCGCATTCATTCAAATATGGCTGCTCGCACTTTACTGTTGCTCGCATGTATTTACAATGTCGAATAAATCTACAAAATGTTTGCTTATTTTTTCAATCTTTTTTTTGTTTTGAGAAAACGAGAGTAATTATCATAAACTATACAGCAAATCTACAAAGAATAATTAGTACAAGTAACCGCTTACGAACTAATCTGTATACTCTTTTTCCTCCTGCTGGATGCACACGCTACTCAACTAGATAAGTTATGATCGTGAAGGTTGAAATAAGGATGATCAGTAGAAATCTTTCGTTTCCCACCTACGCTAACTAAAAACGAAAACAAATTAAAAATGAATGCTGTTCAAAGGGATGACACATGGGTTTTTCTCCTATTTACATTTGAGTAATGAAATTATTGTTCCACCTAACAAAAAAAAACGCCTTCTGCAGTAACTGGATCAGTGTTGATTAATTGCTTACATCATAAGTATAGCTGTGTGTGTGTGTATTTTAATGTTTTGTATTGGCACTTGATTTACTTTGTTTTTACTTTTATAACTCTATCAATTAACTTGCTTGATGCTTATTTCTTTATAATGTTATTCAATTAGGCACTTGATATTCACAAATATGTTCTCCCTAATTAGTATTTGACAGGATTCTAATGTTTTGATAATTCCGTTTCATTTCTTGCTTTTGATTTGATGCTTGTTTTTATGTGAAGCTGATGGGGGGGATTCGGAACCGGTCGAAAAGGTACAGAGTTTCTCGATTGCGCGGAACGATGCGATGGCTGAAAAAATAACGCCTGAAATCATTGGAGCAATTTTCGCTCGCCATTGGGAAATACAACAGTAAATTCAGTGCAATGTCGAGACGACGATGGATGACACACGCCAGCAGCGGTACGGTCGAGACACGACACGCGGGCCTGTTGTTGGCAATAGTTGGCAGATAATTAGTGGCACCTTCATTTTTCCTTTTCTGCAAACGATTGTTCAATCATTCGCCTAATTTTAGTTGCATCGTTTTGCGCTGTTTGTGTGTGGGGGATTTTGTTATTATTTTTTCGGTTTTCGCGCATGGTTTGAGATCTTCAAAGCAATCATTGGTGGGTTGCGCGGGTGGGGGTGGGGGTAGTGTCGCAGTCGATCGCAGGCAAGCCACTCCTGTTGATCGAAGTGGCAGCCATTTTGATTTCGAGCGTCGAATTTCGCACCTCCGCCCCAGCAACCTGCGATTGACATTTTTGCCTCATCGGCCAGCCACCGGTGGCTTAACGAGGGGTAGCTAGAGGTAGTCAAATGCAGTTAAAATGAAAACTTACAAGACTCTGGGAAATCCCGACGGATTATGCGCTTGACCTGCCGGCTCGGGAGGGCGAAAGCGAAAGGTGTTGCTTTTATTACTTTGTTATTATTGCCGTTGCAGGGGATATGAGCAGATTATATTCCAGCCCCCGATTTCGCACTTGGCTCGGTTTTGGAGGAAAACGAAAATAAAAAGTTAGAAACTATATGGCACCTGTGATTTGTGTTCGTCCATCAACGACGACCACGGGGGTTGAAAGCAAACGAATGCGGGATAAAGGAAGAGATCATATAACGCCAAGGATCTACCTGCGATCCTGAGGAGGCTAAAATGTGTCCGTAAATTTTCGGAGGGAGTGTCCTAAGTTCTGAGAGGGCTGCAACACAACACCTGCGTCATTTCTCTCACTCTCCCTCGTTAGACCACCTACGGTTGCGCTCATCCCCTGGTTCGGTTCATAAAAAAGCAATTGTTATGCTAATTACGAAACCAATTTTTGCCTGTACGCATCAGTCCCCTCAAAAATTAGCATATTTATTCTTTCAAGTGATTTTAACAGCAAAACCTCGGCCAAGCTCGGAGACCTGCTCCGAGCTGCACTGATTATCGAAACATGTACCTTTCCGAAAGTTCCGTTCACACCTTTCCTTCGGTATAATAATTTACGGCTGTTTTCTCCCTACGATAATCTGCTAGCTGCTAATCCTGACAAAACTTACTCGATACGCATCGATATATGTATGTATGTATGTATATGTATGTTATAAATATCACATTTCAGTTATTCCAACAAAGTCCCTGCGGACTCGGCAGTGCCCCGCGCACTCCGAACTGTGACGAATCATCTAAACTGACCGCGATCATTACATGACCGTTGCTACCGGGTCTAACTAAACCGAACGAAACAAACAGGACATCACAGGACTAATCGTATATACTCGTGTTCAGCGAAAGGCCGGGGATCGAAATCCTTGTATTGATTAGATCTTCACTTGGATTAGAAATGGCTTGCTTACCCGACGACGACCGGCGGCAGGGCTGGTGGCGGTGCTGGAAGTGCGTGGTGGTCCTCCTGGGCGAGCCACTTTTCCACATACTTCCGGTTGATGTTGTACTTGGATGCGACGGCACGGAAGTCGCCTCGGCAGTTGACGTCGTGGTAGTAGCTGTCGATGGCCCGTTGCTTTAGTTCCAGATTGTAGCAGTAGCCATCATCTCCATCGTTGCTGTAAACGGACGAGATCGAGGTAGAACTGTCGTAGCCAGACACCGGAGAAGCCTGCGGTTGAGCCCACTGGGTGCTACTGCAGGCCGTGCTGGGAGGTGATGGCGAGAGGGTGCTACTGAAAGGAGTCCGTGGGATCGGAGTCAGCGGCTGATTTAGATAGGGAGGACTTGGTGGGTAGCCACCATTGTACTCGAAGAGGCCCTCGTAGTATCGCTGCTGGGCATGAAAGTTCCAAATGATAGGATAATCGGGCCTCCCCACCGGATCGGGTGAATCGATGGTGGAATCCTTCTCGTCATCTTTCTCATCCAACAGATAGGGTTTGAAGAGTTTGATGGATTTTGGCGGACTTGCACCGTCGGCAGAGTCATCGCAAGTGGAGCTGGTCTTTCGCTTCCGGCAGGATAGATCAACTGCCTCACATTCGTCCGAGGATGGCTCGGCAGATGGAACTTCGATCTTAATTTCCACTGGGGCCGGTGTGATGGATTGTGGCCGCGATGAGTAAACCGATGAAATGGTCGAGCAGGGCGAGAGAGCTTGATCCAATCTGCCCCGATAGTGCTGCGGTAGCGAAAGGTCGATTGGGCAGTCGATCGCGTACTTGTTGCCGTAGGGGTGATGATAGGGATGGTGCGGATAGTACGGATCGAGTAGATGGAGCCGGTCGTAGGGGTGAGTTGGCGTCGGGGTGACTGGAAAATCACCGGACACGGGGGAAAAGCTTGGCCGCTGCACTTGGCTCACCGCCATAACGACCGCCGACTCGCCGCGGCTGTGCGGTTTAAGTACCGATAGACTTGCTGACGACGACGAAGTTTCGTGGTGTGGATGCGAGAATGGCGCTAGCGCTGTATGAGTGGAAACGGGCGATATTATACAAGCACTGCTCTCTTTGCCGTTGCCGATGTTGTTGTTGTTGTTGGCGTTTTGAGCGACGCGGTGTCTGGTTGAATCCAGAGGCACTTTTAGTTCGATGGAATTCAAATTCTGAGGGTGAATATGGCGATGGTGAAGATGGTGCGGATGCAGTTGGAATTGGGGTTGTGGGGCGGCTTGAGGCTGATGATTGCCTATGAGATTGATCTTCATCGCAGCACCCGCTCCACTCGAGCCACTGTTGGCTGCCGCTGAGCGGAGATTATTCTCCACCTGCAACCATTTCTGAATTTGTCTCCGGTGGATGCCATACTTGCGTGCCGTGGCTCTCTGATTGCCCTTGCAGTCACTGTCGTTTCTGTACGAGTCCAGCACCTGCAACTTGAACTGGGGTGTGAAGATCCTTCGGGAACCCATTTTCCCAGCGGCACCGGAATTGCTCTGGCTGCTACTGCCTCCGGGACGTTGCTGTTGTTCTACTCTTGGTTTGCCTCCGCTCCCGCAGCTAATTTCACTTTTCAGCATCGAATGTAGTCCGTGCGCCATTATTGAATTATTTTCGTAATTTCTACACATTCAATCCGCTCACACACTCAGCGCTCTGTCACTTTTCGAGTTTCACTTCACTTCGCGTGATGCGGACTAAAGACTCCCCGTGTATGTCCGCCGCAGCACTCCACCCGTGTATAAAACTGATAAATAAAACTCTGTTCACTGTGGCACTTCTCTGAAGGGTTCCTCTGTGTGTCTGCTGTGTACAGGTTTACACTTGTAAATTCACTTCAAAACACATCAAAAAAATTTCTGCTCAATTCTTTTCGTTTGTCACCGAAAAACGAAACAACTTTGCCCGAAACCGTGATACTGGTTGCTGCACATTAATGTTTTCCATTTAAACTCATTTTTACTTTTGTGTCTTGCTGTCTAGTTTTGAACACAACAGCACTAGTTCTGAAACAACCAAGCGCGCGAGAGAGGATGAGTGATATGACTAAACGTTAGCAGCATACACAGTCGAGTGGTGTGGTATTATTTTTTCATAAATATCTCTGCCTCTTTGGACTCGGCCAGCCCCAGCTCGGAAGGCTCGCACACACGCATCGCCATCGCCAATATACAGGGCTGTGTATGTACACGATTCGGAACGTCGGCGCTGACCTAACAAACACATCGAAACCGATTACCAAGTTTCTGCAGAGCAGTAGCCAGCCAGCAAGTGTGCGATGACTCGTCGTCGTCGAGTCAGTCACATGATGGGGTGTGTGCGCCGGGGCGGGCAGGTGGCCAGGGGTGGCAGCAGGACAGGTTGCGAGAGAGACATTCTTGCAAGCAAGACGGCCTCTATCTAGCTCCCTTTCACACTTGCACTGCCCTCACTTTACCGAGCACACTTGGCACGATCGTCTCAACACACGGAACGTCTGTCGGTTCTCGCTTCACAACGCCTACAGGTCTAACATCCGTTTTCCAAACGAGTTTAGATGCAACGTTGCCACACTGTCATTTTACATACAATAATTTTCCTACATGGCCCCCTAAACTCTCCCAAAAAAATATTCTTTCCTCCCTCAGGCCCTTTATTGCCTTTCCCGCAACCAGGCGATGATTTATTTTTAATTATGTAGATCAGAAAACACGTCGGACTCTCTAAAAATATTTGTTCGCGACTCACCAACACCAACAAACCCCCGAATCGTCGATGATTCGCGGTCCCTGCATACACTTGCGCTGCAAGCCGACTTCCACAGAATTCCACCGACGAAGAGAACGGGCCGAGCCGAGGTGTAGCCGACAGACACATAGACGCGCGAGACGAGCGCGCAAAAGAGTATGCCGAATCAGCTAGCCGCCCCGTCGCCGACTGCGCGCGATCACAGCGGCAACGTCGCAGTATATAATACCGACCAGACAAATTGTCGCCACGACTTGGGTTCGTACCAGACAAAGCGTCGCTGGAGAGTATATAGAAAAAATTGAATGTATACTGATTCGAAATGACGAAATGGTTACCCAGTGTTGGTTGTTATTCCCTTGCTCGTCGTCTCCTCACACTCCCTTCACATCACATCCCTTATCAACAAACATCGACACCTAAAGTGCACATTCCACTGCATCACCATCGAACCCACGACCAAGCGGCGACCGTTCTGGCGGTGGGCAATTAAATGTACGTATGTGTACAATAACCATTTCCCGTCCGCTCCCACATGGACGCTTCATAGGTTCAGGGTATTTTTCGGCTCGAACTCTAAATCCCAACCCTGCAAGCCCAGCCGACAAGTGATAATTGTTTCAACCAACGTCGACGTACACTTCGAAGACCGCGACTTTCGTTGCAAAAAAAAAAAAAAAATGCCGCGCTGATGACAACAGCTCAACATGAAAGGAGCCGCGCAGCTTGCTGCGAAAAAAAAACTGAATACAAAACTACAAAGTGGAAGCGAACGCGTTGCGCGTTATTGACAGGTTTCAGTTCGATTTCGAGACAACGCACCGGAATGACGGTTTCGAGCAAAATTTAAGACGCAATTCGGTGCAGGTTTTCACCGACTTCGCTCGAAATCGCTTATCAATAAACGACGATTACGGTCGATTTGATGCGAACCAGCCACCGTGAATTGAATTGTTTTAACATACTGCGAAATTCACCCGGCGAAGCATTGCTCACAGAGGATATTTATTAACCATCTCCATCTGGTGGAGACATCTACCGGAAGAATCGGTTTCGGTTTCAGCGTCGCAACTCGATGATGCACACACCACCCGACGGGCAACGGTTCGCTCCGAATCTCCCTCTATCTGATGCGCGCCGTGATTTATTGGGTGGCTGAGAAAACAACGTGTCGGCGCTAATTGCATTTACTGCAATCGAATCAAACAGCAAATAGCAAAGCTCGAACTTCGAGGTGATGTTTTGGCGAGCGAGCAGTTGGCAAAATAATAATTGATAAGCGCTGCCATTGCCGGGAATGGGGTTATCCAACAGTATAATCGGTTAATTTGACCCGCTCAGAACGATTTCTGTTCGGGAGATTATTTGCAAATATTCATTTGCGTCATATTCTGTCAGCAGAATCTGACTGCAAAAAGAAAAACTGACCGCGCCTTCTTTTTTCCCGCAAGAACGACACGATCTCGTTTGCGAAATCATCAAATCTACACGAAATGAACTTTTGCTTGTTAACAATATTGCACTCGTATCGTTTGACATCATCTCAACTTCAAAGATGACAGCAAACACGAGCTACATAACGGTGACTGATAAAGGTGGTGTATTTATAGTAACAAACTTGAACTTGATTTCTGTTCGACGAGACGTTTTGTTGCTGGTGTTGAATTTTCCGGGATGCCTGAAGTAATTAATTCGTGCTTTTGGAGACCCATTGTAGTGGCTAACCACCCACGGCTTTGGACTGACTTGCGCATTTATTTCCAAACGCAGTCAAATGAAACTGAAAAAACTTTAACACATCTTTCGCAACTAAATATAGCAGTTAGCGTAGAAATTCAAAAACAAATTCCAAAAACATGCTTACTAAGATCAATGAAACGGGTCTTCGTGGGAGTTTTAAATATTTACCCAAATCACACAAACAACAAACTTCACGTACATCAAGATCGGGATTTGTTTAGTTGACACTATCTTTGTGTCCGAATTTGAATGTGAATAGGTTTTAGTTTAAATTTTCCTAGTATTCCAATTCCAGTCGCTTAAAAGGCCTTAGTATTCCAATTCCAGTCGCTTAAAATACTGGAACACTCTCTTTGTTCTTAGTCAATTTTATGACCATGCTTCATGCATAACCCTGATCTTTTTGACGTAGGACTTACGTCTCTCTTTTCTATTCCTGTATAGGGGCGCCGTTCTAAAAATTCTGAAATCGCAAGCGTTACGCGGGTTTGGAGACTTTGAACGATAATATCTCCTCTCTTTAACACAGAAATTTTACGATAAGTATTTCATTTGCAATGTAGAACATCAAAGCTGAATCCCTGTTACAAATTTAATTCATTACATTTGTTTAAACTAATTAAAATGTACTTAAAAGAAAAATGTCTAAACGCATAAAGCTATTGGTCGAAAATGACATCATTTTTGCGCCTCGCTCTGATTGGTTCATACTGCCACGGTAACTGTGGCAGTCAAGGATGCCAGATAGTTTTTCCAAATGTCTGTAGGGAACATTGAAAAATGTCTTTAATGAAGATTTTGTCAAAAATCTAGTAAAGAATATGGGTGAGGAAAGTATTTTATTTGAGAGCAAGATAAGGAATGAAAAAAATATGGTAAACTTATACTCTCTTATTCATTTATTTGTTCTCTTTTTCAACTGCCTCAAACTTTCTGGAGAATATCTTAATTTTTAAGGATTCTTGGCCTATTCAAATTTACACATATACTTAAGGTCGTTCTATTTTTTTTAGCAATTAAGGCATGCATTAAAAAAATGGATTATTTTAGCGATTATGTATGCGATTATCCTGCCACCAGGTGTTGAATCCACCTGTGTATCGCCAATCGTAGCAACCCTGTTGTGTACAGAACCAAATTGACAGCGTTATCAATCACCCAAATGGAGCGGCTGAAGGTGCTGGTTAAATAAATCTTTTCGGCAAAGTGCAACGTTGTGTTCATAATGGATGACAAGAGCTTGACGTCAAATATATCTTCCATTCTAAGTTCCCGAGGAAGGCCTTTCTGTAGCTGACGATCAGCGAGAAGGGAATGTCGAAGTCACTTCTCTTTCCATCGTGGCTTGCGGTGAACAAGGAGATATACAGTACGAAGTGTCAGCCGGAAGTTGCCTCCTCCATTAAAACGTATTACGCGAAGGAGAATGTGGTCTTTTGGGCGGACCTGGCCTCAGCCCATTATGCCAAAAGATCCATTGGAGTAGATGGACCGGCTGAAGGTAAACGTTATATTGAAGACCGCTAAGACTCCCAACGTCCATAGAGGATCTACTCCAATAACTTCGTGGCCGAAATCCATCTTTTTATCGACCATTTATAAGGTTGTGGACCACAACTGTACGGCCGTTCCGCAGAGCGTCGAAGCATGTTTGTGGAAACTTCAATAAACGTATTCTGTTACAAAACTTTGTTCCATTACCTTTTATAATATTTATTTTTATTTTTTACCAATTACCTTTTTATAGTTTTTTTTTTGCGAAATACAGTCTTGAAACACTTTTTTGTTTCGATTCTCAGAACGGTATTGAATCTTAAGAGTTTTTGAAAACTTAAGACCATTCGATGCTTAACTTCAGCTCATTTATAAAACCGTCCTTAACTATGCTTCGTATTAAATTTTCTTTTTGAAAACTTATATAAGTATCTGAAGTTTTCCCTAAAGGGTGTCCACGATGAAATTGCCACACTATGAAATTGCTCTAACTTTTTAACCGTTGGGTAGAATTTAATGAAAATTTGGGTGGATTTAGTTCATAGTGCATTATTTACATCCTGCAAGTTTTAAAGTCCTGTGATCAAAACTCGCGGAAATGGAGTCGAAAGAACAGCTCGTGCGTGATAAAATCTTGCGCATTCATCACGAGAACAAGGATCTCTCGCATCGTTCCATCGCTAAAACGTTGGGAATCGCGAATTCCACGGTGTCGCGAGTGATTAAGCGGTTCGAGGAACGGTTGACCACCGATCGGAAGCCCAGAAGTGAAGGAAAAAGTATTCCGTACAACACCAAAAATCACAACCGCGTAGTTGGGGCCTTCAACCGAAATCCGAACGCCTCCGTTCGGGATGTGGCTAAGAAGCTGCACCTAAGCCGAAGTTTTGTCCAGAAGGCCAAAACTAAGGCTGGGCTTCGAACGTTCAAGGTAGAAAAGGCCCCTAATCGCGACGAGAAGCAGAACAAGTCCGCCAAAACCCGTGCCAGGAAGTTGTACCTCAACATGCTGACGAAAGTTGAATGCTGCATCATGGACGACGAAACATATGTGAAGGCCGACTTCAAACAGATCCCCGGCAACCTGTTTTTCACGGCCAAGGATAAGTTCAGCGTTCCGGAGCATGTCCGCACTCAGAAGATGTCCAAATTTTCGAAGAAATTCCTGGTTTAGCAAGCCATCTGCACGTGCGGGAAGCGGAGTGCACCTTTCGTGACCCAGGGCACGATGAACGGACAGGTGTACATAAAAGAGTGCCTCCAGAAGCGGCTGCTTCCTCTCCTGAAGGCCCACAACGTCCCAACAATCTTCTGGCCGGATTTGGCCTCATGCCACTACTCCAAGGACGTGCTGAAATGGTATGCGGACAATAAGGTCAATTTCGTGCCGAAAATGTTCAACCCTCCCAACACTCCGGAGCTCCGCCCCATCGAGAAGTACTGGGCGATTATGAAACAGCACCTTCTTAAACGACCTAAGGTAGTGAAGACAGTCGAGGAACTGAAGAAAGTATGGGTTTACATGCAAAAACGGTTGATTCACAGGTTGTGCAGAATCTTATGGCCGGGGTTAAGGCCAAGGTGCGGGCATTTGCGTATGGACTGTAAATAAAATACGAATAAAATGGTAAAATGAAGTTTAATAGTTATTTCTCAATCCCTGAAAATTTGATGGCAATCGGATGAAAACTCGAATTTTGCGAATCAATTTTGTGTGTGGCAATTTCATCGTGGACACCCTTTAGTTTTGTTTTTTTTTTTTTAAATTTTTTTTCCTTTCCTTTTTTTTTTTTTAAATAAAAAATTAAATAATTTATTCAATAAATCCCCAAAAATGCAGGACAAACTTGTCAATAGATGTCGGAAGGCACGTAGCACCATTAAAAATTCGGATTCACAAGAAAATAGTTGTTGAAATTCAGTAAAGATTCTACAGGTTCTCAAGAAAAACTGCTTCCATGTTTATAAAAATTCAACTTTTTTTAAAACTAAATTATGTTTTTTTTAAATACTTTTGAAGTTCTGATAAATTCCGCAGGTCTTTTATCTTTTATCTTGATTATCTGATAAGTTTCTTGAATTTCTATGGGATTTTCCAGTGGGATTCATTTAAAGTGAATGCGTTGGCATCTTCAAATCGAATAGACTGTAAATATAGTTTTGCGAATAATATTACAAGTCATCAGTCCGCTATCAATTGAAGGTATGGCGAAGCTCAAAAAACTTTTCACAAGTTTTTTAAATAATAAAAATGATGGCTAAACTTAAGGTATATTTCGATATAAAAAGAGCTTCAAAACAAAACATAGATATAGAATGCATTAGGCCAACAAACAAAACATGCCAACTTTATATGGAAAATAACATCGTTTCAGAATCACTTTCATATTATTGATGGATATGAATGTCTGTAATAATCTGTAACTTTATTGCAATATCTCTATAATGTCTGTATTCTGTATGAGGTCTGTATGCATGATCAAATGTCTGTATAAATACAGACATGTCTGTACATCTGGCATCCCTGCTTTGGGTGATTATTTGCGTCACACAAGACTGTGTTTGGACGATGAGGCAGTCAATCAGTGAACAAAATGGCCACGAATTTGTAGAGGAATGGATGAAAGGACACGCCCATTGGATCATTGCATTGGGCGACCTTGCAAAACAAACCGATTAGTATGCTCGTTCAATAATTTTTATACTCAACATTGCAGAGTGGGTCCGACTAACTGGACAATAATTCCGTGCGATGACGCCGTTGTCTTTTTGTGCGTCGGTAAATATGCTTAGCTAGGCTAAACTTAGGCTTGTAGACTTTCAGTCCAGTGGGTTCATATTTTTGACACTAATGTTCACCCGGCAACACCTCAGCAGCATGAGACTCTGTGAACTGAGTCACACCTGGCCACCGCACTACTGGGCAAACTGGAGGGCACTCAAGCATTGAAATAAATTAATAACACAGAACGGATAAACTCAAACGCTGTACTTTCTAAAGTGGAAATTTGTTGAAGTGTAGACCTAGGACGTACCTTACAAAGACTACGTAGACTACGGCGACTACGGTGACTACGGCGGCTATCATCTCGCGAGTGCTCGCGATGCGGTGCCGGAAAGTTTCAGGCATAGGCGGACGAACAATGGCCCACCTTAGGCAAGATGGTGGCGGTGCCACCGGCTGGTGTACCGTTGGTAACAGCGCGATGGTGGTCAGACTGGCACATCTACCGTTCGCAAGCTGTAAGTGCGATAGCAGCAAAGAAGAATGCTAAGATGGAACAGTTGGTACAAATATTTTTTCATTTCAGTGTCCTCTTCAAAAATTAAAATCAGTCCCTTTCGAATGAGCACTCCCCAGTAAACGGGTTGACAGATCTTGTTATGCTCATGCCGTTCCCTCGTTCTGCAAACAAAGACCAAAGAACCTTGAGAACTTTATTAGCATATTGGTAGCTGTCATATTATTCTCACATACACGCTCATTTGAGCTTACTCAATGTTGAGTAACTTTTACTAAATTTTCTAAATATATCTAAAACGTCAAACGCTGAGTAATCGTATTTTATGAATTTGATTCATTGTTATTCAAAACGCAAGAAAACTGCGCCAAACTCAATTCTGAGATAGCTACATATTTTTTTTATTTCAATAATATAAAATGGGTCGGATTACGTCTTTGTCAATTTGCGCTTCGGAAGTTCATTTAATATCTAATTTAGTGATCCTCATAGTAAGAGATTTGCGGAAGCAGCCATTGTTGAGCCAATCGTGCAGCGAGAGCTGTCAAATCTGAGCCAATCGTGCATATTTTGCGCTGCGGCAAGTGTTATCAGCCTCTATGAATAAAATAAACACCGTTGCCAAATCTTTGAATCAAATTTCCGCATATCTCTTACTAAGAGGATCACTAATCTAATTCGTATTAGAAAATTAATAAGAAGTCGCGACATAGAGCAGATAGCAGCCACTGTAGATGCGGAAACGTATCTTAAAAAGGCTCAGCTGTTTTTATCTTGACTGGGACTCGTGGATTTTTAATAGTATATTACATTACAGATAAACCAAACATTTTCGAAACTCTTTCTGGCGTATGAATCGAAACCAGACTTATTGGCTAAATGGCTTTTATACAATGTGGTTAAATTTCTTAGCGTTGAAAATGGTAAGCAAGCATTTCATCACCCTTGCCTTGTCTTTTGATTTTACAAATGTAATAACCGATCCACCAACTCTTTACTATTAAAACTTAATATACATATTATACTTACATGTAACAGAGCATACTCGGGCTTTACTGAGGATCAACTGCGAAATAACAAAGGCGAAATAAAAAAAAACTCATTTTCATAAATTTTTGTTTGAATGTTTATGAGTAAGTTCAACTCGAAACTGAATAAATTTCAGGATTAGGGGATTTTTTTTACTATCGTACAGATTTGGTCCGAAAAACGCAAATTGAATTTTTCCGATTTTCAAGAATCTCAAATATTCATAACTCAAGAACGCTTCATCGTATAGACTGTTCCAGAAAGTATAAGCACACCTTAAAAATAACAAAAAAGTCATGTTTTTTTAGTTTTAATAATTTTATTTGGCAAATCATATGTATATGTGTTTTATATGATATTTTACTCTCGTTTAATCAAAATATTTAATCATAGCCAAGACTCCTAACTTTTCCTCGAACATGACCCATTAGCTTCTGCACAGTGGTTCTTCCCACCATTTTGACCACTTTTGGTCAATCTTTTTTAAATTTTTGGATGTCGTCCGCTGGTTTTATGAATTTTCGAAGCTTTGCTTTGGTTAAAGCCCAAAAAGTCTCGATTGGCCGTGCCTCCGGGCAGTTCGGCGGATTCATGTCTTTCGGCACGAAACATACATTTTGACTTTTGTACCATTCTAAAGTGTCCTTTGCGTAATGACATGACGCAAAATCAGGCCAAAACACTACTTGAACTTCGTGCTGCCTGATCATCGGCAATAATCGCTTCTGGAGACATTCCTTAACGTATTTCTGAGTGTTCATCGTCTCCGTTGTGATGTACGGGCTAGATGTTTTACCACACTCGCATATTTGCATGACGTTACTCGACGAGGTCCCTAGTTTTTTCGCAACATCTCGAACGGAAGTCGCTGGTTTTCGCTTATAGGCATCCCTGACCTTTTTATCGATATCCGGACTAACAGGACCGGATTTCCGACCACTCTTCGGCGCTTCTTCAATCGTACACTGTTCTTCATATTTTCGACGCTCCGACGCTTACACCCTCTTCCTTGCCCAATTTTCTCAAGGAGAGTTCGCTCACAGTGCACCATTTGTGCACGATACTTTTTCGTTGTTCCGGAGTAAGGCCGCGCATTTTGATAGGTAACACAAAACTGAGCACTTTTTTGATGCTATGTCATTCAGAAATGTGCAAACAAAAGGACCCAGCCAAAACATGTTGAAATATTTCATTATATTCAAAGTGACCGTTAAAATAAGGTGTGCTTATACTTTCTGGAACAGTCGTTAATAAAAACTTTGATCGACTCACACACATTACTGTTTGACCAAATTTTGATCGGAACACCCTTTACTCGACAATTAACCTTCAACATTTGTTTCAGTGCCTTCACAGCTTATTTGAACAATTTACATTGGGAACCCTATCGTCGAAGCTCTCCAACACAGATGTGTTGGATTCCAAGTCGCGATCCTTCATGCTTTCAAAGTTCCTTTCCTCAGAAATGCTTTCAAACGATGGTGATTCCCCTAAGTTTATCTCACCTTCCTGTTCAGAAACCGCCATAACCTCTGAAGAGCCATTCTGCTGGTGCCGGGTCACTTTCAAACGGCAGGCTGCACATATCCGATCTACAACACTAGGGACGGTAGCGCCCAAGTAACCATAAGCATTAAACTATAGATCGATAATAGCACTATAGCAGCATTAATGTTACTTAAAAGTTCTATATTAGCATATGTTATGCATGCAAGCTTCATATTAGCATCACAAATGCATTCAAGCACTAACCAAAATTTAACATTATTGCCAGCATTATATGCGCATATAAGGCTGTTATAATTCTTAAAAGCATTTATCATATTCACAGCATACATGCTCTATATCTGCATTTAGTGCCAATATAAGGCTATCATATAATGCTTAGGATATGTTTACAAAAGCATTGAAAACTAATTTGATATTTAGTAACAACAAAAACCAATATGGACAGGAATAAGTGGAAAAAAACTTTGAAAAGTGGAAACTATAGACGTAAAGTAAACTCGTATCGAAACTACGATACTACTCACCAAGACTCACCTGAACATATTGATGATCTGGTTTCAAAAACAGCTACATCTCCATCAGCCACTTCTACGCCTTCAAATTTATTCATAGAATCCGAAGATGAAAGCTTCAACAATTCTGAAACCGCTTATAGCCCAGACGAACTCTATAGTGAAGAGTGGAACATCTCTTCGCCAGATGATTCATTCGCTGAAGAATCTGTTCTATGTAGTAGCCAAAATGAAAGTTTGTCTTTCTTCCTTCGAAACTGGAGCATGCAATACAACATTTCACAGAATGCATTGAGGCCGCTGTTACAAAAATTGAACCACCTAGACAAAACAGTTCCGAAATGTCCAAGACGGCTCCTCCGTACCCCAAGGCTCAAAGCTTCAATCGTTGATATAAGTGGTGGACAATATTGGCATCAGGGCTTTGGTAATTAAAAAGATATAATATTATTTTTTGTCACAAAGTACTAATTAGTTCATATTTTAGAAAACTGCATTCGTAAATATTTTGTAGAATTGAACAACCCAACATTGGTGAGCATAAACATCAACATTGATGGATTACCGTTGTTCAAAAATGGCACTGATCAAGTTTGGCCGATATTGTTCAACATTCACGAGGATTCATTGTTCAAACCAATGGTCATTGGAATTTTTCACGGGAAGGGTAAACCAAAAAGAGTGGAAGAATTCTTAGGACCCTTTTAGAACGAAATCCTTCCAATATTGGAGTCTGGCATCGACATTACTGGGTTCAAATTATCTGTTAGAATCCGAGCCTTTATTTGTGACTCACCTGCCAGAGCTTTTATTAAAGGTAATTCAATATTGAAATTTTTTTATGTTCCAGACCCTCAACCTTTTCAACACTTAAGGGTAGTCAACTTCAACGCTTTCCATGGATGTTTGAAATGCTGCACTATTGGACAACACTCCACACCTACTTCGAACAAACATTTTTCCACAAACATTTGCCGCCAAAAGGACCAACAATGATTTTCGATCTGGTAGCTACGACGGGCATTACCAAATTTCCAAGAATCGTGAAAACGGGAAACTGACAAAAACTCTCGTTGTTTCACCACTATTTCGATTGCCAATCGATATAATAGAAGATGTAGTTGTAGCAGATTCACTGCACCTGCTGCATCTTGGCATAATGAAAAGATTGCTTTTATCATATAAAGATGGTCACAATGGTAGCGATGAAATTAGGTGGCCAAAAAGTATCGTCATAAAAATATCCCAGATACTAACATCTATTAAGCTTCCAAAAGAAATACATAGGAGCTGTACGGGGAATCGATTGCTTAACCCACTGGAAAGCTTCAGAGGTGTTTCGCTTTTACATTACATTGGTATTATAGTCCTTAAACACTTCATCAGTGAGGAACAATTTCAAAATTTCTCAATTTTATATTGTGCGGTTACAATTTGCTCGACTAGCTATTACAAACAATTTTTACCTGTAGCTCAAACATTATTTGAACAATTTATTTCCAATTATTATTTGCTATTCAAGTCTATTACCAGTAATATTCATAATTTAGTACATATAGTTGACGAGATTACACGTTTTGGTCCATTACCATCAATTTCTTCCTATCCGTTTGAAAACCAACTATTTCAGATTAAAAAACTATTAAGATCAGGCAAACTTCCATTGCAACAAATTATAAATCGTGTTACTGAAAACCATACATTGAAAGAATCTGTGGAAACAGTCGAACAATTTCCTATTTTTAAATGTCCATTACCATCTGATCATTATAAGTTTTCTTGTGTGCAACTATCTAGTGAATTCACGTTAGCAAGGAAATTTCCTGACAGATGGCTTCTTACAAAAGAAAAAAAGATTGTTGCTATGCAATTTGCAACTAAAGAAGGCATTCACGGATCAGAAATAGTTTTTGAAAATCTTTTTGAATATCCTTTAGTTTCATCTTGCGTCAACGCATTCAAAGCAATCAAAGATTATGAGTTTATTGAATCAAAATCATACGGCTTCGATGAAATTCTGTGTAAATTAGTTGCAGTAGTGGTGTTTGATGAGACAGCATTCATACCTTTGTTGCATACATTACCTGCGTATGAATAATCATAGAATGAAATAAAAACCTACTTTTTATTTACTACAATTAATCGTTTTATACTGTGGCAAAATTAAAGGTTTTGTCTTCCATTTTTTAACAGACTGAGCAAGTTTTTTTTTCGGTAGGTACTCAAACATGAAGACGAGAAAGCGTTATTTGATTTCAGGTGAAACTATTCAGAATCCAAACATGGCCACCTTGTGCCATCACCCCGCAATTTCAGAGGCACATATCTC
Source organism: Aedes koreicus (assembly GCA_024533555.2). Lineage (NCBI taxonomy): Eukaryota > Metazoa > Arthropoda > Insecta > Diptera > Culicidae > Aedes > Aedes koreicus. The sequence goes on along the minus strand of JAHHFK020005019.1, from coordinate 9,168 downwards.
AATCAATAATAGACCAATGCATCTGCTGATAAGCTAAAAATTAGAATATCTCATGCGTTGGTCTATTTTTGGTTGAGGTTTGTGCCTCTTAAAATGCAAGGTGGCGACACAAAGCGACCATTTTTAGATTCTGAATAGTGTCACCTTGAATCTATTCAATCAATAATGTATCCTTCACCAACACCTCCTTCAACCGATTGATGTGGCGATGATGGTGGTACCTCTGGATCAACGATAAATTCTTCGACAATAACTTCCACATCTTCATAAACGCCTTCTTGAGCCGCTTCAATTGGTTGGTGAAGACGCTTGCATCGTTTTCTGGCAACAGGAGCTCTAGTGCCTTTTATCTCCTCGAAACGTTGCTTTGCATTTCTCAAGCAGCGATGCAGGAACTGCTCACATTGCGCTTAAGAGAAAGTGGGATCGGAAAATTGCACAACCTTATGGAATATCCTGATAATACCTTCGTATTTATGAAATGGTATTTTGGAAATAACATTTTCATTTCGCTTATTTCGACTTATTCCACTCCATGAGCAACTCATTAGAAATTCTCGATCAAAGAAGTAACTGATGATTTGCAAGCACACAGTTGTCCCTTCGCCAACATATCGATGTTTTCCGTGCATCGAACCAATATACTGAATAACGGACCACACAAATTGTTCATCTTTTGATTTTTTCTCCAAAGACTCCATATCAGCCAGACATTTGACGGGGGTTAGTGGAATCTTCTTGGTTCCAAAGCTTTCTGGTTGTACATGCACAACTTGTGGTAGTTTTCGGGTGGCAATCACATCTAGTTTTGCGTTCATTTGGGAAAGTAAGGCAGCATTCCTGTTATCCGATTGCTTGACACTTTCAACACAGCTCTCGATCTGCTTCGTATTGTTGTCAAGTTTATCATGCAGAGATTGTACAAGTTGGAGCAGGCTGGGTTGATCACCTTCTGCACTTTCAATCATGGGTGTTGTCGATCCAGAACCTCCGAGTTTTTCTTCATACGATGACGGTGAATATGGAGTCAGTGCAGTATCACACATTTTAACGACACGGTTTCCGAGTTTTGAAGAAGGTTTCAGAAATGATTCATCAAGATCAGAGGTTTCTTCGATATCGTTGTCCGTTTGATCATCTGCATAGTCAGGAATTGAAATTGAGGTTGATGATCCAGGTTTTGGTCCTGCTTTGGATTCAATTTGCTTGAATAGATCCGCAGCTGTTGTTGACTTGGTTATTTTCTTCCTCGGTTCAAATTCATCAGTGTCCGATTGAAGTTCCATATGTTTCAGTTCACGAAATGCCTAAAAACATCAATCAATGCTTTAACTGCACACGATCAGTAGTAGTAAGTTTCAAGTTACTTCAGTGTAGCTTGCAAAATTATTCCGCTTAATTTTGCACCGATATGCCCGTAGCACTTTAGTATCCACCGGTATTGTAGGGAACCTTTTTGCCTTCTCCAGTAGCCGGTAACCGGATACTCCTTTGGGCCAGTAGCATGAATCAAAACTTTCACCGTGCGCTTCCTGTTTCCACCCGTTTTTCAGGACCCACCGCGAAGGCAGCACCGAAAGCAATACTTCATCGTTTTCTACGGTTTGCACAATCGAATAATTATTTGCCGTCATTGCTTCTATAACAAAACATTGGTCATGTACACATTCATTACCGTATTATAAACATCTTACCGGTGATGTACGACTGATGAAAAGTTCGAAAAAATGTTAAAAATGCGATAAAATATGTTAAAACTTTAACTTATTTTCAATACACAGCACTCTTTTGGGTTTTTTTTTTTGACAAATAAAGCGGTTTGAATGAGGTACAGAAGGAGGTAGAGCAGAGCGTGAATGTTAGTTGTATTAGTAACTCAAAAACAACGTAAACACAATTAGTGACGTCACCAATTGCACGGGCAGCATAGGTAGCCCATCGTATATAGTTGTGAAATCGCTTGTATCGTACAGTGGTGTCACCTTTACTACTCTACCATCTGCTTCACCTTGGTAAGCCATCTCTTTGTATCGTTTGAACTAGATCGCAGAGTTGCCAGTTTTTTCGGCTATGAAATATTTATCAGAATAGAATTTAATTTTTTTTTTTTGAGAATTAGCGAATATTATAACCGCAAGCTAATAGACTAAAAAAAATTTCATCGACCTAGAATAAAATGATTAGTTTAAGTTTCTTCAGTTGCGAAAGGTGCTGATGTTCTTATCATTTTTATTTTTCCATGCATGATAAACTTTCGGGCTAAGTTTACTCATACCTCCATTTGCTATACGTAACACACATTTTTTAACTATCATCTATTTATATAGGCTCATTAATGTAACCTTTTTTTATATTGTTAGCAGACGAACCGGTTTGAGACTGGGGAATTGTGTGTGAATGTGTAACAGTTAATGAATTAGAAATTGGAACCATTATTTTTTTGGTAAACTTCCAAGCTATATAAATATCATTCCTCACTCGCTGGCAGCCCTGTCATCCTGACTAAAATAAAATTCTGCTGAAAAGTCAATCACATATTTTGTAGCGTTCAAAGACATCCCTTATAGCACAGGCAGCAAAGGCAGCGGTCCAAACATGCATGTTGATACAAGGTACCTTGGTTCGAGACTCAGTACAGGAAATTTTCACAGTACATTAAATTTACAAAATAATGCTATACTCATACTAATACCTCCGTTCAATACTAATAATAAGAACTTACACTAAGTGGTATATTTATAGCTCATTGTTACATCCATTTTTTTCCTTCTTTTTTTACTTAGACCATGAATAAGAAGAAGCAAAAGAAAAAATATTTCTATAAATAAATCGGGAATGGATAGCAGATACATGCAGAATAATAGCATTAGCAGTGCCAAAAACGGGCTATCAAAAATGACAGATATGTTTAGGTGCATTAATATAGCATTGCTAATGCTATTAACGAGCTGTCACTTCTGCATTATATTAGCACGTTATTTCGCCTTTTTTAGCATTATATTAGCATTATATCTGAATATAGAGCTTCTTGGCATTTAAGTGCTGCTCTATATGCAGATATAATGCTGTTATAATGCCACGTTTTAGTGCTTAATGGTTACTTGGGTAGTATTCAACCCAAGCGGCAAGTAAACCAAACTGATATTTTGTTGGGCGAATATATAACTAAAAATTTAGTTTGAAACAAACTATGTTGTTGGTTTATTTCATTTTCCGTCATCTTGTCCTGCTGCATGCTCTGGCGCTGTCACTCAACAACAGGTGAAAATTCAATACTTTATTTAAAAAACCTGAAAATAATAGTAGTGCTCGCATAAACATTTGTAGATTTCTCTTTGACTAAAAGAAGTCTATAAATGTAAATGTGCACTTTTCTATAAAATAGTTAGCATTCATTTCAAATAATTGAAATTACAAAAGAAATTAAGTTGATTGAAACTCGTTTGAAAATGTTGTTGTTTCAACCGTTTTCGCTTGGTTGTTTAAACCGCAATTCAGTTTATATTATACTAAAATTTGTTTGAAAAAAATCATAAGCGTTCTCATAATCAACCAACAAATCTGTTTGTGTTTTCGTAGCTATCATAAAGAAACAACCATCATAATGATAAATTCAAACGGACGACAGTTGAACTTTACTGCTAAAGTCTCAAAACAATTACTCAGAATTTAAGTTTGCTTCAAATGTCACCTCATAGCATTGGTCTAACCAAACTAATACGATGTTTGTGCCCAATTCAAAACTAGAATATGTTTGCCTTTTATCAATCTCTTTTTATTTATACATATATATAAAGTAAAATTGACACTACTTTGTTATAAATAAACAAATGAGAAGTCACGTTAGATCTAATTCAATTTATTCCTTAAACGACTGGCTGTGAAAGCCGGAAATTTAACCGCTGTCGTAGTAGCATAGACTAACTCTAAGACCAGTAGGTCCTGAACAAATACGATTTTTTCCTTGGCTCAGTCAGTACTAGCACATCGGTCCCAAGCTCGGTCCCAAGCTTTAATAATACGCCCCTCATTTTGAACTCACACGAACACACTCTCAAATATTCGGTCAAAATAACACAGCAAATCAAAACAAAGGCGCAAATATGTATAGCAAGGTGCCGGCTTCATGATGTAGATTTCAGAATCTGGGGCTCTACAACAGTGAACTGGTAATTGTAAATCAAGTTATTGGTATATTGATTGTTGGTAGTAGTGCCTCACTTTAACATATCAAGTTGAACAATGTAACAATGTCCTAAGTAACATTGGGAGACTCTCTTTGTCGACTAAAACCAGTGCTCCACACCCTTCAACACACAGTGTGGAAATACGTAGAAAACATCCATAAATGCATCACGTAGAAAACATCCACAAACTGTTTAATAGACGAGCTTGACGAAGAGAATTTCTCAATGTTACTTTGGACCTAATGTGGTTCAGCTTGACGTGTATAAATCAATAATGCATTTGTGTAAACAAACACACACTCACAGTGTGGAGAATTTGCAGGGCCTGCTTCTCATCCATCCGCTGCTTTTCTTTTTTTCTAATAAAACGATTCGTTTGCTTCGTTCAGAAGACTTCACTGCGAATATTCAGAATAAATGTTCGCGCAGAAGAGAAGAATATTGGTGAGTGTCGCTCAGAGGACTGAAGAGAGCGTTAGTTCTTGAAGCCTGCCACTTTTGGTGTGGCGCTAGTGACGATTTTAACATTTTAAGCTCGGTTCACAATGGATTATATTTCTGTACAATATTTCTTCTACCAAACTACTAGTATCAGTAATTTAGATAAAACATTATAATACCTGGCTGATAAACAATGAAAAAATAGTATCGTTGTGACAACCACTGCACTAAATACAACACGGAAGATTTTTCTCTCGAATCAAATCAACGAGAAAACACGACAACTTCCGCCGCGAATATTGTGTTTGCTGCATATAGCCTTCAAGAAAACCGAGCTGTCAAATAAGCACCACACGCAGCACCAAGTTTTCGGCTTCACGATTGTTGTTCGTGGATGACAGCCGCTTCAGTCCTGTGGTTAAAATTTTGTAAAACCGATTGACAAATATGTACGCGAATTATTTTCATGTTTTATTTGTCAAAATTTAAATACTTGAGTAAATAAAATGGCAATCGTTAAGACCTAGTTGTTAATAGCGAAAATCTGAAAAATAAAGCAATCAAGAAATGATCGAATTATTAGCGTCCGCTGTTTAAATTTTTCGTAACGGCAGCCATTTGTAAATTTTACACAATGCTCTCAAAGTGTGCAGCGAAGGGAAAACTGAAATTGTTTTAGCCACCGGTGATTGCCAATTGGCAAGAACTTGGAAAGTAATGTTAGATAAATTCAAATCAAACAAACTCTCTTAAAACTAAATTTGTCGTCCTGAAAAGGACGGATTTGAAATGGTCCGCATTTGAATTCAAACCTACTCGGTCTTTTGAAGAAGCAGGTTATTTCAGCCGTTGCACGTAGTGCCTTACCAAACGATGGCAACCAACCAACCCCACATACAGATATACCTTATTTTGCGCCACGTGGTTGAACCCACCGGCTACAAATAAATCACTATCAACTGACAGCTCTGCCGACCAGTGCATAATTAGTAGCTGCCTAACAACGGTTGCCTAGCCAACGGCTTGCTAGCAACAGCCTGCAGCGCAATCAGCTACGTGACCAATTTGTTGGTCGGCAGTGCACCTTCTATGGTACACAACCCCACTGATTCTTGTGTGGCATACATCATTTAATAGTTATTGGAATTCTGTCGAAATTTGGCGACCGTGGTGCTAAACACAGTTGGTTCTACTCCGAAAAATACCGTTCTGCCTGTAAAGACATTTTGATTGCGGATTTTTAACACTCAACGTTGCGTCGTATCTATATCATCTACATATATATCGACATCATCTTCAAATATATCAATATAATCACCAAATATACATATTTATCTTTTTCATCTACATATATTTCAATATTATCTACATATATTTCTATATCATCTACATATATATGTACATCATATCGTGATATGTGTGAATAACCCGGAACCGAGGAATCCACCAGCACGCTCCGGAATTGCCAAATGCGTCTTACCTCTTTAACTATCAGCACACAACTTCGACGATGCTTGGTGCTGCACGACGATCGCGGCGACTAGTGTGCCTGTATTGGTACAGCGTCGTCACTCTACTTATACGGCACGCTAGCGGTGACGATATTACAAGGTGGGCCAACGAGCGACATACAACCGGCGTTACATATACAGTGTTGCCGAAACCTTCATACTGCCACACATCCCCCTCCTACTTAAAAACCGTCCAACCGGGGAGTGAAGAATAAAAGCTTGTTGTGGGTTAACTATTTTTTTATTGTTCAATGTTATAACCAGGATCTTATTTACACTGTTACTGCAAGTCTTATGATGGTTTGAGCGTACTCCAAAGAGCCTGGAAATGTTCCAACTGCTCACTGTGGGTCGCTATTACTCTCCATTAAGTGGATATAGTTCTTAAGGTACGCTGGCGCACGTTTCTCCCTTGTCGAACGTTGAACTACTTCAGGTGTTGGTTGAGTTTGCGCGGCTTCACCTTCAGGAAGAAGAATTTTATCCGCCTTAACTTCGTGATCTCCTGATTTGTTCATTGCTCTGGGCTGCCGCCAATCATAGACCTTCTTGGTTTGCGACACGTGTCTTTTAAGAGTCTGGCCATTGGTGTCGCTCAGAATTAGCATGCCACTTTTTTCTTGTATAACGGTGTACTTACAGGGGTCGAACCGCGATTCTGCTTTCGCACGAACCTGTCGTTCGACTACAACCGTGTCACCTGGTTTTACCCGGCATTGTCGAGCTCCTCTCCTTAGGTCTTCTCGTTGTTTCGCTAATATTTTGGACTCGCGATCTCTGGTGCTTAATAAATCATCATCGTATGTTGCTTTTCCTCGGGATAGCAAGGGAAGCCGGCGTTTTATTTTTCTCCCCATCATCACCTCTTCTGGCGGTAGTTTTGTTACTGAATGAGCGGCCGCGTTATACGCGTTTACTGCGGCATTCAATTCATCAGCATAACTTGTTGCACTCATAGAAGCTGCAGTCATCGCTTTGTTGACTAACTTCATGCAACTCTCTGCCAATCCGTTTTGCTGAGGGTATAATGGTGTAGAGAAGGTTACGTTGATATCACGCTCCAAGCAATATTTTTTGTAATCCTCGCCATTGAAAGGAGGTCCATTATCGGATTTTATGTTCTGAGGAAAGCCTTCCTTCTCAAATATAGCTTCCAGGACTCTCCTCGTGCTTTCAAAACTCGTGGATCTTACCGGTTTTGCGATCATATACCTGGAACGGTAATCGATGATGACCAGAATTGAGATGCCACCGTATTTCAAGTATGGGCCATTAAAATCAACAGCGATCGTTTCCCAAACTGTATTGGGTGCGAAAACTCGCTCCATGGGTGTTGGCTTTTCCGGCTTTCCGTTGGTTACGCAAACCGCACAAGACTCTACCCACGCTTCGGCGTCTTTTGTTATGCCAGGCCACCACACACGTTCCCTCAAGATACTCTTGAATTTTGCCGTTGATGGATGACCCTCGTGTGCTACTGCAAGGGTTTTCCGACGAAGGATTTCAGGGATAACTGCGCAACCAGTTTTGACCAAGATTCCTTCCCGAACGACTAAGTCGCTGCCTAAGACTTCGAACCTTTTGAGCTGCTTTGACCAAGTTCCTGTTTCGAGGGCATCTGTAACCTGTAAGAATTGCAAATATAAAGATTCCTGATACAATATGCATAAACTTATGAGTTACTATACCTCCTGTAGGAGTTTATCAACCGACGTTGCTTTTCGAATCTCATCTTCTGTGAGGAAGCCTGTTTGGTTTGCTTCGATGGAGGCTATCTCCCAAGGACTGGCGTCTTCATCAAAAGGCTCATCATGGCCTTCATATAGCCTTGAAGACGGGTCCGCGATGTTTTCGCGACCTCGCACATACTCAACGTTGAAATTATATGGACTTAGTCTGAGGGCCCAACCAGCAGCACGGTTCATAGCTCGCTTCGAGTCTTCTCGCAGCCTATTCAGAATGAACGTGAAACCCTGTGCATCAGTACGAAGGGTAAAAGGTCTTCCAAGGAGAAAGTAGGCAAAATGCTCTACTGCCCATACTGCCCCCAAAGCCTCACGCTGGTTTTGTGGGTATCGTTTTTCTGTGGGTGTAAGAGCTTTTGACGCAAAGCTTATAACACGGGGAGGTCGTTCATTATCCACCTGGACAAGAACGGCGCCAAGGGCATTCGGTGATGCGTCCGTATATAGAACAGTTGTATGTTCTTCCGAAAAATATCCTAGGGTCGTTGTACAATGCACGATTTGTTCCTTCAGTCGTTCAAAAGCTCTCGTTTGTTCGTCACCCCATGTCCATGAATTAGTACGCGTAACCGCCCATAATGGGCTCGCCGTGTCGGCGAAGCCTTTGATATACGGACTTATAAAAGTGGCCAGTCCCAAGAAGCTGCGAAGCTCCGAAATTGTGGAGGGATTCCTGAATCGGCGAATGTCCTTGATCTTGGTTTCATCGACGTTAAAACCGTTGTGGTCAAGTTCATGTCCAAGGAACTTAATTCGAGTCTTGTCAAACTCGCTCTTATCTGCATTTATGGTCAGGTTATTTCTTCTCAAATTTTTTTTAAACTTCAGCTACAGTTTTACACAGTTCCTCTAAGTTCTTAGCGAAAATAAGAATGTCGTCAATATAGACGATAATGTTTTTCACACCTTGGAGAATTTCCCGTTGGAAGATTTCCGGGGCGCAGTCTACCCCGAACATTAATCGGGTAAACCTGAACATGCCATCTTCCGATAAAAACGTCGTCAGATCTCTTGACTCTTCGTGGAGCTCCAGGTGGTAAAAGGCATTCGTCAAATCGAGCTTTGAAAAATATTTCGCTCCATGAAGCTTAAGCTTCATTTCGTCTAACAGCGGTAAGCGAAAGTACTCACGCTTGATTGCACGATTAGGAGCTCGCATGTTGACGACCAGGCAAAAGTCGTCCTTACCCTTAGCCACTGCGGACATTCCACTTATTCAGTCCGGGGCCTTCCTAACTCGCTCGATAATGCCTTGGTTCTCCATGTCTTCGATCCTTGCCTTGG
>JAHHFK020005018.1:0-151744 GCA_024533555.2 Aedes koreicus | reverse complement strand
TACACTGGAGTATTTAGTGTACATCGCAGCTCGAGGTATTGAGATTGAAGGGGTTGTCACCGAAGCGAGTTTGACCCCTGAGACCTGTTAAGCAGGAGGTAGGTCGTTTTAAGAACCCTCTGCTTCCTTCAGTCAAGATACTTGATGTGCGAAAACTAGGCACAGTATCGATCACGAAGGGTGAAAAGAAGTTTACACCGTCAGACTCGTTTCGCGTGACTTTCTCTGGCTCAGCCCTCTCTCAATACGTCGAGTTGGGAAAACTTCGACTACCTGTGCGGTTGTTTGTACCTCGGTCATGATCTGCCAAAAATGCAAGCAGATGGGACATACGACCTCCCATTGCAGCAATAAGGCACGCTGCTCTAATTGTGGGGAGAAGCACGAGGATGGCGCCTGCGTAGACAGCACACCAAAATGCGCTTTCTGTAAGGGTACTCCTCCTCATGCTCTCTCGTCGTGCCCGGCGTACAAACAACGCGGGGAAAAATTAGAACGCTCGCTAAAACAGCGTTCCAGGCAATCTTTCGCGCAAATGGTGAAAAAATGGCCTCACCATCACCCGATGCCAATACAAATCCCTTTGCTCCTCTGTCAGATGACGAGTCTGACTTTGATTTGGCTGAAGAGGGAACTGCAGCCAGATTTCCAGAAGGTGCTTCACGAAAGCGAAGACGCGTCCGCCCACGGAAAGCTGCTGAACCGGAGCCCAAAACCAGCTTGCCCATTTCAAGTAAAGGTGGAAAAAGGAAAATTCGATTCCACCTGATTTCCGTAATACTAACTACACCCAGGACTTTCCATCTCTCCCGCGGACATCCAAAACCCCTGAAGCCTCTATTTTAAGAACAGAAGCCCCCTCCTTAAGTGGACTATTCTCATTTGATGACATTGCCAAAGGTATCTTCAAGTACCTCGAAATTTCTGACCCTCTTAAAAGCATTGTTCTAGCAATGCTTCCCTCAGTGAAAACTTTTTTGAAGCAATTGACAATCAAGTGGCCCCTCCTTGCAGCAATAATTTCCTTCGATGGATAATTTTCCAAATGAGGTCGGGGATTTGATTACTGTTCTACAGTGGAATTGTCGAAGTTGAATTCCTAAATTGGAATCTTTCAAATTTTTAGCTCACAATACCGGTTGTGATGCATTTGCTCTTTGTGAAACATGTCTCTCTTCCGAAATCGATCTTCCTTTTCATGATTTCAATATTATTCGTCTTGATCGTGAGGATTCACGTGGAGGAGGAGTACTTTTGGGGATCAAAAAGTGCTACTCCTTCTATAGAGTGAATTTTCCTCCTATTCCAGGTATTGAAGTTGTCGCATGTCAGGCTGTTATTAAAAATAAAAGCGTTTGCATTGCTTCTGTGTATATTCCTCCTAGAGCCTCAATTAACCGAAAACAACTTTCAGATATTGGTTCGGTCCTTCCTTCTCCACGGTTGATCATGGGAGATTTTAACTCTCACGATACAGGCTGGGGAGAACTGTACGATGACAACCGGTCTTCCCTGATATATGACCTCTGTGACAACTTCAATATGACAGTTCTTAACAATGGAGAAGTAACACGTTTGGCTGGTACATCCTCAGTTGGCAGTAGATTAGACCTCACACTTTGTTCGAATTCATTCGTTGGATTGCACATGGAATGTGATTCAAGATCCCCACGGTAGTGATCACTTGCCCATAAAAATTTCGGTTGCCACCGGGTTCAATCCGTCGAAATCTGTCAACGTCACGTATGATCTTACCCGTCACATCGATTGGACAAAGTTTAGGACAGCAGTAGATGAAGCCGTAACGACGGTAGAAAGGCTTTCACCGCTGGAAGAATATAACTTCCTCTCCAACCTGATCTTAGACAGCGCGCTTCAAGCTCAAACTCGACCAGTTCCAGGGACGTCATTTCGCAGGAAACCTCCTTCTCCATGGTGGGATCAGCAATGCACCGAGGTTTACCGTAAAAAGTCCGACGCGTTTAAAGTTTTCCGTAGACGTGGAACACCTGAGCACTTCGAAGTATACACGGCTCTCGAACGCGAACTTAAGAGCCTCATCAAGGCCAAGAAACGCGGATACTGGCGAAGATTCGTGGACGGGCTATCGCGCGAGACGTCGATGAGTACTCTTTGGAACACGGCGCGAAGATTGCGTAACCGAACTACGAACAACGAGAGCGAGGAGTACTCGGACCAATGGATCCTCAAGTTCGCGCGAAAAGTTTGTCCAGATTCTGTGCCGGCACGGATCATTCCTCGCGAAACCGAGAATTCGATAGATGAGAACAGCCAACCTTTTTCAATGGTAGAACTCTCTCTCGCGCTCCTTTCGTGTGGCAATACGGCTCCAGGAGCTGATAGAATCAAGTTCAACTTGCTTAAGAACCTTCCAGACGTCGCGAAGAGGCGCATGTTGAACTTGTTTAATCAGTTTTTGGAGCTCAACATTGTACCGGATGATTGGAGGCGGGTGAGAGTTATCGCCATTCAAAAACCTGGCAAACCCGCGTCCGACCACAACTCCTATCGACCCATCGCGATGTTATCCTGCATTCGAAAGTTGTTGGAGAAAATGATCCTCTTCCGTCTGGACAAATGGGTTGAGACGAACAACCTGCTTTCAGATACTCAATATGGTTTCCGTAGGGGTAAGGGAACGAACGACTGTCTCGCGTTGCTTTCCACAGATATTCAGTTAGCTTTTGCTAAAAAAGAGCAAATGGCTTCTGTATTCTTGGACATAAAGGGGGCTTTTGATTCAGTATCTGTTGAAGTTCTTTCAGATAAACTCCACGCTTGTGGCTTTTCACCATTAATGAATAATTTTTTGTACAATTTGCTGTCAGAGAAACATATGAGCTTCTCTCATGGAACCTCTACAGCTTCACGATTTAGCTACATGGGTCTCCCCCAGGGATCATGTTTAAGCCCCCTTTTGTATAATTTTTATGTCAAAGACATTGACGGTTGTCTAAGTGACAACTGTACGTTGAGACAACTTGCAGATGACGGTGTAGTGTCTGTCACGGGACCCAATGGGGTCGATCTGCAAGGACCCTTACAGGATACCTTGGACAATTTGTCTACTTGGGCTTTAGAGCTAGGTATCGAATTCTCTACGGAGAAAACTGAGTTGGTAGTTTTTTCTAGGAAGCATAACCCAGCACAACCGAAGCTTCAAATTTGGGGTAAGCCGATAACTCATTCTATGTCATTTAAATATCTTGGGGTCTGGTTCGATTCTAAGTGCACCTGGAGATCCCATATTGAGTATCTGAAGCGAAAGTGCCAGCAAAGGGTCAATTTTCTCTGCACAATTACCGGGACCTGGTGGGGAGCTCATCCACAAGATCTTCTAACGTTGTACCGGACAACGATTTTGTCGGTTATGGAATACGGTAGTTTTTGTTTTCAGTCAGCGGCTCGGTCGCACTTCATTAAACTGGAACGTATTCAGTATCGGTGTCTTCGTATCGCGTTAGGTTGCATGCACTCGACTCACACCATGAGTCTTGAAGTGCTGGCTGGCATGTTGCCACTCTCGGATCGGTTTTCAGAATTATCTCTCCGGCTCCTCACCAGGTGTGAAGTTATGAACCCCCAGGTGATCGAAAATTTTGAGAAGCTCCTTGAGTTGAATACTCAAACCCGCTTCATGACCTTGTACCATTTGTACATAACACAGGATGTCAGCCCTTCGCCGAACATTTCCAATCGTGTTTGCTTCTCCGATTTCGACAATTCGGTTCATTTTGATTTATCCATGAAGCAGGAGCTTCATGGAATCCCAGAGCATCATCGTCCTATGATTGCTCCGGTAATATTTGCTGCAAAGTTTGGCCAAGTTGATTCCACTAAATCGTTCTTCACTGACGGATCTTTGATAGAGGAGTCAGCAGGCTTTGGTATATTTAATGAAATTTATAGCGCCAATCGTAAACTTCAAGCTCCTTGTTCCGTATATGTCGCTGAATTAGCGGCAATACACTTTACGCTAGAAATTGTTGCCTCATTAACACCGGATCAGTACTTCATTTTCACGGATAGTCTCAGTTCTATAGAGGCTATTCGCTCATTGAGGCCGGTAAAGCACTCCTCGTATTTTCTCATGAAAATACAGGAGCTTCTAAGTGCTTTATCTTCGCGTTATTTTATCATCACCTTTGTATGGGTCCCATCTCATTGTTCAATTCCGGGCAATGAGAAAGCGGACTCGCTTGCAAAGGTGGGCGCTATGGAAGGCGATATTTATGATCGACAAATCGCCTTCAATGAATTTTTTCCTATTTTTCGTCAACAGTCACTCGTCAGCTGGCAGTATAAATGGAGTAAAGGAGATTTGGGGCGATGGCAACATTCTATCATCCCAAAGGTGTCGAAGAAATCTTGGTTTAGGGGGATGGATGTGGGTCGAGACTTCATTCGTGTCATGTCTCGCCTCATGTCCAATCATTATTCTTTGAACGCTCATTTATACCGGGTTGGGATGAGCGACAGCAATCTCTGTGAGTGTGGACAAGGCTATCAGGACGCAGATCACGTTATTTGGTCTTGTGCTGAACATCGTGGAGTCAGATCGGAGCTTTATGATTCCCTTCGGGCTCGAGGTAGACAACCCAATGTGCCAATTCGAGATATTTTGGCTGTACGTGATTTGGAGTACATGAAACTCATTTATGTGTTTTTGACTAACATTAGCCTTAGATTGTAGTTAGTTTAACCTGTATGTTTACTGTAAGTTTTTTTTTATCTGTGTATGTGTGTATGTGTGTTTTTTTTTTTTTTTCAAAAAATGTTCAAGTCAAAAGAAAACCATAAATTGTATAGTTATAAGTTTTTAGATAATTTAGAGTTTAAATTTAATGTGTTATGTAAACCATACTTTAAATTCCCACCCTCTTTCCCATCCGTAATTTGTAATTCCTATTAACCTCGAGACGGCCGCGAGTAATCGGTTCTATCCTCCTAACTTTAGTTTTAAGATAAATGATGTATATAAATATGAAAATTTGGCTCTGTAAAGTTGATTTGATTGAGCCTGTAAAAATAAACGATTATTATAAAAAAATAATCAATACAAACTCAATTTTTGCTGATGAACAGTTTGGATTTCGCCATGGGCATTCAACTGCGCATCAACTTTTGAGAGTTACAAATTTAATTCGTTCAAACAAAGCTGAAGGCTGCTCCACTGGAGTTGCTCTTCTAGACATAGAAAAAGCATTCGACAGTGTTTGGCATGACGGTTTGATTGCGAAACTGAAAAAGTTCAATTTTCCGCTTTATATCATGAAATTAGTTCAAAACTACTTAACTGATAGAACTTTGCAAGTAAATTATCAGGCCAATACTTTATAACATTTTCACTTCAGATTTCCCTGATTTACCTCAGGGCTGTCAAAAATCTGGCTTTGCTGATGACACAGGCATTTCCGCTAAAGGAAAAAGTCTTCGTGTTATATCCAGGAGGCTACAAAAAAGCTTGGACATTTTCAAAAATGGAAGATTTCTCCTAATGCTTCCAAAACTCAACTTATAATATTCCCACACAAGCCTAGAGCTGCATTTTTGAAACCAAGTAATAGTCATATGGTCACTATGAACGGAGTTCCAATTTCTTGGTCAAATCAAGTAAAATATCTTGGACTGATACTTGATCAAAAATTATCTCTTAAAGATCACATTGAGGGCATTCAAGCCAAATGTAATAAATATATAAAATGTTTATATCCTCTTATAGAACAGAAAATCCAAACTTTGTTTGAAGAACAAACTTCTAATATTCAAACAAATTTTTAGATCGGCCATGCTTTATGCTGTGCCAATGTGGTCTAGTTGTTGTGCTACTAGGAAAAAAGCTAGTTTACTAGTTTTACACGCAGGCAAAAAAAAAACTGTTAAAAATACTGAATAGACACAGTAAAAATAAAATTAACACAATTAGATATAAACGATAGCATATAAGGTTGAAATGTTAATTACTTAGCAGGAGCACCTAGGTTTATATATGAATGTAAAATAATGTAAAATTTGGAATAATAGCTCTAAGACTGCCGAACAAATGAGACTGCATGTATGAGATATTTGAAATATGTGCTAGGAAAATACTGTGCTTTTTGAGAATTTAGTATGCGAAACGTAATACCATCACCTTCTATTTGCGTTACTTTTAATAGTTTGCAATTGTTGATGGATGTTTTCTGATAATTTAACTGATAGCCGAGCAAATTTCCAACGGATTGATGTAAACAAAGTATGATTTACAAAAACACTGAACGTTTGCAGTGCTGTCTAGTAAGATTGTTCCAAACTAGTTTATTCACTATTTAGAGGCTCTTGACACCTTGAATAACATTGTTGAAGATCTCATCTTTCTATATCATCAGGATTCCGAGATGTTACATGTTGAAACCAGCCAATGATAGACCCATGTAATACACACGGTTCGAGTTATGCACTTCTAAAGTACAGCCCCAGACACAGCCCCCCAAAATCAATTACTTTGATTGAAAATAGCCCTGACTTGTACGTCTGTTCAAACACTAATAGTTTGTCGAAGAAAGTATGGCGCTATATGTTAACACAACAACAGCCCCCATTAGTCGAAATCCCATTACCTCTGGGATGCATTGTTGCTGAAGCACCGTGTAGTAGTAATCCGTTCAGTTGGAGACCCGTTTGTATCTAGAAAGGTGTCCCGAATTTATAAATTCGCTAACTTGCTGTTTACCATCCACGATTTTAATGCCCCCTTTTTAGATTTTATGAACTGGTGCAAAAATACCAGTTCATAAAATCTAAAAAGGTGCATTAAAATTTCATAAATCTGTTAATCCAACGCCTTATCTCAGAGAGAACCAGATCTGATGCGAGGGGGAAATGTCCTGAATCATTTCCATCCATGTTCTAAGGCATAGCCTTCACACTGTTAGCTCAGCTGAGACGTAAACACCATCAGACCACAAAAGATGATGGAAAGTAAATAAGCACAGAGTTTTCTAAGGTTTGCGGCCATCTTCATCATCATCATCATCATCATCATCATCATCATCATCATCATCATCATCATCATCATCATCATCATAAGAGCCATTCTATGCTGCGTCATTCTGGTCCACCTGAAATGAAACCAATTTTAACGTCTTCGTAAATTGTCTTCTTGCACAATAATTGCCGCTTGCCGTTACGGTTGACCTGCTACGTTGACAGCTTCCAGACGTGACAGAAAGAAAATTGGAAAAATAATCCAAATGCAAACATAAAGAGCTGCATAAAAAAGGGGAAGCACGACCCTAAGATTCCGACAAAATTAATGGTGACAGAGTGGGAATTTCTTCTTTCCAAGAAATCAATATCGATTAAAGTATATTTGAACGGCAAACTCATCTTTATTACGGGAATTTCAATAAGTTTGTGTGATTTTATCTTGCATAACAGCAGGCGATATTTGTTGAAACTTGTTGCAGTGAAAATTAAAATCGATTGTCTTGAAATTTCGATTAAATTTGATGTGTGCTTATTTAATTGCGACGAGATAGATCTGCAATTAATTGGAAGCTACCATAAATTCATACTGATAATGTTTATCATTTTATCGAGGATGGAAAAATTCTCTCTGCAATTAATCAACGCTTTTAATATCCATGAACGTATTAAAGCTTACTTTCAACTTTTCAACCACAAGCACAATTTCCTTTTCAAACCAAATTGAGGATGGCTTTGTCCCGTAGAACATGCGAGATCACTATTGAATCTAGATAGTGTAACGGTTGCAGAAGTGGTCGGATATTAACCTAACCTCATTCCCGCTTAGTAACAGCATCGTTGCCTATACCCAAAACCAACCAGCAGGATTCTGTGGGTAAAACATCACACTTCCGCCGCCTTGATAAAGTGACCATCATGCCCGTTTCTCTGAGGAAATGGATTATAAAGATGAAAAAGAAGATTATGCTATATGCCAAGTAAAGAATGAAGCCGTCCATCGTCGTCGTCGACGACGAGGGCTTTGCGGATGCCACAAACCGCTTAGCCCCGCTTCTGTGGCCCAGCGTGAATATCACTCGTCACTGGACAATCAGCCAGCATCATCGCTTACACTTTCACACATGCACGATGATTGTGTACTTCAAGGATCCATCTTAGATAGCTAATTTCATGGGCTTTAGATTTTGGGTTCTTAATCTTCCGAATGACAATAGAAGTTTGTCATCCGTGGCAAGTTCAGATGTACGATAAACAGCACAACATTTTATCTGATGCAAAACGATTGGATTTGAAAAATAAACCAAAGGACTTTCTGAAAATCATTCAGCATACACAGTTAAAATTATTTTGTAATATTTATTTATCGCATGCAATTGCTTTTGACGTAGACTACGTTTTACGGCAAGGGTATGGTGTCAATCAAAAATCTAAAAATAATCGAACGTCACAAAATATCGTTACAAATTAAACGCTTATAATTTCATGTTAACATTAATCGGTTGAAAATTTCCAGAGTATCAATTCAACTATCAACAATTATCCGTTAACAATTTTAAACTTTTGAAAATAACAGAAATGAAAGGTGATATCTTATTATTTTGTTTTGCACTTACTAAATGCACAGTACTTTCCTATCACAGATTTCAAATTTGAGCAAGAGAGGTCTCATATGCAGCTGTGAACGATATAAAACGGGTACACCTTCGCAAATTTTCTTTTTAGTGTTGCAGTATTGGA
Organism: Aedes koreicus; assembly: GCA_024533555.2. Lineage (NCBI taxonomy): Eukaryota > Metazoa > Arthropoda > Insecta > Diptera > Culicidae > Aedes > Aedes koreicus. Next base: position 143,017 of record JAHHFK020005018.1, on the reverse strand, counting down.
GCTGTGTGGAGCAACGAGCCAGCATGGATTGGCAGCTGACGATGGCATGTACCCTGGAGGGTGCACTTGCTTCATTTGGCAGTACGGAGCGGCAAGGCGCCAATGTGAATTTGCAGCTGGTGGTGGAAAGTACCATAGAAAGTGCACTGGCAGCTGATTGCGCTGCAGGCTGTAGCTAAGCTACTAAGCAGCCATAAATTATACTCTGGTATGCTAGGCAGTCGGTTGTTTGTGCCAATAAGGCCAACCACGAGGAGCGATATAAGGTGGTTAAAGGGGGAGGGGGCTGTTTGGTAGCCATCTTTTGGTAAGACCGTTGCCTGAATAAACTTGCTTCTTCTAAAGACCGAGTAGGTTTGAATTGAAATGCGGACCATTTCAAATCCGTCCTTTTCAGGACGACGAATTTAATGTTGAGAGAGTTAGTTTGATTTGACTGTATCTAACATTACTTTCCAAGTTCTTACCAATTGGAAATCAGTGGTGGCTAAAAAAATTTCAGTTTTCTCTTCGTTGCATACATTGTGAGAGCATTATGTCCAATTTACAAATGGCTTTCCAGGACCGCAAAATAATTTCTTAGAAGCGTATCATAGAATGTTCTATCATACTTACTCACTTACTCATGCTACCTAGAACAGTACCTCACTTCAAATTAGAACAATACCTGCGTTGTATAGTTGCGCTACGAAACTAACGGAACTAATCAAACGCTTTAACGTAGTTTAAGTCAACCGGTCGTGTGTTATATACAACCCCACTGATTTTTTTTTTTTAACAAAATGTTCGTAGCTCTTTGTAATGTTTTCGCACAATGCACGAATGTTCTGTTGTGCGTGTGGCATTAATTACGAAGGTAGCTTCATAAAAAGAAAAAATCAGTTACGTTGCAGAATACAACAAATAGATTCGTTAGTCCTAGCTTCGATTTCGTTGTGTAAACTAAAATTAATTTTCAGTGTAGATATACCTAATTTTCAAAAAGACTGTCTAGCTTTTTGGCTTCGCCGTCAACATGGATATTGTAGCTTGCAACTTTGAGATGATGGCGGAAAAGTACATTAGACTTAAGGTCGAGACTTGCAGGATTGAACTTATCAGTAACGAGTCCAAGGCAAAATACACGGAAGAACATAGTTCACGAGATGACAAAGGTCAGTTTTCCAGATCGTAGTGTCGAATTCGGAGTGGTAGACAAATTCTTGTATTTGGGCACGTTTTTGACCGTCTTCAACGACAACGACACAGAGATACAAAAGCGTACAATGATATGGAACCGAGCCTATTTTGAACTCTGAAGGACGTGATGATCGAACAGAGTTTTCCGCTCTGCAAAGTTGACAATCTACAAAACATTGATTCCACCGGTAGTCCATTGCAACCACGAAACATGGACTATGCTCGCGCCCTTTCAGATGAAAGACGTGGAAGAGATGGAATGAACCACGATTTGCATGAGTAGCTGAGAGAACTTCCCTTCGTCCACGTAACGCAAAAATCAGTCAACTACGATGAGCTGAGCTAGATGTAAGAATGTACAGCCCAGGGTTCTTGAGAAGAAACTGACTGGATCTTGAAGAAGAGGCACACAAAGGCACGCAAGATGGATCGAAGAAGACGAAAGCAACCTTAGGATTCGCCGAAAACCGCGATCCATGGTGGGCTGTGTAATTTTAAAACGATTTCTGTGTACAGCAAAGGACACTAAAACAAGCTGAAACAAACTTATAAGACGAGTTTGGATTCTTCAGTGAGAAAGTTTGCAAAAAGAAATCCAATGAATCATGAACATCTCATGGGTCTTGATTTCAAAAGCTCAATGACAAGCAACAAACAACTATGATTGAATGGTTTAAGATATAGAGGTATGCATTTATGTACAGTCAATAGGGACCAAACATGAAATAAGCTGAAGCACCGGACTAAGATTTATTGGGATTTTGGGGAAATTAGTCGTTGTTACGGCCATTATGGAACTGTGAAAAAAAATCTCCTTAGTTCCATACCGTATGCGTGATAATGTTTTTTCCATTAAGCAATGTCAAAATTTAAAAAAATCTCAGAATTCGGTTTCCATTTTTTTTTATTCAAAAGTGGGATGTTTCTGAGAGTCTTATACTATGTTAATCATCGATCGAGTTTCCACTTGCTGCAATTACGGCCTCCACACGCTTCCGGAACGCACGGCAAGTCCTAATAAAGTAGCTTGAATCTGTTTCTCTCTTGGTACGGGTCAATTTTTGTCTAAGGCTTGCTGGACTCGGGTAATCCAGCGTATTAAAATCGAGTCTGGATGGCGGCCACATATCCTTCGTCCAGAACGGCAACCACTACTGAGTGCGTTTAGAAGTGTGGCACAAAGACGATTTTAGAAATACAACATTAAAATGAAAAAAAAAACCCCAGTGGAGCTTCCCGTTTTTTTTTTTGCGCGTTTTTTTCTGCCATCGGAAGCCACCAATACAAACACCATAGAGTATTTCCAGCCAGAATAGAAAAACGGTTGGACCCTACTCTCTCCGATCTGAATGAAATTTTGTCCATTTGTTGGTTTTTACTCAAAATTACGTGTTCCATAAAAAAATCCAAATTATCCTCGACTAATTTTCTGTAAGGGCTTATTTAAAATGTGGATTTTATTTTGTCAAAATATTTTTTTCGCAAACCATCTGATCAAAATGTCGCCTTAGAAAAAAATTTAGGTAATAAAATGTTCTTTCAGAAAAAAATACACTGAAACTAATAAACTCGTAAATTCATGCTTAAAATACATAAAACGTTGATTTTCTTCAGAGGATCCCCCCCTCTTGATCCTCCTAATTTTTTTTAAAAAAAAAGCTGAATTTATATTCTACTAAAAATGTTCATGGCCACTCGAGGCCCCACGGGAACCTGTTCCGGGAAGGAACAGGTCCTAGGACAAATCATCAGATAGCCACAAAACGTTGATAAATATCCTACTGGAGAAATTTCATGAATTTAGATACCCATATAGCCAGGGTTTTCTGCTGCAAATGTTCATGGCCACTCTAGGCCCCACGGGAACCTGTTACAGAATTGCCGTTCCAGGAACAAGTCGGCATATGTCCCAAAATGGAATGGAAATAGTTTCTAGGATTATTCCAAAGATTTTGACATCCATTCCCGGAAATTCAATAGATTTTTCCAAATAGTGTCTCCGTACCGGACCACTGCCCCGGAAACCCGGATTTACGGGAACCAGACGAAGTAAAATGGTCATTGCTGATAATGTCCTAAAGCGAATGAGATTTTGAATCTAACGGTGCCAAAATAAATAAAATCGGTCAATAATTCACAGCAAAAAAATAATGAACATTACATGTGATGTAAAACGTTCGAATGGTAAAAATATATCAATGTAATCCATTGCTTTATTGAATTTTAAATTAATAATTATGCACAAATCTGGAGCATTGATAAACATTGAAAAATACGTGTTCTTCCATCGGATCATACATTAGTACACATTGCAAGGATAATAAATCTCACTGAACACATTTTCCAATGCCTATACGTATGAATTTACATGATCGTGTAAACCTTCTTCCATCCATTTTTTTTTTCGAATTAGCTTCCGTGCCGTTGTTCTCTTCTAGCTGTCATTAAGCGTTCAAGAGCGGAGGACAAAAGAAGACATTTTAACAATTGTCGAATCGTGTGAAGCAATTTTATTGCTGTTTCAAAATCCGTTGTGTTTTGAGCTGTTCACTGATACTTTACCGGATTCGCACATCGCAGCAACCTGAAGTTTCTAGGAACGTATCAGATTAACCTTTTGCCATGTTGAAAACACGAACCGCAGTCACAGCCTGGATGTTTTCGCTTTTTTTTTTTAAGAAATGAATGTCGTATTATTGACATTTTTCATTGTTTATGATTTCTCCTGCCAGTTGATGCCCATGGCTGGCATTTTTGAATTATCACGTTATTGGTAGGGATTATCAATAAACCAATAATCTCTTTCTCGATTATTATCTCCTCCACTCTCACGTGAAAAAATACATTTGGATGTAATAATCAACGATGCGAGCATCTGAAGTAGGTCATGTAAAATTCAAGCGTGCAATTATTACAACATGTGATTTTCAAGTCGTGTAATTTGAAAGCTTCATGTAATTTTGAAGGTATTTGCATGCTCTTTTTATGTGCATGAAAATAGATTGAAAATTACAAAATAATTTTAACTGTGTTCCCGGGGTTTAAATTTTTTAAATTTGTGGGGTACCCGGGTACCTTGTCGACCCCTGAAGGGGGTTTTTTTTTCCAGCACACGGGGGGTTATTATACGACCCCGCCTGTGGTGCTGCGCGCGCTCCCCCCCCTCCCCCGCGTGGAGAATAGTGGGGGGGTTGGTTGATTGGTTGTTCGTCGCCCGTGTTTAGCTATTACTCCGGGACGCTGCGTTTATAATCATTTGAATTGTATTCCCTCCCTTCACCTAAAAGTTTTTTTTTTTCGAACATGAGTTTCCATTACCCCCGTTTAGTTCACGACCTATCTCTACGCGTGAAGATAGTTATGGATCTGTTGATTCATTGTTGTTCAACCCTCCTATTTACTCCGACCTTAAAGCAATGCCATGTTCAGCCGGGGCGCGGTAATGGAAATTTCAAACAGCACAAGAGAATAAAAACATCCAAACGAACTCTTCAGTTGGCAAACTTATTTGGTCGTCCTGAAAAGGACGGATTTAGTTGATGGGGGAGAAACAGTTCGTGTTTGAACTTGGGCTTTCTTTCTTGGTTCATCTCGTGGGATGATTCATTCTTGTCTCGTTGTCACGGGCGGCTTTTTTCCCGCCAACTCGTAGGCTTCAGCAGCCATGTTTCTCACAGCGAGGTTGACGGGAGCATCTGCAACAATATCCAACTGCAACAACGCCTCTCTGGGCAACGACTGCTCGCAGCCGCCAACTGCGATCCTAAGACCACTGCACAGCTTAACGACTGTCGTAAGACTGAATCATAATGTTCTGCTAAGAGCTATGAGGTAAAGGGGTCGGATGCTAGTGCACGAAAGAAGGCGGTACCAACGACGGCAATGTGATACAAATTGCACCAAAGGGGACGAAATTCAGTTATTGAGCCACAATAATTAGTTTTAATTACTGCACGCTAGACGGATGATTTTCTTAACAGAAATATGCCTTAATTATTTGCTATCACCAGTAACTAATCCGCTATGCACAACTAGGAACTACAACGAACTCAACCACATAGTCGGTCTGAAGTGTCGCAGTTCGGTTCGAATTATCCGTTCTAGAATTTCGTTCGTTGGTTGTTCAACGTTCTTTGTCATTTACTCCGGGGCGCGGCGTTTAATTAATGCTATGTTCAGCCGGGGCGCGGTGATTGAAATTAATTTGAAACAGCACAAGAGAAAATTTTCACCAAACAAACTCTTTAATTGGCAAACTGATTTGGTCGTCCTGAAAAGGACAGATTTAGTTGATGGGGGAGAAACATGGTTCGCGATTGAACTTGGTCTTTCTTCTTGGTATTCTTGGTTCAGCTACTCGTCGTTGCGGGTGGCCATCTTCAGGTGACGTGGGATAGTTGATTCTTATCTCGTTGTCACGGGCGGCTTTTTCCCGCCAAATCGTAGGCTTCAGCAGCCATGTTTCTCACAGCGAGGTTGACGGGAGCATCGGCAACAATAGCCAACTGCACCAACGCCTCTCTGGGCAACGACTGATCGCCAGTGCTGCTGCCGGCTACGATCCAACTGCAGATCCTACTCTGCACAGCTCCACGCCAACCGAAAAACTAATTCAAAATGCGAAGGTGTACCCCTTATATAACATTCATGGCTGCCTAGGAGACGTTCGTTACTTAAATATGAATTCTGTGGTAGGAAAGTACTGTGTACTTGGTAAATTTACTCAAAAAAAATCAACATTATAAGACATCACCTTATATTTGCGTTAATTTCAATAGTTGAATGTTATAAATCAATAGATTTAAATATTCGAATCGAAGCGTAGAAAATGTCCCGATCGATTGGTGAAAACATTTCAAACGTTCAAAACCTATATATTTTTCGTGACGCTCCAAATTTTCGCAATTCAAACGTGTACCCCAGTATTGAAAACATAGACGTAGTCCTACGTCAAAAAAAAAGCTGAATTTATATACTTAAAGCTGTTGAAAAGTTTAAGCTGGTCATTTCATTTTTTTTTTTTTTATTATATATTTATCAATTTATTGAAAATGTTAAAAATGAAATTATTTTTATTAAATCATACCAAAAAAAGACTTTGAGCATTATTTTTAATTAAAAAACCTGAAAAAACTTCTTTTGTAAGCCTAGCCGTTCTCAAGTTATTGCGAATTTTAATAACAGAAATTTATGTTTTTGCAATTTTTATTGCCCTTTTTGACTGTTAGTCGTGATGTCCAAAACAAAATGTATTTTTCATAATAGATTATTAAAAAAACAGGCAATTTTTTCTCAGACACGGCAGTCAGACTTACCCGTTTCCGTTTGGACGCGATGGAAAAGAATCAAGTTGATGCTTTTAGATATGTGTGTGTTTCGGGTAGTTTTGTTTAGGGAAAGAATAGGCAGTATTTCATACAATGTGTTTTTTTCAATCTTCATTAAATTTATTGAATTTCAGATTATTTGAATACATTAAATATTTTAGATTCATCATTCGAATCAGAAAATACCCTAACTGCAATTTGGTTAAATGAAACTGGAATGTAAGAATGATATTTTTGAGTTCCAGGAATTGGTTTGCTTTGTTAAAAATCAGATCGAATTCCTTTTCGGCCTCTTTGTATTCATCCGTATTTATACACGCACAAAGATGCCAAAAGTCTGTTCTAAATTGTGCATCGCACAGAGTTTGTTCCATATAGATAGTGCGATCACATAAAATGCGATTTACTTTTAAGCTGTTGAGCATAAGATTCACATTTTCGTGAATCGTACAAACACAAACGTTATGGGATCCTGATTTACTAAGAAGTTTACAATGTTTTGGCCGTAAGGCTGCAAATGAGCTAAAGTTTAGTTCAACATCCTTATGGGTTTCATTAAAATGCATGTATGACTCTTTGAGTGACATCGTCAAGAGACATTTTTGTGTTATCTGGCGTCACTACAGAGACATAATCTCTTTGGCCCGGCATAACTCTGCTGATATCGTCATCTTCGTAGAATTGAACAAATTTACGTACTAAATCTGCAGTAAGTCCATGTCCTAATTTGAAACGGGGTTTACATAATATTCCATCTTCGGCGAGTAAATCCTTTACCTGCAAGGAAAGAAATAATAAATTAGTTTTTTGATTATTTTTTTCCAACATGACATGAAATAATATTCAAAGTCTTACCTGTGTTGCAGTATATCAGCTGACTTTGAATTCTTCCACGATTCTTTGCGTAGTCCAAGATATTGGAAATATGGACAAAATGAAATTGTTGATCTCGAGCACATTCAGGATCGGCAATTTTTTCCTTTAACTGGTTCATTATTACCTCGTAGTCCTTAGCCGATGGCGTTGAGATTTGTTTGGTCCTCATCTTCCAAAACGTCAAATATATGACGGTTAGCTGCATCCCCAATTTCCTTGGTTTTTTTGCTGGGGTTAGGAAGCACTTCTCTTTTTCTTCGTTGAAATTGGCGATACATGAATTCCCATGATGCCATTGTTGAATGTCTCAAAGTTATATGACAAACTTATTTTATTAATTCTATGGATTCACTTTTCATATCTACAGGTTTCGTTGATTGCACACCACTGGTAGAAGGCACTTCCTCATCATTCGATGGTGGTGGTTTTTGTTGGGGACGATAAACTATGGGACGACACTTATTGCTGATTCGCATCGAATTATCTAATGGTATCTTTCAACCTAAAGATCTTAATTTTTCAATAACACCATCTGTCAAGTTTCTAGTCTCTAAACCACTCTTCTTCGATTTGGGTAGAGGTTTATAACACTTGAAAGTATTATCCGTGTTTGAAATTAAACTAACTTGTTTAACTTGAAAAGCTATGAAAGATAAACTAAAATGATGATGTGAAGAACTTCCCAATATATAGCAATTTGTTGACTTTGTATGCCCAACTCCATTGTATTGAAATGTACCTATGAGACATTTGTTCCACACACGGGTATATAAAAAAAATCTGTTGTCTTCTCAACGAGAGGCTTAAAAAATCCCGATGTATTAGACGTTTTTGCAAAAAAAAAGAAGTTTGAATTTTTGAGTTTGATCATTTACTTCAGATAGTATCAGTTTGTATCGCTTCCGTTGCGTCTAAACAGAAACGGGTAAGGCTGACAGCCTCGATGCCTGAGAAAGATTTGTTTCTTATTCAATAATCTACATTGTTTTGTGGACATCGAGACTAACATTTGAAAATGGTTGAAAATATTGTTACAACTAAATTTTCTTTTAATAAAATTCGCAATAACTTCAGAACGGCTGGGCTTACGAAAAAAGTTTTATATGCTGTTTTATCAACATAAATACGTTGAGTCTATTTTTGGTAAATTTGTATTAGAAAATACGCAATGCCACAAAATTAAAAAAAAATTTAAAAAATAAAAACAAAAATTTAAAAAATTAATGAAGTGACTGTCTTAAACTCTTCATCAGATTTTGAGATGTAACTTCATGCTTATCAAAATCATTGATTTATGTTTTTTAGCATAAATTTACTTTTTTTTTAGTTTCAGTGTATTTTTTTCTTGAAGAACATTTAATGACCTACAACTTCTTCTCAGACGACATTTTGATCAAAATAATCATTTACATGTTATGATTTTTTGAAAAAAAATAAATTCATATTTTACATAAGCCCTTGTAGAAAATCAGTCCAGGAAATTTTTGGATTTTTTTATGAAAAATGTTTTTTTGGGTCAAAACTTACATATCGAAACTTTCATAAATCGGAAACTGTCGAGACAAAATCAATATATTTTCTAGCGTTTCTGGCTGGAAATGCTCCATAACGCTAGCAGAGTGCAACTGTCAAACAAAGGAAATCGGTTTTTTTTACTCACAGCCTACTATAATATGAATTTTACCTTACATGCATACAAAAAAAATCAACCCTCTCGAAGATCATGGTTGTCACCTTGTCGTAGGTGAGAGGGCTAATCTCATGCAAAAGGCCAGCATGGGAGACCAAGAACATGATCAGCAGTGATAGTATCACACTATGCTTTCTTTAAATTGCCACGTCGTAGTACGTTTATTTGAAGGCACTGAAACAGGTACGATACTGGCGGGTTTAACCGCAATTCACTCTTAGACGAAGCTAGGAACAATCTACATATACCTGATATCAAATAATTTAGGGAAACGACAAAAAGTTCCCTTTTCATTTGCTTGACAGTTTTTTTTTCATTGTTGCTTATTCTCTATTTGTCATTCATTAAACTTCATATATACCTATACAGTTGGTATCATTAATAATCTTATTGTTCGCTTCATTATTGAAAAGGGTGAGTGTTTTGATCATGATAGTGAGCAACTAATAATAAGTCCTGAATAATAAGTATACGGCAGCCGTGATCAAAGCACTAACTCTAACAACATATTATTAAGCTAGGGATCAGACCTCTCGAACTGAACAAAGGTCATCGAAAAATGTAACTTAGGAGAGATGCTGACAAAGAATTAAAGGCTAAGGTTTATGAAAAGAGTAGGACGCGGAGGGTCCGCTTAGGGAGTAGCCTTGAGGTCATAGAACAATTCTTCTCTATATCGGTTAACCTTGCTTTAATAGTCTCTTGAATTAAAGGGATCCCTCTTGTGCTGTAAACATGCATGTTAGATTAAGAGTTTGAACAATAGTGAAAGTGTCAAAAATTCTAGTCATTTTTTAACTGCCACGTTGTAGAACGTTTATATAAAGGCACTGACATAAGTGTGATACTGGCGAGTTATACAATTCACTCTTAGACTTATTACCTTCAATCGAAGGAAAAGACTTAAAGTACACTTTTGATTTTCGTGGCAAATTGTGTTGTAGTTCATCCATTTGTTGTATGGAATGAATAATCAAAATATCTGGTTTACTAATTTTCTAATAACTGAATGTAATTGCACTATTTTCGAGGGAGGGTCCGCTTAGGAAACACCATTAGAAGCTATAGAATAAACCTATCCATGTGGTTTATATCTGTAGCAGTGTTGGATGCGTCATATACAATAGCATACGGTCGTTGTTTCGTTGACGTTTCGTATAACCTCCTTTTTTGTAAAGTTCAAAAACGGCAAATCGGTTGTAATCGGTTGTAATGCGAGGCAATGAGATTTTACCCTTCATATCATACTTTAAATAAGATAACAGGTAGACAAGTTCTTTTCAATGTTTCAAATTAGCTCTTATATGAAATATATTTAAATTTGAGATAGCAAGTAGATCACAAGCTGTAGGGTAGGCTGTAATATAGGGTTTAGCCAAGCAATTATTATATTTATTTATTTTTTCTTCATGGTTAGTTTCGAGTGACTCAAAATTTCCAGTCAAAGAAACAAAGTGTCGTTGTGAGAATACCACCTATAATCTCCATACACCAATTTTTTTCTTTTTCTTTTTCTTCACCTTTCATACTAACATTGGTCTGCATGCGGTTTTACAATGTTGGTTGCATGGACGCGAGCGGTTGTGGAATTCAAGCAGCTGTTCAGCCAGCGTCGCACGTGGCTTACGTGACTGCACATCATACAGCGGAAGATACGAAAAAAAATATGAAAAGTGGAACAAAAAGAGCAGGATCAGCAAGGAAACATCAAACATTACTGGTGAGATCTAAGCAATTATAAACAAATACAAAATAAATACTACTAAATACGTGCCATGATCGTAACAAAACATGTTGCGATAATGGAAGTGTAAATATAGTACAAATATCCAATTGATATAAGTATTGTGTTTATGCGGGGCTTGTTGTAAGTGAAAGTGACCTCGGAATGGACGTGAGTGACCAGGCATTCTGAAATGGGTCACTAGATCTCAACAGAGCTATCACCTTTCAACACCCGGGCTAAAAATGTTTACAGTTTGGGATTAGGATAAAAGCATGATAGCTGCAGATATTGTTCTTCCATAAAAGCACTGCCGGACAGTGGGAGTTGGATTGTAAACACACACACACACACACACACACACACACACACACACACACACACACACACACACACACACACACACACACACACACACACACACACACACATACAAAGAAAATCAAAGCATTGTATGCACAGGTGAAACGGGAGCCTTATTTGTAGAATGGGGCAAACATTATAACGCATACGATACATTTCGGCTTTCCACATGCAAATCGCATCTCCCTAGCTGTTTTCTATTAAAAAAACTAGTGAGTCATTATAAAAGAAACGTCAATAATAATGACTGAAGAGGGTGCATTCCTCGTCGACGTCATCAATAAAATCGTTGAGATGAAAATTTGAATCAAACTGTTCGATTCAGTCAGTTTCGGTTGTAAAATCTGACGCCAAATTATAATTTTTATCTGAACTGACCGTTGTCTACACGTATATAAAACATAACCTTAAGGTGTAGATACAATTGAACTTTATCGTAAATCTTCAAGAGCACACTCATCTCCCACTTAACATAATCATAAGTTCATGTTAAGTGGGATAAGATATTTGTGCTCTCGAAGTTACACGTTAGTTGTATCTTCACCTTAACCTATCATGTTTTGGCTCAATCGTGCACTGAATTTCAATAAGGAATATTCCGGTAAATATGAGATTACCTTCAGCTAGGCAATGTATCATAAGCATTAGCATTGACGTTTGCACACCTCGTGGATTGAGCTACGATGAGGAATAATTCGTTGGAAACATTGCATGTCACCATGAAACGTATCCAGCTATTGATACGTTTCTTCACGCAATAATTTCCACGAAGACACTCCTCGATCACTCACCTGGCCACACGTCCATGCAACCGTTGGAGATAGGGAGGACTTAATATCCACCTTAAGAAGACACGTAGAACCCACGTAGTCTTCAGTAGATATAAAAAAAATGGAAATGAATAGTCGGAGATAATAGTTAAACAGAATGCCCTGTTTGGTGTACAGAACAAAAAAATATTTAAAATGGTCGTTGGCAGCATCTAGTCTAAGAAGGTTAAGTGATGCTCCATTTCTCTTCAGCCGGTTGGGACCTAAGCATTAACTATAGCGCTAGCCCCATATGACTTATGGTTATAGCGCCATTACTTGCTCTCTGAAAAGAGAAGAATGTCTAAGAATATAAGGTGGTGAAAGAAAATTTCTCAGAGGATTTGCGCTCATAATTGCATCACGATCCAGCATACACAGTAGCGGTGAAGTTGACGATTTCGTGACGATTTCGAGCCGAATGTACAGCACATGAGGAAACAGAGAAAAAGATATAGTTTAAGGGTAATGGTAAAAATCCTAGTTGAAAAACTTAATTATTGAATATATTTGTTAATTGTTGAGTGCTATCAAAAATGAATTAGCATTGATTCCATAACATAGCGACTACACAGAAAGAATAATACTTAAAAATATAACAATCCGCTAAACACTCTCCGAAATAATTTACTTCACGAGAAACACGGAATCTATATCCAATGAAGAATAAAAACCCCAACACAAACATTAACAACACATCTCAAAGACTTATATTAAGAAGAAGAAGAAATCTATAGTGATTCAGTGAAGCGAAGAAAGTGCTAACAACTAGTACAACTAAATAAATAAGCACTATTGAAAGTGCATGTTTTTGTAGGGCCAACGATCAGCTGATAAAATTATAATTGTAAAGGATAGCTCATGTCTGAAAGGAAGCCAAATCTCTGTAAAAAGTAACACATTTAAGGCGGCACACGTTTTTTAAAAATTGTTTTTGTGGTAGAGAACTAGCAAATTAAACGCATTTAATGCAAAAGCACGGTTGACACACATGCAAACTTCCCTCTTAATCGAGTGGATTTACAATTGAAATAATTGACTCTATAGTAACAAATTCCATCTAATTTTTTGACGGTGCTATCGCATCTAGTTTGTTTATTTATTTTCGGTATTAAAATTGAGTTCACAAACATACACGCGCACGTACACATATTCATGGTTCGCAAATAGCTTTATGCGTGATTAAAGTAATTTTCCGCACTACGCAGCATTTGCTACGGGAGCTAAAACTATTCTGGTATCAAAAATGAGAAAAAGTACTCAGCTAGATTCCATTCAGTTCCGTATTCGATCCAAAACGCCTGATCAGGCCACCAGCAACGATCAATACCCATCGCCACCAGCTCAATACTGCACGGGTAATGTTTACTCCACACACATTCACCATAATTGTTAGTTGAACAAAATCACAGCACATTTTAACACTCGAGATCACTATTAATTAAATCTATCTAATTTATTTTAACATGCTAGATAATACCGTACAAATGACAGCGAGAAAAAAACCACACGTCCAGTCTGAGCCAGAGTCTACTCTTTTTCTCCATTAACCTTCAGCTAGGTATCGTTTCTTTATGCACAAATTCTTCCATAAAAGATTCGATGTAAGTATCCTTAATCAAATCCATCTTTACAGGTGGAATGAAATGAATTTGTCATTTGCGATGACTTTGCAAAGTTTTTTGAAATATATTTTCTGTTAACGACTGTACAATTCACTACACAGCTTCTTGAGAAAACAGATAAATCAAGTAACTAAAACTTAGTAAACTTATAATAATCTAATGATTGCTTTTAACAACAACCACCAAACAAATTTAGCCTTATTGTGGTCAGTACCCAAAAGCATACGGACGGTTTTTAAAAGACCTTATATGGTTTATCTTTGACTTAAGAAATTGGCTTCATTATAGAGACTTAAATTTTAAGAAATTAATAACTTGTGTTTGTAAGAAAGATTGAGTTTCAATAATCGACTAAATAACGTATATTTTTTTTTTTTGCGTTGGAATGTGTAATTTCCTTCTTTTTCTCTTTAATAAAGAAATCAAATCAAGGCACTTATTCCTACGCATTGCTCATAATGGCATCGCTCGAACGTACCCTACAATCGATCATAGCACTCTCGCTCTTTTTCGACGGACGGAATTTTTCGACCCCATTTCAGAAATGCCACCACCGAAAAGAGCATCCTAAACTCGCAAACGTCGAGATTACACCGCAGTGCAGCATCAGCAGCAGTGGGATTCCCCAAGGAACCTACTTGACCTTGACCTTCCGCAAGCGGATACCATTGCCGTGACAATCTGCATCACACGAACCGCGTTCCAACGTTGTTGCTTGGTGATGACTTGCAAAGCTCTGCTCCCAGCAACCAAGTCGTAAACTGCAAAAATCCCCAAAGTCATAAACAAGCCAATGGGATCTATGAGCTATCGTCGAATCAAAGCAATATCCTGATTTTCCTCGCTGCAATCCGTCGGCCACTGGGACTGTGCTGGGAATCAGAGGTCTTTGAAACAAAGTTTCACTTATCGATTCCTGTTTGGGTTAACCATGGTGTCACTCGGGTGTGTGTGGTGGCTACGGCGGAGACGCAACGGCACTTGGTTACGCGAGGGTTAACAGCGAGAGCAAACGTTATCCACAATTAGCTAGATGTAGTTTTCTCTGTCTGTATAGTGAATTTCTATATTTGTTTCGCGATAGGAGATCTCTGATAAGAGATATGAGATAAGGGCTACTGAGAATGGTCAGACTCTCACGAGCCAGCTGACCATGTAGTTAGATAAATAAAATCAGTTCAAATCAGACCGCCGGGGAAATAAAACCTATTCTATCCGTTATAAGTAAATAAAGTTTTTTTTAGTGAAGATAAGTGCAGTTCAAAAACAGTTTTATAGAGTGTCCGAAATCAATCCGGTCCCCGTGCGTGCGTCCTTCGATCCAGATAAAAGGACGGCCAGGATCGTTTTGTCGGACTCGTCTGTCGAGGACAGTTTATTTTTGTGAACTCTGGACAGTTGTTCCGTCGATATTGTGCGATAAGTGAAATTCGCGGTATCGGTGAAGCCAAAGAACATTATCACCATGAATTGTGGACCAACAAAGTGAAGCTGCAGTACACCATCGCCGAAGAATTGAAGCGCCATTCCGCGGCTCAGAAAGTGACTGATTGCACGGTACAATAGGTGCGCCATCGCAGTACGGTTAAATCGTCATCGCCAATAGTGCTTTGTCTTCAACACAGCAGGACAACGACGGCACCATCGAAGTTGCAACCATCGAGTACAGTGGAAGATGCTGTTAACTGCAAATCAGTGAGGGAAGTTTTGTGCATGTAACGGTGGCTTGATGCATGTGGCCAACCGAAAAAAGGCTGGAAATAAAATTTCTGAATCGCATGTGAGTCTCTACTTCTTTGGTACGGTGCATGAGTTGTGTCCGCTTTTCTGTTTGGTCTCAAAGTTAGTTGGTTTATTTGCGGATCCATTCCGTTTTTGGAAATTTCCTTCGCTGCTGTCAATTGGGTTGTAAATTTGATCGTGGATACGCGTAAGTGGAACGTCGAGTCGACCTGTCAATACTGTGATAGTGTTATGCTAATGCAAGTGATTCTGATAGTTTGAGCTAGAGGTGATCCGTGATGAGTGGTGAATTAAGGAATTTGTTAAAGCGAGAACGCTTTCTTCAACAAAAATTGGATATAGTGGAAAAGTTTGTGCATAGTTTTGTTTGGGAGAGATATGAGTGTCAGATTAAAGTGCGAGTGCAAAGTTTAGATGTCGTTTATGCGGAGTTCTTTGCACTGCGAGAAAACATCGAGGTGCTGCTTGAAGATCATGATGAAGCAGCAAGCGATGCTGAACAGGCTGGACCCAAGAGAAAGGCTGCTCGGGAACAGGAAAATTGCCTCGCTGTCGAAAGATTCGAAAACCGCTTCTGTATGCTGAAATCAAATCTGTTGAAGCTACTTCCTGTCAAGGAACAAATCACGCATGACAATCCCAACACTCAGCAACCATTAGCAACACTATCCAAGGTAAAGCTTCCTGAAATCAGTTTGCCGTCGTTCAATGGTAAACTGCGTGAATGGGTGATGTTCCGTGATACTTTTCAGAGCTTAATTCATCAGAATGCGCAATTGAACCCGATGGATAAATTCACATACTAAAAGTCATCACTTTTAGGAGATGCTCTGAAGGAAATCAACACCATCGAACTATCTGCCGCGAATTATGAGATTGCGTGGAAGGTACTACAAGATCGGTACGAGAATAAGAAGCTTATTGTGAAGGCGTACCTGTATGCACTATTTTCGTTGGAGCCACTCAAGAAGGAGTCATACGAGGGATTGAACCATCTTATTAGTGAGTTTGAAAAGAACCTGGAGCACCATTCTTGCATACATGATTTGCTCTAGATTGGATACAGCGACGTTACGTTTATGGGAAGCACATCACAACAGCAAGGAGGTTCCAACATACAAGAATTTGATAACGTTTTTGCGCAATCAGTGTTCGGTATTGCAATCAATTCGAAAGTCGAAAGTGGCAGTTTGTCATGCTGCGGTTAAAATGTCCAACAGATGTCCGTTTAGCAACGAACCATGGCGCACGCCCTTTCAATGTACCAAGTTCCAGAAAATGAAGATTACGGAGCGCAATGAAGCAGTCAACAAGGGTAAGCTGTGCCGAAATTGTTTGCACCCTGGACATTGGTCACGCACTTGCGAGAAAGGAGTATGTCACCACTGTAGGCAAAAACATCACTCTATGCTGCACATAAATACGTTAAGATCCTCCATTCCACTCGCGCAGAACAGGAATACAGAAACAAATCCACTGCAACGACTGCACCCACACCAAACGAGCCAACAAGCACACACTCAATCAAAAAATGCACCCACCAACACTGAAAACTCACAAAGCACTAATAAACAGCCAACAAATCAACCATCCACAAGCCAAAACTATGTTGCACTCCCTAAAACACCTTCACACAACATTCTCTTGTCAACGGCACTCATTCAAATTAAAGACAGTTTTGGAAACGTTATGCTTGCTCGAGCATTGTTGGATTCTTGCTCTCAACATTGCTTGATGACCAGTGAGTTCTCGGATAAGTTGAAATTTCGAATATCACCCACATTCCTGTCAGTGCAAGGAATTGGTTCAGCACAGAGTGTATCAACAAAACGGGTTAGTGCCGAAGTTGTTCCAAGAGTTCGTGAAATTTCATCTTTTGAAGAAGAAATGCAGTTTTTCGTACTGCCAAAGCTCACAGTATCAGCGTGAATCCATCGGAATGGAAACTTCCCAAGCCAAGCATTCTAGCAGATCCAAACTTATTTCAATCTGGACCGATAGATGTAATTATCGGCGCAGAAAACTATCTGGATCTTTTGGCCGATGGGCAACTAAAAGCGACGGACAACGGACCGAGATTGGAGAATACTGTGTTCGTATGGATCGTGGCTGGTCGTGTTCCGGATTCGCCACTTTGCGAGTCACTTTCCGTTGCTAATGTCTGCTCTACTGCGGAGTTAAGTGACCAGCTCACCAGATTCTGGGAAGTGGAAACCTGCAGAACCTCCAGCACTCACTCCGTAGAGGAATTAGCTTGCGAGGAGCTGTTTGCGAAGACAACTGTACGCGACGAGACTGGAAAATTCATGGTCACTTTACCGAAAAAGGATTTTGTCATCGAGAAACTCGGCGAATCAAAATCGACGGCAATTCGGAGATTACTCTGCTTGGACCGAAAACTGCCTGCCAATCCAGGTGCTAAAACACGACTTCTACGTTGATGATATGCTTTCCGGAGTTAACGACATAGAAGAAGGCAAACTTTCGTCGATGAGATGGTAGACTTGATGCATTCTGGAGGTCTTACCCTGAGGAAATGGAATTCAAATTGTGAGGAGATTTTGCTGCATGTTCCAGAGCATCTGCGAGATGATCGGAGTATTTTGAGTCTAGACTCAGCTGATTCAACGGTGAAAACCCTGGGATTGCAGTGGGAACCTCAAACGGATTGTTATCACTTCAACACACATACATGGACTGAATCAGACACCATAACCAAGCGAATGGTGCTTTCGTATATCTCAAAATTGTTCGATCCTCTTGGATTAATTGGTCCGGTCATCGTACAAGCGAAGCTGTTTGTTCAGGAATTGTGGAAGCAAGAATGCAGCTGGGATGATCCGTTGAACAACGATCTTCTAGAAACTTGGTTGGAGTATCGGAGAAACATGATTGGATTGGATGGGTTGACAGTTCCACGCTGGATTGGTGTAACCAACACGTTGAAGAAGATCGAGTTGCATGGATGTCGGCGTGGCAGAAGGTACAACATTTGGTTCAAAGCATGTGGAGGAAATGGTCGACACAATACTTGTCCAACTTACATAACCGTACGAAGTGGACGAAACAGCGGGATAATGTGAAGATCGGAACAATGGTGCTGCTGAAAGATGTAAACCTACCCCTATTGAAGTGGTAACTGGGACGTGTTACTGAAGTTCATGCAGGAACCGACGGGAACATTCGGGTAGTGACTGTTCGTACGAAGAATGGCAGCTATAAGCGGGCGATCTCTAAGATCTGCGTACTGCCGATCATCAATAATTTACCATCGTTATTAGGGGAGAACTAGGACTCTTCGAAAGACCTCCGCACACCAGTTAAGTTTAGTTTTGTTTTATATTTCAAAAAATTAACCGGCTCATTTCTCATTCGTAGCCACCATTCCCCTAAGTTTCAACTTCAGTCTGTTGAAAACTTGGATGTCCCTTTACCGAATATATCCCCAAAAGTCTAGGTAACCTGTTTTGTTCTGGTGGTGGTGTTTTGCATGAAGGGTGCATGAAACAGTCGAGCTGAACCCCGTTCAGCATGTCCAACTTTCATTCAGTGGAGCTACTCGCCAGAGCAGTCAATCGGACTGCTTGCTAAGAAATTCAGCTAAATTCAGTTTAAAAAGCACCCAGCTAATTCAGTTTAGAAAGCACCCGTTCATTTGATTTATAGATCAGCCACAAATGCAACTACACACCAACAACAGCAATATCCGTATCCGTCGGATCCACTCAAGGAGAAGAATCGTCCTGAATCGAACCAACCGATTATAAAGGAATCATGTCAACATCAGTCCAGCGAAGAACACTCCAGCGTAAATTTGAAACTACACACCAATCGACATCAGCAGCAGCAGTGTTTACATCCGTAAATAGGTCAAGGTCGATCAACGGTCATCGGAGCAGCAGCAGCAACAACAGATCCAGTACTATTGAGAGAGTCGATAGAAAATATATAGGTCAACTCGGCGACTGACAGTGAAATCTAAACAAAGAAATCTGTAGCGAACGGAATGCGTTTGTAGGAAAGAGTAGAAGATAGTAGAGATCCGGTAGATTTCAAGCCGATATGGTTACGCGAGGGTTAACAGCGAGAGCAAACTTTGTCCACAATTAGCTAGATGTAGTTTTCTCTGTCTGTTATAGTGAATTTCTATATCTGTTTCGCGATAGGAGATCTCTGATAAGAGATATGAGATAAGGGCTACTGAGAATGGTCAGACTCTCACGAGCCAGCTGACCATGTAGTTAGATAAATAAAATCAGTTCAAATCAGACCGCCGGGGAAATAAAACCTATTCTATCCGTTATTAGCAAATAAAGTTTTTTTAGTGAAGATAAGTGCAGTTCAAAAACAGTTTAATAGAGTGTCCGAAATCGATCCGGTCCCCGTGCAGTATAGAGATGCAAAACTCTCGACACTCACACGATAGTTGTTAGTATATCAATTTGCAAGCATTAACCAACCCTAGTAGCACACTTGTTACAAATCAGTTAAAATAACCGTAATGTGACTCAGTTAAGTCACCATCAAGTTGTTGTTTGGTTGTGTGTTACTTGGGAAAGACGATTATCACGTGCGATGAAGAGAACTGTGGCAAAAGATACTCACATTGCGACTGTCACTGCCTTAAATCTAAACTGGAGCTACCCTGTCGAGGATCAAAAGCACAATCAAAAGCCAAAGAAGCATGACTTCCCAAGAACGGATATGCCAAAAACGGAACGACAAAAAATATGATAACACAGTTGAAGCGATTTTGTGATTTATAAACAAAACAAGCAACATAAGAGGCGAGCCGTGGGACTTAAGCAAGAATACATTTGTGTAAGCAAATCAAGCAGTTTCATCTAGAAAACAGTTTCAGTTACAGTTACAGCTACAGTTCCTGACCATCATCTGTTGCTTTTTACGACTCTCACCAACTGCAGTAATGATCGTGGAGTGAGAATCGTAAAGTTTACGGGTAGAATAAACGAAGGCGTTTTACCATCAGTCATTTAACGATATCACAGATGGCAACTTTGAGCACAGTATAAAAGATTGTAGAAAAAAATGGGCTTGTCAAAAACTACAGTTTGACTTTCTTCTGCTATGTCGTTCCCTTTTACTAAAACATGCATCAGTACTCCAAATAGTACGCTCTTTGGAACAAACGTCCAACCGGTTTCAAAACTTCCATCTCGTACGACAATTAATATTTGCTTAATAGACCCGTAACTTTGCTTTGGTCAAAGCCCAGAAAGTCTTGAGAGATGCACCACAAAGCTACGATCTGAACTAGATAAGCAAAAAGGTACCTAAGGCAAAACATCCAGGTTTTGCCTCAGCGGTGTCATGGTTAATTCTATCGAAAACAGTGGATGAGTTCGCGTGGATAACGTCCGTTATATAGCCTTCGCTCCATGTTGCGTAGTAAATTAATCAATAATAAATTAAGGTTGACGAAACAGGTCTTGTTCTAATTCACTAGAAACTATGCCAATGCATTGCGAATAGCAATCTTTGAACATCGAGTCCTATGAAATCTTCGAAAAGCGGAGAAAGAAAAGAGAGTTCTGGTTGCCATCGATATCGAACGAAAAGCCAGCAATTTTAGGAAAGTTTCCGTTAAGTTAAATTGAGGGAACCTCTCCTAATCTGAGGATTTCATGGTAACGTCTCACTTTTGTTTGGATGGCAGATGGCTGTGGAAGATTTTGTCCACGCTATCGGCTTATAATTGTTGAGCATGAGCATGAACATGGGCAGCCGTGGTTTGCAACTCCGTAATTTTTCCCACCCCCCTCCTGATCGAAATCAGCTGGAGTTGCACAGACAAACAATTTGTTATTGATAGGATCAATAACAGCGCCGGCCACGTCATACCAATTAGATGGATAAATTAGGAAAGGGAAGGAATGTTAGTGCGCCACTCATTGCTACTCAATTCCTTTCATACTATTGCACCCCCACGAGTAACTCTGGAAAGGACATTGTAAGTGGGAGGTTTTTTTATAGGTATTATGTTGGTAGATGAGACAAAGGCGAGTGAAACTGTTTTTTTGTGTTTTTATGTTATTTTCCATTCATAAGCATTCACAAAAGAGATATTTATACATAAGTACCTATTCAACTAACAGTTAAAAGGCTATTGGGACCACTCATAAAGTGTGCCGGTGGCTTTTTATTGCAAAAACAAGGTATATTTGAAATAACGCTTGAGCGCCGATTTGACTCCATTTAAACCAACAATAATATTGATATACGGGCCACTCACAAAGTATGCCGGTGGTTCATTGTCATGACAAGGTGAATTTCGATAGAACAAGAGATCTTATTTAGACCAATTTAAACCAACAGTAAGGATGCTGTTGCAGGGGGTTTTTCACTGGGAAAACGAGGTAAATTTGAAATAATATTAGATGGCACATTTGACCCCATTTAAACCAACACTAAGGATGCTGTTGGGGCCACTCACAAAGTGTGACGGTAGTTTTTTTTTATTTGGAAACAAGGTAAACTTCAATTATCGCTTGAAAGTTTATTTGGACCGAATTAAACCAACAGTAAGTAGACAAATCTATTTATCGGTTAGGGCTTAGACATATTCAAATCGGTTTAGATGCGCTGTTTGAGAAAAATCTTATTTTCGTGTGGAAAACTACCCGTGCGACATGCTTTCGAATTTTCAGTGCGCGGTTAGGCCCATTGATCTATATTTATTGTCTCTATTAAAGTAATTTTCAGTAACCTGTGCTAGTTCGTTATCGGTTTTTGTTTGTTTTCAGGTGGAAGTATGATTTTAAAGATAAAAGGTTTAGTCTGCACTTTTCATTAAAAGAGTGATCGAATGTTAATAGATCAAAAGATTTTTAAAAAGCGAAGGAACCTAAGATGACTTGCTCGATAACTCTCTGTAGTCTTTTTTTTTATTCCAACCGATGGGACACACTTTCTATTTCAGACTTTCTTATGACATTGTTCTCTCTTCGGTTTTCGTCAAGTTATAAGGTTTAGCTGAAAGTATTTTTAAGTAAATTCATGTGCCTAATCATGATTTTGTCAATAGATAGAAAAGTAGCTTCGATCATTTAATATTAAAAAGCATCATAAAGCAATATCCTTTAGGTCGTTTTCAACGGTGTTCTATTATTTTGGTCTAGTTTTATAACAGTTCCAAAAATATAGACCACCAAAAATAGATCAACTATTTTCCATTTTCACCGCCATTGTTCTAAATTTGATATGATGACGTTCGTGTATTTTGTTTTAGAACTACACCTGCTTCGTTTGAATTCCGTTGGTGTTAATTCAGCTCGTTCGACTTTTTTAAATGATTCAGCTTCCGAGTTCCAAGAGTCAAAAGGTGCTAGTTTATCCCGATCTTTTCCTCTCGATTCTTGCTGGTGCTGGTGGAATATTAAGATGAGCGATTTTACCAATAAGTAAGTCATTTATACCCAACAGTAAGTAACATGATTATACCCAACGTTGGCTTCCCACACTTACCTGCTCCGTTGGGTACGTGCCGTTTCATGGTAGACGATGTTGAGAATTTCCTTCTTGCTGAATTAGTCAAAAATGAAAATTAATTTCCACGGGAATTTCCTTTTTACGAGGAAGCTTTCATTTGCGTAATTATGATGTTTGACTGGATGAAAGTACGGCACTAGCTAACATAAAGCATCGGTAATGTTCTGGGTAATCTGCGACCCCAGTTCAACTCTGCTTTGACAACAATCTCAGGCTCGAATAAAGCACTCCGACCGACTGAAAACCCTGAGTTGAAATTCTATTGCGAATACCTCTTCCGGCACCGCCGTTAGTTCCGACTTTTAGCTGTGCCTAAATTTGTTCTTGCCTCATAACTCCGATTTTCGAACACATACAGGTTTCCTACGATAGGACTTTCTACAAGCTACAATGCAAAAGGTTCGCGTTTCTCAGTCAGTTGAGCATTGCATCATTAAGCACTACACTTGTCCGGGAAGAAAATATTAAACGTAAACGAATTTCCATGGTTTTTCGCAGATGATCATCAAAAACGCATCAGAATATATTCCATCAGTTTCGCGAAATTCTACAACAACTCGTGTTGATGTCCTTCGCCGCCTTCTCCCGGGCACAGTTCACCTAGCTACTGAAGTTCAGCCTTTCATCACTCCTTTCGGAGCAATGACATTTTGCATTCGTTGACCAAAAGTATCTCCGTTTCGCGGTCTGTAGGGCACCCCCACACCTGACTTCACCAGCCTGTTATCGACAATTCGATGTCATCCGCAAAACCAATGGTCACTACGCCAACATCAATACACTATTGTACATTCCGATCCAGAGAATGGAACCTTACGAAAATTTCGTCTTGATCATCAACGTTGTCTGCCCCATAACTGTATCGTAAACTAACACCCTATTCTTGAAGTAACTCTCAGCAGAGGAAGTGATACACGTTTTGAAGTGCTGAAAAATCTCAAATATTCCGCACGCGCAACCCCTAAAAGGTGGCATCAGTATCACCATCCTTTTTTAAGCTTTTAAGCTTATTGCGCAAGGAGCGAATGCATAGAATTTTTCAGCTAAGCGCTTATGTCACTCTTCCTCTAGTGTACTTACACTGATAGGCAAAATAAAGTGCCCACCTCATCGTTTTTTAAATGTCTCTCATTTACTTGGTTCAAATTAAAGTAAACACACTGTATTTTTTTTATTATCTTATTTTTTATATTCTTTTTAAGTTTCACTTATGGAATACTGAAAAAAAAGGAGTTTTACTTTAAAAAAATAATCAATTTGTGTTGAAAAAAAAAACAGTGACAAAATAAAGTGCCCACTTCATTTAGGCTACAGAAAACATAAATTAAAGTGAAATAAAAGCATTTCAATAATTGATGTGTCCTCCTTTGGCCTTCAGGACCTCCTGCAGGCGCTTCGACATGCTCTCAACCAGGTTCTTTAGGTGCTGTGGATCTAGCTCTTCCCAGGCGCGCTCCAGGGCTTCAAAATAGTTATTTTTATTGGTAACACCAGTTTTGTCAACCCTGGCATCGAGAATCGCCCACAAATTCTCGATGGGATTGAGGTCCGGGCTTTATACACTGGAGGCCATTCCAGTGGTTTGATCCGACAAGACCGGAAGAAAGACTTGGTCTTCTTGGCAGTATGCTTCGGGTCGTTGTCCTGCTGAAATACGAACTTCTCTTCAAGGCCCGTCTGGATCAGCGAAACCTCCAGATTTTCTCGCAGGATGTTGATGTAAGAATCTGCCGTCATTATCCCGTCGATTTTCACAATGCTTCCCACTCCACCCCACGAAAAACACCCCCAGACCATCACATTTCCTCCTCCATGCTTCATCGTGCCTTGGATGTGGCGCTCCTGAAGCTCCTCTCCCGATCTGCACCAAACACGAACCCGCCGCTTTCGGTTAAACAGCTCGAATTTTGATTCGTCCGTCCAGAAAACCGTTTTCCAGAACTCTAGGGGCTTATCAGCCTGCTCCTTAGCAAACTTAAGCCGTTTGGCTTTGTTTGCCTTGCTGATAAATGGGCGCTTCCGGGCAAGTTTGCTATTCAACCCCTGTGCTACGAGACGGCGACGAACAGTTCGACCGGAAACTGATAACTGAAGGGTTTCCTGGATCTCGCGGACAGTTACCTTCGGGTTCTTCTTGACTTCGCGCATGATCTTGGTGTCCGTTCTCGCATCCGTTTTCCGCTTCCTGCCTCTGCCAGGGCGATCCACCACTGATCCAAACGTTTTAAGCTTCAGAAGAATTTTGCCAACCGCTGCCTTACTGATACTGTACTTATTAGCGACAGCCCGGTGCGATTCACCGTTTTGCACATCACGAACAACCAATTTTCGGATACACAAGGGAATTGCTTTCGAAAGCACTGCGTTCTCCATTTTTTTCAATTGAATCAAATGCGATCACGTATACAAATGCACCAGGTTGAGCCGTTTGCTTCAAAAGATGTCAAAATATCAAAACATAAACAAACGAGGGGTCTTCCAATGGAAACTTATAGAAAACATATCGATTTTTGAAGTGGGCACTTTATTTTGTCACTGTTTTTTTTTTCAACACAAACTCCTTTTTTTTCAGTATTCCATAAGTGAAACTTAAAAAGAATATAAAAAATAAGATAATAAAAAAAATACAGTGTGTTTACTTTAATTTGAACCAAGTAAATGAGAGAAATTGAAAAAAACGATGAGGTGGGCACTTTATTTTGCCTATCAGTGTATTTCAATTTACCCCAATCTTGTGGTGCTAGTTTAAATACTTCAAATACTTAGAAAAATTATACTTGTGACTGGAATTTTCTAAAGCCTCTCTCTAATTAGTCTTAATATGCTTCCCTAGTGCACAAAACTCAACATATGGGAAACACAACTTTTTGGGGAATACTCACGCAACGTGTAAAAAATATTTGTAACTAAAATCATGCATTATAAAATCTAATCTAATCTAATCTCAAACTAACGCAGCCTATTCTTGAAAGCATCCTGGAAAATGACGACTTCTTGAATGCATAATTTTTATTGTCACCGGCGTAGCATGTTTCGCAGAGAGGACTCCAAGAAATAGAGCAATTCCAGAAAGAGTGCCTGAAATCGCTCTACTATTAAAAATTAAGGAAGGGGAGAAAACGTGGACCTCCCGTACCAAACGCTTCCATGTAGAGTTAAATAATGCGATAATTTGTATTTTATCGTTGGGAGCATCGATGCTAGAGAGATAAGTTTATGCTCCTTTGGCCTCTGGACTGTCAGCATTTTAAACAAAATTCTGGCAATAATTTCCCAAGAATCCGGGTGAGTGTGAACTTTTTAGTGGAGTACCTGTAAGGGTCCTCCCTTAGCTCAGTCGGTAAAGGCGCGGCTACAAAGCAATACCATACTGGAGGTGGCTGGGTTCGATTGCTGGTTTGGTCTAGGAATTTTTAGTTTAGGTAAATTTCTTGAATCCCTGGGCATAGGGTATGATGGTACTTGCCACACAATCATACTAGTGCAAATATGGTACCTGGCATCGAAAGCTCCTAAATACTAGCTGTGAAAGTGCATATAGAACACTAAAAGAACAAGCAACAAGCTAAATGCGAAAGCAATAAGCTTGAAACGCTAAGAAAGAAAGACTTGTAACTAGAAAATGAAAAGAAAGATTAGTAATATCTATTTAATTCCAAATATCTTTATTGCTTATCTTGACAGATACGCGTATTTCGTATACAATGTGCAGACTTCTTTAGTGTCATGTATAAATACTCTACTATTAGTACACGACACTGAAGAAGTCTGCTCATTGTAGACGAAATACGCGTATCTGTCAAGATAAGCAATAAAGGTAGTTGTAATTGAATGCAAATTACTAATCTTTCTTCTCATTTTCTAGTTAATTTGCCAAGGTTATAGCGCCTTATCTCGCTCGATTTGTGTCTTGGTGCAAAAATCACGCATGATAAAAATAAACAAAGCTGTGAAAGCACATTAGGCTTGTTTTTACAACCTTTTATAGCAGTAACAATATGTGCTTAGGTATGTATAAATATATACTGTAAAAAATAATCATAGGAATTGATCACTTCCGCTAAAAGTTTTCCTTTCCTTTTCAACTTACCCTTAATGATCGTACGACTTTAGCCATGTTCGGAAAACTTCATCAATCATCAATGAACTTCCCATAAAAATTCACAGAAATTCTTCAAACTACGAAACTTTAAACTTACATATTTCTCAAAACATCAGTACAGTTCAAAGAACTTCAGTATACTTCTCAGAATTCCACCAATGCAAACAGAACTTCAGCAAAGTTAAAAAAGAAAACTATGATTAAGTTCAATGAGCTTTAGGAATAAAGGAGAACTTGAGCAAAGTCAGTAATACTTTAGGTAATATTTCAACACTTTGCCCTTTTGTTGTTTTACACCGTTTTATTCAGCTGTTAAAACGAATTTGGAACGCGCTGGATTCCGTTTTAAATTCGGCACAAAATAAAACAAAGCGTATGGCAGTTTTATTATTTTTACATCGTATCTGTTCGAAAATGAAATTTAGAACGCACCAGTGAAAATGGAAAATTTCGTTTGGTCTATTTAATTGTCAAAATTTAGAACAGGCCACGACCGTTGAAATCGGCCTTAAGAGCATTTCAAAAATCTAGTCTAGTAATTTATCGCCATTTTCATCACTTAAGTTTTCATTGTCATGTAATTTAAAAAATAAAGGTAAATTTACGTTTATCAGCTCACTCCCTTTATATGCAGAATAGCAAATTAAATTTACATTTTTTTTTAAGTGTGTACTCTTTTTTAAATTGTGGTTGAATTTTTATGTTAAAAATTAAATAAATTAGCTCTGTTCCGTGAGATTTGAACAAATTGAAAAATATATACTAGTGATATAAATTGCTTACTTGGTTGTAAAATGTGAAAATCTCAAAGAAAACATCTAGCACTAGGACTTTCACTGTTCAAACACTATTATAGAAGTAGCCATGTTTTAACTCAAACAACAAATGAAATTTCCATGTTTAGATTGAAAAAAATATTTGATTATGATTCCGGAAAATATTTCAACACCAAAATCTACTGGTGCATTCTCCACAACGCATCCAACATATTTCGGGTTATATGTACTGATCATCAAGTGAACATCCTTTTCGAAACATTTCTGGAATGCTTTGAACCGTAAACAAACACAATTTTGGTATTCTCTCTGATTTTCATCCATCCATGACGCATGCAATGCATGCTCCAATGTTTTTACTAGAACCAGCATCTCTCGAAAACTTCGTTGATTCTATGCGCTTCCACTTCCAATCATTCCAACAAAATTAACCACCTGTCGGAAATTTGTGTTATCTCTTGAATGGATAGCCAGCCCTAGATTCATATAAGGAACCATCCATAAATTATGTAGCATATTTTTTTTTTTTATTTCAAACCTCCTTGAACCATGTTTTTCTTAAACCAGATACGCAATTCCCTACAACTTTTGAAAACCCTCACTCTTCCCTCAAATTCAATGTTGTTTATGCATGTTTCCTCACTGCATTGCACCCACGTGAAAGAACTTTAGAAACGTAAATTCGTTCCGGTAGCAGATTTGCTCGAATCACGATTCGCTGGAAAGTTGCAATCATGAAATTGAGTGGTAAGAAGAAAAAAAAAAAGGAAGCAAAAATTGGCTATCGGTTTGGAAGGCAAAACGCAAAGACTGTCGAAAGGATCCTCCAGGAACAATAGCTCGTTCGTACTTTGTTGGTTGCGGTTGAATAAATTACGCCAGATACGTACTGGAATCATGCATTCGCATGAAGCGGAAAGAGAAAGCAGAATCCCTCTAGACTTGAATAATTCTCGATAGGGTACGTGATTCAACTGTGGAGGATTTTGTTTGTTTTATCATCTTTAGTATGTTTTAATTCTTAGCTAACGAGGTGTCCTAGTTAACATATGTGTAATGATTTTTAAGGGGAATCTCCGTTTTGAAGACCGATTTCATTTAAATGGCTGTTATATGGACCAAAATGTAAAAATGTTTCATATTTTTTAAATACCTTGACAGCGAGCATATTTTTCTTTCTAGTAATGTTTTATGTAACTATTATTTTAGTTGAAAAATTTGAGATCTCGATGTATTGTGAGGGCAATGCACTAATCACGAAAGGCTTTATGGGGAGAGGAAGGTTCTGATATTTTTCTGACCACCTAAAAACACTCACAGAGGAGGAGGAGGGTCTTAAACCATTATTGAACCACCCATAGGTAATACTGGGAATCGAACTCTGTCACCATTAGCAAGGTATTACTTCATGCTATACCTTGAAAATCTAAGTAATCTAAGGGTTGCAACGTCTACACGACTAATTCTACTGAAAATCTTCGGATTGTTGCAACCCAGTATTTCCTTTTAAGGAGCACCAACAACCGTAGGAGCATTTACCCTATGCGTGCAAAAACAAAAATTTCCTTATGGCACGTGTGCTAGAGTGGTTCAAAAAATCGATTTTGGTACACCCTATTTGATTGATTACAGATCTCACTGAACATTTATAAATGACCTGTATGCCAAAATTGCTTGACACGCTCCTCGGTGTTAAATAAGAAACACTGTTTTAAGCACACACGATTTTCAGCGAGAGCATGATGTGTATTTTTCTATACTCTCTCTTTGTGCTGTTTTGCCTACATGGCCACAAATTGAAC
Source organism: Aedes koreicus (assembly GCA_024533555.2). Taxonomy (NCBI): domain Eukaryota; kingdom Metazoa; phylum Arthropoda; class Insecta; order Diptera; family Culicidae; genus Aedes; species Aedes koreicus. The sequence goes on along the minus strand of JAHHFK020005018.1, from coordinate 113,493 downwards.
TCGGTATGAGAGTCAATTTTACTCAGTTGTATGCGAACTGCGACTGAGTTTCGCAAAAAAGTGGAGTTACTCATTTGATGAGTTATGCTGCATTACAATGGGGAATGTGGTTTATTTGTTGAGAAATAGGAAGGGAATGGCTCACTTTTTGATAAATTAAGTTAAAGCTCAAAAAGTTATTCAGTGAAGAGCTTTGATTTTTTATGTTTTGTTTATTAGTGACACTTTACACAAGAAGGGTGCTCTCGTGTCTTTAGAAAATATGAATTCATTAATCCATTAATACATCTTCATGTCCAATATTTCCAGTATTTCTTCTCCCACAACTCTTCATTTCCTCTTTTTTAACTCTTATTCTTCAACTTCTCTTCTGTAGCTACTCTACTTCCCTTCTATTCCTGCTCCTTACGTTTCTCCTTTCTCTATTTTTCTCTCCTTCTTTGGCTTTTCTCTTTCCACTGTTTTCCTTCTGTTTCTCCAGTTATTCATCTCAGGATTTTTACTGTTTCTTCCGCTAGTTCCGTTACACTTCTTCGGTCGGGTGGGAATGCTTATCCGGAAACGTTGTCTTGCAGAGCGTCACGATCGGCGCGGGTGTATTTACCTTTTTTCCATCTTCATTTCTGGTGATCCGCTGCACACGGATAGCTATTTAGCCAATAACCTCCTGCAGCACATCCTTTTCCTCCAAATCAATCAAGTCCCAGCTGGAAATTATACACCTACAAACGTTTAAATTTTTTTTTTTTCGATTCTAATTCATTTTATTAGTCTTTTCAATGTTTGAGATGAACGTTCTCATACACGAGGTACATATTTCTTATAAGATGCAGTACTTCTGGAAGCGAACAGACAACTAAAGAAGGTAAATTAATAACTTGAGGAGACAAATAAACATAACTTAAAACAAAAACGGTTCATCAACTATCCGCGTCTTTATGAGTCTTCAGTATGCAAATTTAAAACAATGTAATAAAATTAAACAACCAGTGTTCTAAAGACCACCGTGGAAATATCGTATGACTTGGGTGTCTTATTACTGAAATTACGTAGGTCGAAAGTTGACTTCCCTTCTGCTGATAAGGATAGCGAGTAACATACGAATTTATACGGGATTCACATATTACGGAGGGCAACCTTCCAAATAGTAAGGAACATTCTTAAGTAGCCGCTAATAACCTATCGAAAACAACCCGTTTCCTGTTTCGGTTGATTTCAGTTTTCAACTACGCTTTTTTGAATGATTGTAATCTTTCTCTCTCTCAGCTCGTATGGACCATTTCTATGCTTCGCGATGAGTTGTTCCATTTTTGCGTGCATCTAGCAACTTACATGTAGTACAAATACCGTTCGTATTTTTACCGTAAAAGTACGGGCACATGTCTGAAAGTTCAGATCCGAATCATAGTCTAGACCCCACAGCAGGGAATCATCATCTCCGTAATTATAGCCTATGAAGTCCTTATCATCATCGTCTATAACGTCATCGTACATATCGTCGGAGTCCATGTCGCCGTAGAGATCCTCCGTACTCTCGAACGATACATCCAATAGACGCTGGTTTGCCTTGACTAGGGTGTTATTTAATATCACCGGGCAGATGCTGGTTTGACCGACCATCATCTTGAGTTGGCGGCTTCCTTCTCGACACCCGACGGCTTGTTCTTTAAGAATGTCGATCGATCGCAGAAAAAATCAGTCTCTCTGTTATCTGGCAGTAGGAAATGTCAAGCAGTTTGAGCTGTGGGTTCTTCCGAATGAATTCGATAAGCTGCTTGTCGGTAAGTTTCGTACAACCGGCAGCATGCATTTCCACAAAGTTTGCTATGTTGCACAACTTCGCCAATTGTTCGTCACCGAAGTCCAGCTTGTAATTTAGTTCCAGTTCTTTTAGATGAGTGAGGTTAGCAAGCAAAGCGTAATCAACCGCCGTGAAGACTCCCTCCGATAGGTCAAGGTGTTCCAGTTTGTTAACCTCGGTGAGACTTTGCAAAATTAGATCGTGGCGATAACGGCGAGTAACTGTTAATTATAAATTGGATCATCGTCAAATTGGGCATCTTTCCAAGCAGAGCCATGCTAGCAGAATCAACGTTCTCATAGCTGTTGTTGCACACCAGATGTTTGAGCACAGTCATGTTATTTACAATAGAGTTGCCGGCGTCCGCAGTCAGTTATCCTCAACATGTACTATGTTGTTTTTTTCGTCTCTGTAGAGGAAAAAGAAGGTTCTGCGGTTTGACGGGGCACCCCTCTTTCTAATATTTTATTTGTAGACCAAAACCAACCCGTGGTGTTGCCGTTGCTCGTCAAGGCAAAATCTCGCTGCTGTTTTTTTTTTATTTAGTATTTTTTTTCGCCAGCATCCACACAACCCCAAGGTTTTAGTGATTCCCCCCACAAGTAGAACACCCCCACCCAAACCCTCACAATTTTTTATTTCAGAGAAAAGATAATAATGCCAAGATTTTCCAGGTTCGGCAAATATCCCGAAATTAGGTTGAGAATCCTCACCTCGGGCCTCAAGAAACGGTCTCTGGAGATCAACAGATACTCGATGTAGGAACGCATCTCCATTAGTATATTTTTGGCATCCATCATTGTGAGGTACTTCTTGTCGCAAGGATCTATATCGAAGTCTAGAATCTTGTACCGCTTGAACGCTTCGCATGAAATATTTTCAAATCGGGAGCAGGTTTTTTTCACAGCCAGCAGATCCGTCAATGTCAAATAATCAAAAATCACCATCAAACAATCGTCGTTCAATTGCAGTATATTCATATAATCTGATTCCGATCCGTTAACCTCACAGCTTTCGGTGTTTATTGTTACTGGTGCACCCTCGACACATCCAGACGTTGAGCTAGTGGCAGTTTCAGAAGGTTTCGATGACCCCACCCCTTCCTCAGCTTCCTTCACTTTTCTATGGTACGCGTCCTGGTGCCAGTATCCGCCGGAGCCACGTAGATTTTTTGTTAAACAAATATTTCTTAAGTAAGCACTTGGAAGCATCTTCGCAGCGTTCATACGAGATGAAACCATACCGAATGACTCTTTCAATACGATTGTATCGGCTTCTTCCTCGTCTGCCACCGCTATTTATTTCTCCTTCGTCGTACGTGTTATTGTTCTGATTGGTGTGAATCGGGACACTTTTAATCGGTCCAAATTGTTCGAACAGCGTCCGGACGTTGGTTTCTGTGGCCGATTCAGGGCACATCGAAAAATAGGCGTAAATGGTGTTAATCGGAATGTCATCTTCGGTGTAGATAATTCTCTCTTCTGATCCACATCCTGGATCTTCACTAAAATGGGAAGATCGTCTCGGACGGCTTCGCATTTTGGTCAACGCCTCAATCATAGCCAAACCGGTGAAAAGATCAACGTCATCATCGCTCTCACTGGATGGATCAGACATTCCGAAGTCGAGCTCTTCAGGATGGCGGTTACGGCCACGATGGGCTGCTCTTCGCCCACGGCCGCGACCTCGACCTCGACGTCCATTATTTTGACTCATTTTTTCTCTCCCAAACAGATCAAAACAAGACTCTTCGTCAGCAGACAGACAACCGGATTCGGATGGGGAGCTACTACAACCTCATAGTGCCGATGAGCTTTTTCGGCTTGGGGAGCTTGGCGACTGGGCTGGATCACGAACTCTTCAATCGTTCCACCAGCACAAGCTTCTACTGACTTTCCGATGATAATTGAATTTCGAGGCACTGGAGTACCATACTTTCCAGTCAACTGGAAAAACGTCAGCTCACCGAATTGATTCGTTGGGTCCATGTACGTTGGTAACCTACGTCTGGCTGATCTTCCCGGGTCGGCCGAAATGTTGTTCTACGTGAAAATTCACACAGATGGCAACTGTCACCCGTTACCTACCCCAAATGGACAAAACATTATAGACAAAAAAAAATCCTACCTTTTCTGCCCCTTCAACGACGAACTGTCGGCTGGCATTCACAAAATTTAGCCCCTCACTATGGGCATACATTTTTGGAACGCACTGTTGTACTCCTCTGATGTGGGCTTCAAATGGTGAGTTGACAACTTCGAAGGAGGGTGCGACCGACCTCTCGTCATCACAAGTTCCTACCGCCTCCACGAGTCATATGATCACAAAAGACGCCAGCTGAAACATGGAGACGCTGGTTGGCGTAGCCTGGGCAATGTTGTCATTTTGACAATAGCGAAGTGAGGGGGTGCGACCTGTAAATCATATCATATAATTTTCCATTCTCATATCAATTAATGATTTCAGCAGGCTTTGGAATCATCTTTGCATTCCAAAACCATTTATCTCAGGAGCCTGGAGCAACATGACATGGATAAAAGGCTGAATTTGTTTTTCAGCATTTCAGCATAACATTTACTCTAAAATTGCACTTCTGAACTTAAACTACTATATTCATGTTTAGTGGTTTTATGATTAGATAAGCCATTGATTTCAGAAATCATCAAACCGGGCTCTTCGATCACTCCAATTTCTATCATTGAAATGTTACTAGAATAGTATGAAAATTATACAATTATTTATTTTTCTATATAATATTCTCGTATTGTCTTACTGTAGCCGCTTTTGACATGGTCAAGTTATTTAATTTGTGTCTTTAAATACAATTCCTCGTTTGAAATTTGTATGAATAGCATTTTTGATATTATATGATAACTTAATATTTCGTGTTGCTTAGCTAATCTTGATCTAGTTGCCATTATCTTAAGAGTACCTCCGATCACATCACAAGGACTCTTGCCGTGTGAAGTTGCAAAAAAAATGTCATTCAATTTCAATATTATGCCTATCCTAAAATCCACAGAGGCTAACACATTTTTTTGTAATTTTTATATTGCTTCGCTGCTCCGTCAAATCTAATCTAATACAAACGCATCCTGGAAATAATTGGGTTAGATGACGCCCAATTTTTTTTTTGTCAATATTGATGATTGCAGCATATCAAAGATATGATACAAGCGTCAAAGCGGCCAGACCTACTGCGTTGCATTAACCGCAAAAGATGATTATGTAAAATGAGTTGGATTCAAATGAATAGATTTGAACCACAACGCATTTTATGAATCTACAGGATAGGAAGGATGCGTGGACATGCCGTACCATACGCTGCGAGGTAAGAATAATAATATAATATTTAAATAAATGATGAAAATCCGAGTAATGAAAAAACAGGTAATGATAATGATGAAAATGTAAAATCAGTATGCAATTTCATATAGAATAGTATGTAAAATATAGTGAAAGACTCATCGAAAGACTTCAGCCGTTGCAGTAAGATGAGTATTTGTATTCACAATAATAGTTAGAGAACACAACATATGTCTGTACAAAATATATCCGACGTCCACTGGTTGATCACTGAAATCATAAATTAGGTACGTATCTACATTTCAACAGTCCCTGAAAAAACTGAAAACAGAGCAGATCACTCCAAAAATTATACTGCTTATATGCGCATGTCCGTCTTTTGTGAACATAGTAGTTGAAGTTCAGAAGTGCAATTTTAAAGTAGGTGTTATACTGGAATGCTGGAAAACAAATTGAGCCTCTGATGCTTGTCACGTTGCTCCAGGATCTTGAGATACCTGAGAATCTTTGAGAATGCAAAGATGATTCCAAGGCGTGCTGAAATTATGAATTAAATGATTATGGAAAATAGTAGGATATGATTTACAGGTATGGGTATACAATATGATTTGCAGGTACACGATCTTCAGACGCACCCCCCTCACTCCGCTATTGTCAAATTGACAACATTGCCCAGGCTACGCCAACCAGCGTCTACATGTTTCAGCTGGCATCAGAAGTGATCACAAAACCTATGTGTTTTAGTGTACCGGTTTCTTTGTAATATGCTACAAATGGATGTATTGTACATTGAGCATTATTCCAATGATAACTTTGCACTTCATCTTGAAGAACAAATGTGTAGTTTTCAGAAAAATCACAAATATCTATGACTTCACCATCTTCTAGTGTTTCTTTTTTTGTTTTTAAAAATTTACTTTGCTTATTTTTTATATAGTCATGAAATGTTGATAGAAAATTAGTCCAGGAACTTTTAGGATTTTTTATATTTTTTTTATTTTTTTTATGAAAATTTTTATCTTGGGTAGAAACTTACATATGGACAAAATTTCATGAAAACCGGAAACTGTCGATAAAAAATCAATATTTTTTTTAGCGTTTCTGGCTGGAAATGCTCCATAGTGTGGCCCCTGAATTAATCTTTCAGTGGATTAGCTCAGAATTGGTATTTTGAACCACCCTAACGTGAACGTATGTTGGTCAAACTATAGATGTTTCCGATTATCATTGATAGCGCACATACACACTCACACAACCCGCAAATGCCAAGAAACGAAGAGAGATGCAACTCAACCGGATCCAATGTTCGGTCAGTAGAGAAATGGTTCATATTGCAGTACTAACCAGTTGATTCGGTCAATTGTGGTCGGACTTCTTGATTGTTGTCATTGTTCATGTTAAGGCTTTTTTATGGGCTCTCGAGAGAAGAAAACATATGCATAAAACTAGGCTGATCATGAATGTGTGCAATAAAATGTTGGGCTTCTTGATGTCAATAATGGTGCTAGATATTTCAACATGAATATGTGAGATAGATGTTTGTTGATAAGATTGAGTGGGGAATTATTTATTGAAGCAGAATGGTTTGCTAGTTAACTATTTGAGTTGTTCTTATGATTGCATCCTATCTAAAATGTATGGTTTGCCAACCACATCGAATTGCCATGTCAAACTAATTATTATTTACTTTCGAGTAACAGCAATTTCCTTCTTACAAAAATCGTTGAACAAGAATTCCGATTAGTGTCAGTATTACACACCCGCTGTACTGACAAAAGACATTCCCTTTTAGATGTCGATTTTATATAACCACATGTGTGCTAGCAATGGAATGTATCCTACCGAGCCCGAAAATCCCAGCATTGTATACACAACTTTCCTCCCACAACAACATAAGCATTTTCCCGTGGCTATAAGTGCCAAACTTTGGTCACGATCTCGGCTCGGGGCATGCATATGATTTTATTTTCGTCCCATTGGTGACCTAGGTTCGGCAGGAAAGTTTAATAACAAACGAACGCGTTAAAGATCCAACACAGGCACCTGATTCCCCTGATGCTCTTTCTTAAGCAGAGCTCGCATATCGGCAACATCAACAGGTAAATTCTGTCCAATGCTGTGAATGGGACTTATGTTGCCTCTGTGCGAATGTTCCTTCAATGATGATGAAAAAAAAAACAGTTGATGACGATAAGGTGACAGTGTGTTGATACATCAAAGCTTCATCATGATAATTCAATGGGCACACCGTGGCTATGATGCGAAGAATTTCTACGGTAACTACAGCTGCTGCCCCATAAGCAACAATAAGAGATTTTCGATAAAAGTTTGTGCATGACTATTTGTTCCCCCGTTGTTGGCTGGTTGCTTGTTGAGGCAAAGTTTTGCAGAATACCTATGTTATGTGTTTTCTGACGAGGCCAGAAGATATAATGTGTTTGTCGTCTGGAGGCAATTTGACCAAGCGGAAATCAAACACAATGGAATGCATATGCTGAAAAAGAAATTGGCGTCCGGTATTTGAACGTAACAAATATTTCCATTAACATGAAGAAAACCAAATAAGATTGTTCCTCCAATCATGTTTACGATGATTCATTTTGCCTAGTTAATGTTTGAATTGGAAACGTTATCAAAACTGAATTGCAAATTACTTTGAAAAAACGCCTTATTAATGAATAACGCAACCCTACGCTGACTCAAAGGCGCAACTAAAAAGCAACACCTGGTTTAGGAATTCTTCGCTAAGGAGAAATTCTCGACTCCCTGGGAATATGGTATGAATGTAGTTGCCACACAATCATACTAATTCAAAATGCTACCTGTCATCGACAGCACAATTTGACAATTTGATAACTGTGGAATAACTTAGAACACAATAACTTAGTTGAGAGCAAACAATAAGCTTATTGCGAAAGCAATATGCTTGAAACACTAAGAAGAAATGAAGAAGAACCCAACGCTGGAGCCCCGTAAAGTCATGTTAAACCAAATTTTCCAATTGAAAAGATATTACAGGGCACGCGCGTCTTCGCTAGAGGTGGACAGGAGATGAGTTCCCACAGTACGCATTATCGGTAGTACGTTTCATGGCGAGCAGCAAAAACAGCAGCAACAACAGCAACAGCACAACGTGTGGGCGAAAGTACACAAACTAGCGAGAATAGAGGCGACGAAGAAGCTTGTAGATATGACCTTTATGATTTTGCCGAGAAGAGAAATAACGTGCACAAAGAAGTCAAGCAGATGGTTATCACGATCCAAGGAGCCATTGTATTGGTCGTTAAAGAATGGAAAAGCGCGGCGCAGAGAGCTGAGACGGCTGAGAAGGAATTGTCGGTTGCCAAGGCTGCTCTGGTCGTGACATCGCGAACGGGACCGAAGAAGGTAACCACCAATACAGCTGATCAGTGCAGCAAAAAGCAACCCCCTGAGGGTGGTGACCACGCCCTACTTCAAACAGGCTGAGCGGTTGTGCCTTATTACCTGGTCAATTCCCGGATTCAACTCTATAGCTGTGAGTAGAAGGCAGCCAACAGGACATGGATAGAAGAGGTGATGATGAGGGTAGCATGCATTCAACATGCTATTATCTGGATCCACTCGCACTAGCTGACCCAGTGACCTTGGCGGAATTATTTTGATCTATTTCAAGAAACACCTTTCCGAGCTACACTTAAACTGCCTTTATTGTTCAAAACACTTTATTTAAACTGGACATTTAGTTTCCTCTAGTAGAGTGTTTTTTCTTAAAATTAGGTTTCACTTAATGACTAACAAATTAAAAATTCAGCCAGTGAACATGCTACCGTCCTGGGCCGTGACCTTAAGAAGACTAATCAGACTGGAAAACTGGATGAGTATCCGTCCTCTGTCGATGCAATCGTGTTGGCTCTCCGTTGATGACCATTCGGGTGAACTCGGACAGACGCGATCCTTTTCACTCGTATCACAAAAAGATAGATAATGATCATCTAAGCAATCTCTTCGCTTATCTGGAGAAGTGAGTTCTCTTCTGGCACGATCGTCTGTTGCGTTGAGATTAGTGTTAGTGGATTGTTGATGATGTAAGCTACAACGGCGATATATATCAACCTCTCCAGAGTTGAAGTGATCTGGAGGTAATCGCGTGGGCAAACACAGGTCAAGGCCTTCGCCAGGAGATGCAAGACCAGGACGCTCCAAGAAACACGAGGACGCTAGTGTCCTTGTACGTCGTGCAACACTGATAAATTAAGATGGCACCGAGGAAGGCACCGGAGGCACAGACAGCCAAATCCCGTTGCGAGTCGATGACATTAGAGATAAGAAAGAAAACAAAAGGGACAGGCCCAGAAAACGGAAGTTCATAAAGGGGAAGAATAAAACCAAAATGCTCATAGTCAAACGAGCGGCAACTCGTATGAAGAGGTCTTGCGCGCCATGCGGCCAAAACCGAAGTTGAAAGAGCCAGGTGCCGACGTGCGGAAAATCAGGCGAACTCGCAACGGTGAGATAATCATCGAGCTGAAGAGGCCAGCAGCCCAAAGAGCAACCCGAGAAAGCCGCGGTGGAAGCGAGAGCCTTGTGCTTCGAAGTGACGCTCCAATGCAAAGACTTGGATGCGGTCGTTTCGGAGGAAAAAATAAGGTTTACCATTAGGGAGCAGTGCAAGTTAAGGAAAGCTCAGATGACTAAACGTATGTGAAAGGAGCCTTGAGGAACTCAAGTTGCCTCGATTGTGCTTCCAATTGAGGCAGTAAACAATGCTCTGAAGATTGGAAAAACTAATCCAGGCTGGTCGATGTGCCCGCTGAATGTTATGTGCTTTATGTGCCAAGATTTCGGTTACATTGCACGAAACTTTAAAGGGCTGGACAGGAGCAGACTATGCAGAAGATGTGGGAAATATGGGTATAAGGCACAAGATTGCCAAAACCCACCGATGTCTTATCTGTGTCAACAAGAAGCCAAGAGCCACGTGACATGAGAACCGAATCTGGCCTACAAATAGGCGACGGCTATTAAATCACAGGGGAGTAACACGGCAGTCTGTGTCGGAGTTGAAGAGCGGTGTTGCTATTCATAGCCGTACCAAAAATCAACAGACTCTACATCTGTAGCTGTTACACACCTCCACGATGGACGATCAAGCAGTTCAACCAGATGCTAGACAAGCTCACGGAAGAGATAACCAATCGAAGGCCAGTCGTCATCGCCGGTGACTTCAATGCTTGAGCGATTGAGTGAGGCAGCCGTCTCTTCAACCCAAGGGGCCCCATCTACTAGAGGCCCTAGCAAAACTGAATGTAGACTTAGCCAACGAAGGCACAGGTCGTGTCTGTTGGGAATCATAAACTGGAGAGTGTTCGAGGAGTATATTCACATTGACCATCAAGCAATCCGGAACTGTATTGGAAACAATACGCAGATCATGTCATGTGAAAGAAAAACAAATGAGCGCAGATGAAAATAGTGAGTTTCAACAGAACGTGTTTGTAGAAGCCCTTAAATTTGAGGGCATCCACTTGAACCTACGTGCGGACGAGTGGACAGCATTACTAATGATTACGTGCGATGAAACTATGCTAAGGAATGGGAAACCGAGAAACGGACGCCACACAGCCTACTGGTGGAACACGACGATTGCCGAGCTACGTGCAAGTTGCCTCCGTGCCAGGAGACGAAGCCAGAGGGCTTGCAACGATACCGCAAGGGAGGAATGGAAATTGGTGTACAGAGCGGCAAGAACCACTCTCAAGAAAGGAAAAAGGTGAGCACGAAAGCCTGCATTGAGGAGTTTTGCAACTACGTGGCCACGCTCCCCGCACCGCGAGGAAGAAAGAATGACGCTGAGGACGCGCTAGTCTCGAACGAGGTGCTCGTGGTAGTGACGAGAGGACTAGAGGTGAAGACCGGACGGAATACCTACCGTGGCTCTGAAAGTGGCGATTCAGGTATTTCCGGACATTTTTAGGGATGTGTCGAAGAAATGTCTACAAGAAGGCCACCCTCCGGACAGGTGGAAACACACAAGCTAATGTTGCTACCGAAGCCAGGAAAGGCTCTGAGATATCCAGCATCATGTAGGCCAATATGACTGAAGAAAAGGGAAGTCAACGGTGGATACCATTGGGACAGTGGGCGAGGCAGCCGTAAATTCGTCCACACAGAAGCGGAGAGGCGATCGATATTGCGCCGTTCTAAAGATCGACATTAAGAGCGCCTTCAATAGCGCCTGTGCAGAACTCTGAAGAATTACTGGTGCTGATCTACGAGATCTCTGTGGGGCGGAAATTGGTAAACATCTCGGTGGAGTTCCGCAAGGTTCCATCCTTGCCCAACACTTTGGAACGGGATGTTTAACGGAGTTGAAACTGCTGAAATGCGTAGTGATCGTGAACGCAGATCTTATCACCCATACAGCACTAATGGATTAAAACCCAGAGAGCGTCGGGCCGCGATCGAAGTAGGCTAGATCCACCGTCGGAAGCTCGGTCGAGTAGTCCGAGCATTACATAGAATCGGTGACGGTTGTCGGGGCGCCTGCGAACCGGAAGTCATCCTCTATCGGAACCGCAGGACCGACCTCGGCACCTGATCGACCAGTAACGAATTAACGGTTTCGGGAGAGCTTACGTCGATGCTAGAACCACCACCGGGGGCTTGTGTGAGTAGTTCGCGAAGTAGCACCGCCAAAAGATCGTCGAGGCGCCTGTGAACCGGAAGTCTCTCTCTATCGGAATCGCAGGACTGACCTCAGCACCTGCGTGGGAAGCATCGGTCCCAGAAGATCTTCCACTGCCGGGAAACTCTTCGTCAGACTATGCTTGCTCCACCGTCGGGGACTATGGCGAGTAGTATTGAACGAGACGAACCGGAAGACATTATCCAACTGGAATTGCAGGACCGACCCTGACTTCCAACCGGTTCAGTTGAAAAGCAAAGAGTTCAGTAGCAAACATATGTCACAGAGTTACGCAGCACAGCCAGTGTAGCCAGCGAACAGAGGAGCATGCACCAGTAGAAGTTGTGTAGGTCCCTTCGTGCACCCCTCTCCTTCAATGATGCGTTATCACAGAGACACGGCGCAGCCGGAGAAAAGATTGCAAGAGACGTCGAAAAGACGTAGAGGCACTGACAAGCAACCCGCCTCCAACCCCTTGCCCTTTGAAGCAATACCAATAGCAATACTATGCTGTGTCGATTTTCAAAACAAATCGAGTTTACGAACATCCATACACACACATCCGTTCCATAACTCTAGAACCAGTCATTTTATTGAGGTTTTGAGTAATAAAAGAGAATACATATTGGAAATGAAGTGCAAGGGATTGGTTTTGGTCTTTATCTATGTTTATAAGAATGTTTTTATATCTTGGGTTGTTCTGGTAAGTCACTCAATAATGTAAACAAAAAAGCTGTGATCATAACTATCCCAAGTAGCACACCACGATTATAACTAGTTGCAGCAACTTGATTATGACTAACAAAGGCAAATTTATGTTTTTACTACTTAAAGGCAACACGTGTGCTACTAGGGTATAGAATCAGACGTAAAATTAATTTTCTCCAAAAAGTTTACATCGATTTTGCATTGATCGTGTAGGATCTCCTTAGTTCTCAATCAGTTCAAACACCCTATTTGGCATACTTTCAACCAGGCGGCGACATGTAGATACTTGTATCTCGTTCCACGCTGATTAGATTGCTCCTTTGAGCTCTTGAACATTCCTGTACTACTTGTTGACTGCATACACTGTACGTACATCAGTCCACACAAATTTTCGATCGGATTCTGATCTGGAGAACAAGCTGGCCACTCCATAACTTGGATTTTATGTTCAGATAACCACGCCATGGTCGCTCGGTTTTTATGAACTGATGCGTTATCTTGTTAGAATACGCAATTACAACGATGGTTTTACTTCTGGCTGTTTATTCTTTTTGGCGGAAAAGCAATCTGCACCACTCCGTTTTGAAAAAATACCCCCCAAACCATCAATCTTCTCCCTCCAAAAATGCAAGACGAAAAGTAACGTGGCTCTTTCCGTAAATCTCTTCAGTACGAAAATTACGAGATTAAATTTCTTCTCATCAGAAAAGATAACCTGAAACATTAAACTACTTTTAAAAAATGTCAATCATGAATTACCATGATTACACACTTTACTACAATCTCTACGCATATTGGCACGGGCGCATTCAAGTCGGTTTGCTCTACGACGGGGCAAAAGTCATGGTGCTTGCTTCAGTTTTTGTCGTCGAATGTTTGGAGAGTCTGTTAAAGTTCGGTAGACTGTTGAACGCGAAACGTCAAGCTTAAGGTCAGTTTATCTGGTTCAGATTTTTGAGTGAGTTGCTTGCAGCGTTGATTATTCTGCGTTGACATCTATTTTGACAACATTTTCTTGGGTCCACCTTTTTTATTTTTTACGTATCCATCAAGATTTTTCAAATAAAAATAAATCAAAACAACATGATGAGATCTCTTCAAATGACGAGCTATTTCTTGAATACTGATATCACAATCACGATAAATCTTCCCTTTTTCCTGCACTGACAAATACGTTCCACGCGGCATTTTACAGCTTATACAAAACACGTCATAACACGTTAATTGGTTAAAGAAAACTGAGCTGCAGTTGAAGCGAATGGCTTTATTCAGGTATTGGTTCTCAAGTTGTGAAACAGCAAATTTTCTTAATTTGTCTTTTGCTATTCATAAAAAGTGTTTATTGAAGCAGATGTGCAGTAGTGTTAGTTAGCTCTATAACACGGTCATTACGAAATAATGAATAAAGAAAACAAATACGCTCTAAAAAAATGTAAACGTTTTTTGAGTGGTTCTATTGTTAACGTTTGCATTAAAAAAATTGACAAAAATTGCCACTGCGCACTGACAAAACTACCCATGCAGCATCAATCATAGTAACCCATAAGTCAGCAGACAAAATTTTACAGCTCTATCAGTCGAACTCTAACCGTGATAGCAAAAACAGTGAAGCAACGTTCAGAAGTGTGTGCGTTCAAAGAACGGCACCTCGCCGCGTCGAAAACGATCATCGTGTGGCACTTTGTGGACGCCGGATACGCCCGTTCCGGCATCTACAACATCTTGGCACTATTAGACAACAATCAGAGCATCCAAAGAAAGCCCGGTTCCGGACGTCCGACGACCCTGAGCGACAAGAAGCTCCAAAGGATGCTGAAGAGGAAGACCGAGTGAAAAGTGGCTACATCGCTGCGTGCGCTTGGCCGGGAGGTCGGTTCAACCGGCCTAACAGTGAAAAAGTACCTGGCGAACATGAACATACATGTCAGGAAGCGGAAATCACGTCCACTGGTTTCGAAGCTGCAGGCAATGACGCAGCGGCAGCGGCTGAATAAGATGGTCAACTAGATTTTCCCGACGAATCACGACGTGGCGGTGGTGATGGACGACGAGACCTATCTCACCCTGGATGGCAACAACTGGCAGGGCGCTTTGTATTTTACTTCCCCCACGAAGGAAGTGAGCTCCGAGGTGAAGTTCATTTCACACACCAAGTTCCCCAAGATGGTGCTGCTGTGGCTGACAATCAACGAAAAGGGGATGTCAAAGCCGCTTTTCTTTCGCTCCGGACTGGCCGTGAACGGGGAAATTTATAGTACGAAATGCCTGCCGGAAATTGCGTCGTTCATCAAGAAATATCATAAGGGCGAAGACACGGTGTTCTGTCCGGATCTGGCGTCGGCCCACTACTCGAAGCGATCGTTTGAGGATATGGGGCGGCTGAATATCGATGTGGTACCCAAGTAGGCGAACTCACCTAACGTCCCCCAGCTGCGTCCCATCGAGAATTTCTGGGCCAACCTGAAGCGTAAGATCTACTCCAACAATTTTGTCGCGAAAACTGAGGAGGAATTGATAAATAAAACGAAGAAAGAACTCAAAAACATGCCTACGCGCATGTTTTCGTCCGCCATGGCGAGTGTTCCGGTTAACTGCCGGAAAGCCGCTCGCAAGTAAGCTTTTTGCAAGTAAGCTTAAATAAAAATTGGTCACAATAGAAATTTTTCAAAAGCAATTATCTGTCTTAGCTTTTTTTTTATCACCATCCAAAAAAAGTCCATTTTTTTAATGCAAACGTTATGAAACGAAGTGTATTAAATAATGGTTGGAAAAGTGCAAAAAAACAATCCCGGAAAAGTTTCAGATTTTTTAAATCTTATAGCTTGACGACTATCAAATTTGAAATTTAATAAGGGATTTTGGCTTTTTCAGTATGTGGAAAGTAGTATTTTCAGTTTTCATTAAAAAAAAAAGCTACTTTAAAGTAGAGCTAAAACTTGCAGACACCTTGAAAATACGTGGCATTCACTTATCAAGCATTTGAACCAAACCGTGCTTAATTTGAGTTTAAAATAAGGAAGTTAATCAATTTGAAAGTGCAGCTCAATTTTGTAGAATGATTTCACACTTTACAAAGTGGCACCTCACCACTATCTGAAAGTGGGTGGCAGAGATGGCTTTTCGCACTAATGTTACGCCGGCGCGTGAGATTTTTACCTTCACAGAGGATACAACCATAACTCACCGCAGATAAAGAAAAGTGCTCTTTTATTCGGTGGTAAAAAGACAGAGTGAAAGTGTGCGGCTGTGATGGGATGGCTTGGAGTGAGTGAACCACTCTCTCTATCAAACGACCGCTCTCACGTGCTCTCATCGGTCCTCGCCCACGTACTCTCGCCTGCGATTCGCTGGCGCGGTTGATAGTGAAAACTTCGTCGGAATTTTAGAAAATGTCCGAAAAAAGGAAGCGTGAAGAAACATTCTTCTTTCTTCCTTTGTTATGTAGCGTCAAAGCGAATTTGCAATCACTGCTGTATATTAGCAGAAGAGCGCACGCCAGTGAGCTTACTGAGGCGCATGCGTCAGGGAATTTATCTGCATTCGCTCCTGTGAATTTGAGAGCTCTTCTTCTCACTCTAGAGGGATCGAGTGTTGTGTGAATAGAAACCATTTTTTTCACTACTTGTGCTACCCGCATGCAAACACGGTGGTGAATATAAACAAGAGAGAAGAGCTCGTGTAATATTCTTACGATTTTCACTTTTTATTTTTAATAAATTGAGGATTGGCTCAGTAGGTGGCGCTAGCTGGCATTAATTGTTTCCAACATCGAAAATCTCGAGATCCTGGCCATATGGAAAGTTACTTTCCTCAGCAAAGTTGTTCAGTAAGTCCAGTTGATGGATAATAGTCCAGGATTGGCTCACTACGCGGCGCTATTGTACAAATGAACATCTTGTACAAGCGGTATCTCGAGATCTTGTCCATGCCGTTTTCGACAAAGGTGTTCAGGGGGCCACCTGAAGGCCCTTAGTCGATGACATTTTTGAATCCAAGATGGCGGCTTCCGGTTGTAGAAAAGTTGGGAATTACTGTCAAAAACCCTGCAAAACGGTCCTGCGGAAACGGTGCATGAAGTCAGAAAATCGATATCTTAAGCCATTTTGAAATCCAAGAAGCCGGCTTCTGCTGCGTGAAAAGTGAGAAATACTGTCAAATACCCTGTGATATGGATATTTTAGGATCAGGAACGGACAATTAAGGCTGGAAATCAATGTCCGATGCTGGTTTAGAATCCAAAATGGTGGCTCCAGTTTCACAAAGAGTAGGAAACACAATCAAACAACCTCCAATATGGATATTTTTGTATCACGAACGGCGTAAACTGACTGTAAATCGATGTTTAACATCATTTTGGGATCCAACTTATGATTCAGAAAAACTACGATATATTGTCAAATACACTGCAGTATTGATACTTTTGGATCGGAACGGCGTGTAAAGGCTAGAAATCGATGTATGACGCCATTTTGGAATCTAAGATAATGGCTTCAGTTTCATAAACGAGAGAAATACTATCAACTACTCTGCAATATGGGTATTTATGGAACGGGAATGGCGTAAACAGGGTGAAAATGAATGTCCGATGCCAATTTGGAATCAAAGATAGCGCCTTCCTGTAACTGTAAAAATAACCTACAATATGGTTAGTTTTTTGGATCACGAACTGTGTATAAAGGCTGGACATCAATGTCTGACGCAATTTTGGAATCCAAGACTCAACTCGATTGAAGAAATTCATTTCAGATTTTGATTATGAACCACAGATCATAAGCCCCATCAGCGCTCAGATTACTGGGGTAGGTGAAATTTTCAAGCTAGGGAAAACAGAATCGGCGAAGGCTACCCAAGACGAAAGCTTCAGAGTCAGAGTCGATAAACCATTTTTTTTTTTTTTTCATCTTGCAACAATGTTGAATGTAGTTGATGAACTTCCAGTGTAGCTCACTAGCTCACGAGCGACTTTAGAGTTCTTGAAACAGCTAGAAACTTGTTTCAAGTCCTCGACAGTCAGACTCGTATCGGAGACAACCCAATATATCTTCACATCTCACGAGGGCACATAGAATCAATACTCAATATTGAAAACTTCGTGGTCAGCCATTTTTTTCCTTCTACACGCAGTCTTTTAAATCTCTCTTTTAAAGTACCGCAACACCAGAATACTTACGCAGTAATTCTCTTGAAATGTCGAGATTTTTCTATGGTTCATCTTTGAGCCGAAAAAAAATCAACCCAAGGTGCCTTTGAGAGTGGATGGTAATGCTTGATGTGGGTAACTTTTGCTTCAGAGAGTTCATAATTATGCCCACAAAAAAAAAACAATCACAAAAAAAACCTAACCAGGTCAATTAAATGAAATGCTATTAATAAAATGTGTTGCAAATGCCATGCAGAAAGAAAATTATTAAGAAACAAAAAAAATATGTCCAGGGTCCATAATAAGGCTTACCACCCCATTAAACTATCATCGTGTCTCCCCTCTACAGGGAGACACATACGCATACGATGCGAGGCAAATTTCAAGAGCTTCAAGAGCTATTCAATAATCCCCCCCCCCACCCCCACCCCCCCCCCCCCCCCCCCTTTTTTCCCCCGGCGGTATATTATTTTTATTGATATTATAAAAAAATGATATGATTTTTTATGTTTTACCCCCCACCACACCCCCCGCGCCTGGGGGACTTCCTTTTTGAACCCAACATTATTTCTTTTTCCCCCCCTTATTACTTCTCCGTGAAAAAACCCAACAAGAAAGGGAAAAATTTTCCCCACCCCATCCCCCACCACGTTTTTTTAAAAAAAGTTTAAAAAATTTTTAAAAAACTTTTTAAAATGGTTTTAAATAACATTTTTTTTTTAATAATCGTTTATTTGTACAGGCTCAATCGATCAACTTTACAGAGCCAAATTTTCATATTTATATACATCATTTATCTTAAAACTAAAGTTAGGAGGATACACGCCGATTGCACGTGAGCCGATTACTCGCGGCCGTCTCGAGGTTAATAGGAATTACAAATTACGGATGGGAAAGAGGGTGGGAATTTAAGGTATGGTTTACATAACACATTAAATTTAAATTCTAAATTATCTAAAAACTTATAACTATACAATTTATGGTTTACTGTTGACTTGAACATTTTTTGAAAAAGAAAAAAAAACGCACATACACAGATAAAAAAAAACTTATAGTAAACATACAGGTTAAACTAACTACAATCTAAGGCTAATGTTAGTCAAAAACACATAAATGAGTTTCATGTACTCCAAATCACGTACAGCCAAAATATATCGAATTGGCACATTGGGTTGTCTACCTCGAGCCCGAAGAGAATCATAAAGCTCCGATCTGACTCCACGATGTTCAGCACAAGACCAAATAACGTGATCTGCGTCCTGATAGCCTTGTCCACACTCGCAGAGATTGCTGTCGCTCAGCCCAACCCGGTATAAATGAGCGTTCAAAGAATAATGATTGGACATGAGGCGAGACATGACACGAATGAAGTCTCGACCCACATCCATCCCCTTAAACCAGGATTTCTTCGACACCTTTGGGATGATAGAATGTTGCCATCGCCCCAAATCTCCTTTACTCCATTTATACTGCCAGCTGACGAGTGACTGTTGACGAAAAATAGGAAAAAAATCGTTGAAGGCGATTTGTCGATCACAAATATCGCCTTCCATAGCGCCCACCTTTGCAAGCGAGTCCGCTTTCTCATTGCCCGGAATTGAACAATGAGATGGGACCCATACAAAGGTGATAATAAAATAACGCGAAGATAAAGCACTTAGAAGCTCCTGTATTTTCATGAGAAAATACGAGGAGTGCTTTACCGGCCTCAATGAGCGAATAGCCTCTATAGAACTGAGACTATCCGTGAAAATGAAGTACTGATCCGGTGTTAATGAGGCAACCATTTCTAGCGTAAAGTGTATTGCCGCTAATTCAGCGACATATACGGAACAAGGAGCTTGAAGTTTACGATTGGCGCTATAAATTTCATTGTATATACCAAAGCCTGCTGACTCCTCTATCAAAGATCCGTCAGTGAAGAACGATTTAGTGGAATTAACTTGGCCAAACTTTGCAGCAAATATTACCGGAGCAATCATAGGACGATGATGCTCTGGGATTCCATGAAGCTCTTGCTTCATGGATAAATCAAAATGAACCGAATTGTCGAAATCGGAGAAGCAAACACGATTGGAAATGTTCGGCGAAGGGCTGACATCCTGTGTTATGTGCAAATGGTACAAGGTCATGAAGCGGGTTTGAGTATTCAACTCAAGGAGCTTCTCAAAATTTTCGATTACCTGGGGGTTCATAACTTCACACCTGGTGAGGAGCCGGAGAGATAATTCTGAAAACCGATCCGAGAGTGGCAACATGCCAGCCAGCACTTCAAGACTCATGGTGTGAGTCGAGTGCATGCAACCTAACGCGATACGAAGACACCGATACTGAATACGTTCCAGTTTAATGAAGTGCGACCGAGCCGCTGACTGAAAACAAAAACTACCGTATTCCATAACCGACAAAATCGTTGTCCGGTACAACGTTAGAAGATCTTGTGGATGAGCTCCCCACCAGGTCCCGGTAATTGTGCAGAGAAAATTGACCCTCTGCTGGCACTTTCGCTTCAGATACTCAATATGAGATCTCCAGGTGCACTTAGAATCGAACCAGACCCCAAGATATTTAAATGACATGGAATGAGTTATAGGCTTACCCCAAATTTGAAGCTTCGGTTGTGCTGGGTTATGCTTCCTAGAAAAAACTACCAACTCAGTTTTCTCCGTAGAGAATTCGATACCTAGCTCTAAAGCCCAAGTAGACAAATTGTCTAAGGTATCCTGTAAGGGTCCTTGCAGATCGACCCCATTGGGTCCCGTGACAGACACTACGCCGTCATCTGCAAGTTGTCTCAACGTACAGTTGTCACTTAGACAACCGTCAATGTCTTTGACATAAAAATTATACAAAAGGGGGCTTAAACATGATCCCTGGGGGAGACCCATGTAGCTAAATCGTGAAGCTGTAGAGGTTCCATGAGAGAAGCTCATATGTTTCTCTGACAGCAAATTGTACAAAAAATTATTCATTAATGGTGAAAAGCCACAAGCGTGGAGTTTATCTGAAAGAACTGAATCAAAAGCCCCCTTGATATCCAAGAATACAGAAGCCATTTGCTCTTTTTTAGCAAAAGCTAACTGAATATCCGTGGAAAGTAACGCGAGACAGTCGTTCGTTCCCTTACCCCTACGGAAACCATATTGAGTATCTGAAAGCAGGTTGTTCGTCTCAACCCATTTGTCCAGACGGAAGAGGATCATTTTCTCCAACAACTTTCGAATGCAGGATAAAATCGCTATGGGTCGATAGGAGTTGTGGTCGGACGCGGGTTTGCCAGGTTTTTGAATGGCGATAACTCTCACCCGCCTCCAATCATCCGGTACAATGTTGAGCTCCAAAAACTGATTAAACAAGTTCAACATGCGCCTCTTCGCGACGTCTGGAAGGTTCTTAAGCAAGTTGAACTTGATTCTATCAGCTCCTGGAGCCGTATTGCCACACGAAAGGAGCGCGAGAGAGAGTTCTACCATTGAAAAAGGTTGGCTGATCTCATCTATCGGATTCTCGGTTTCGCGAGGAATGATCCGTGCCGGCACAGAATCTGGACAAACTTTTCGCGCGAACTTGAGGATCCATTGATCCGAGTACTCTTCGCTCTCGTTGTTCGTAGTTCGGTTTCGCAATCTTCGCGCCGTGTTCCAAAGAGTACTCATCGACGTCTCACGCGATAGCCCGTCCACGAATCTTCGCCAATATCCGCGTTTCTTGGCCTTGATGAGGCTCTTAAGTTCACGTTCAAGAGCCGTGTATACTTCGAAGTGCTCAGGTGTTCCACGTCTACGGAAAACTTTAAACGCGTCGGACTTTTTACGGTAAACCTCGGTGCATTGCTGATCCCACCATGGAGAAGGAGGTTTCCTGCGAAATGACCCTGGAACTGGTCAAGTTTGAGCTTGAATAATAACATTATATCAACCATGTTTTGCAAAACGTGTTTTGTGAAATAACGTTGGATTTGTTGTACAAAATTTTGGTTTTACTACCAACGAGAAGCAAATCATACATACTAAGAATTGACATTTCAACAATCGGAGTTGGTGAAGTAAAGAAGCTTCAAATCTATCACGACATTTTTATATATTTGTTATATATTTGTAAGAGGATATATATTTTCCCTAAATGTTTTATAAGGTTCAACTTTTTGCGCTCTTGACGTCATTGTAAAGTATGAGGTAAAATATTACAAACTGATATGTATTAGTTAAATTTGTTTTCTTCTTCTTCTTCTTTAGCATTTCAAGGTTATTGCTTTCACAATTAGCTTATTGCTTGCTCTCAACTTAGTGTTCTAAATGCACTTCCACAGTTATTAATTGAGAGCTTTCGATGCCATGCACCATTTTTGCATTAGTATGATTGTGTGGCAAGTACAATCATACCCTATTGCCCAGGGAGTCGAGAAATTTCCTTTACGAAAAATTCCTAGACCAGACCGGGAATCGAACCCAGCCACCTCCAGCATGGTGTTGCTTTGTAGCTGCGACTTTAGCGACTGAGCTAAGGGAGGACCCATGTCATTTGTCATTTCACAGTATTTTCAAGTTGTTTATAACAAGTTGTGTGGCTTGGGAAGCTCCAACAGGTATTATCTATTCCAAGCTGCTTTGATGTCAATATCGGTAAAGATCACCGTGATATGCAGCAGACATTTTGCAAACTATCAGATAGGGACAGTATTAATCCACGTTAGAGCTTACCGCCATAAAGTTACATGGCCATTGAAGCAAAATAAGCACGATATCTCTGCTAGTACTTCCACCTCTATTTGCCTTGCCATACTAGAAAAGTTTTTTATTTTTCTGATTTCGTTTACTCTGCGAACTGATATATTAACACCTTAGGGGGTTCATGGACTACGTACTTTTTTTCCCACTGTGGTATTTGGCACATTTGTCACTCATGATATCGAATTTTCCTCAATCGTTGAGCCTTCAATATGTTGCATTCATCAGGTTGAATTCCTTATTGTTAGTTCTTATGGAAATCAGGGTGCTTAAACGAAAAAGTTTTAACTTAGTTATAATTATTCTTGTAATATTAAATAGTTCTGTCAAGTTGAATTCTCCAGGAAATGAAATACAATAACTATTGCCTTTGTATGTTAAACGAGTTTTGGAACATCGACACCATTAGAATTTAATACTTCGATGGGCACTGGGATACATCATATTAAGTTTTCTAACATTCTCATAATTAAAACCGTTCCAGTGATCAGTTCTAATTAGGAACATCAATTATCCTACAGACTAGAGACAATAACTCCAAACAAGCTTTCATTAGCTTTCAGTGCACGACGGTCATGAACGTCGACCACACACACGTAGGGGACCAAAATCCTAGTGAATACCACCCTTACAGCATTCCTTATATACCAATAACTCACCAGCTTAGCTGAAATGGGTCACACAACATTTGCTCTGAGCAAAACGTGTCGCCGTTTCTACGCGCTGGAAATCCCCAACCGATGACACTATCGGGATCTCTAACTATTCTTCTATCGTGCTTTCATCAACCGTCCACCCTCGCTCGTCCAACCTCCGCACCTAACATTATATTTTATTGCTGAGCTCTTAGATCGTACAGCTTACTTTATACAACTTTTCGTAACGGATCGTAAAAGCGAAAGAAGCAAGCAACCGGGGGGTGACCGGATGAAAATCGATTCCATCCCCAAATCGCGTGACGACCAGAATATCTAAAGAAAGAGGGAGGAAAATTGCCATGCTGAAAAGCATTAAAGCTTCTTTCTTCCATTTAAGAAATCATTATTGACCTATTCAATTTAATACATACTTGTTTCTCACACTTCCTTCTCGGAGGGCAACTAGTCCTTCTGTAATTGTTACTGGCCGCGATATCAGGGCCAGAAGGTGATTTTCTTTCCAGTCTCTTAAGCCGACAAGTGCTGCAAGGTGTGCCAGTGCCATGGAAAGTTATTTATAATCACGCTTAAGTCATGGTCGGTAAATATCCGTTGTTCCGTTGCATGTTTTATCTTGAGCAAAATGGTGAAGGTGTTGGCCAATGGCTCTACGGAGCATTTCTTTTCGATGGTACCTCCAAACTGAAGCCGAAAGCTAACAAAACGCTTTCCAACGATGCTCTGAGGCAGCAACAGGTTTCCACTACGTTGAAACGTTTATAAATAGCTGATAGGCACTACCAGCAATTTGGACCAGTGATTCCCAGTACCAAGGATTAATTGTTTAATGAGGCCTTATTTAAGAAACGATTAAGAGACACGGTAGGATCAAAGCATTTCGTACCACCCCAGAAAGTTTTAAAATCAAATAACAATCCACCATAGACTCTAGACAATTCAAAACGCCCAAACCGGATGCATCCAATCTTACGATAACCCGTCTTGTCCGTCAGAAATAAGTACAGCCCTGTTGTCTGCAATTTTCTCCGCATGAAGAATATTCGCTTTAACGACCTAGGAAAATTCATGCCATAGTACGACCGGCACTGTATGTATGTACTTTGACCGATATGTTTCATCACCCATCTCCGGTGTAACACCGTATCCTGATAAACCTGCTTACGTGCGTGAAAGGAATAAAGGAATTATTGCACGTGACACGAAATTTATCAAATCTGTCTTACATTCTCAGTCAGCTACCCGACATGTGGCCGTCGGACCCCGACTGTCGCCAGACTGGCTTTTCCATAATGGCAATAAATGTTACTATCAAATCGCCACACACCTATCTGTCGGTCGAATATTGGCGCGACAGTGCGTCGTTGCGCATGTCCACGTGGTCGGTGGCACTCAGCTCGGCACTCACGAACAACAACACACCCACCCTCCAGATGAATGAAAATCTGAGACTTCTAAGGTGGGATGAACTTCCAATGCCCGCAGAAGGGTCTCAGCCGAAGAACATTTCTTCCGAGTGTCCCGCTGAGTGGAGACAGCTGACCGCATGGCATGGTGTCAATACAACGAGCTTTTTCGACATGTACACGAGCATCATCGAAAAGAACAGCCAGATACCAGCTCGTGACCTCTTTATCTTGGTTTATGTATCAAGGCAGTTGTATTCGTCGATGATGGCTCATGAAGGGGTAGTTTGACTGGTTCGAGTAATTTCCTTTTATTTCCGTTATAATTGCTTATCCTTTGACCACTTGTAGACTTCCGTTGTTTCCAGTACGCTAGCATCGTTTGAAGAATGTGTCATGGATCCAATTCATTCGAATAGAACGTTATTCGAGAAAAATTGACTTTTTTCCTCAATGTACTATATTTAAATTTTGAGGTGAGTCGGTTGAAAACGGAAGCTTCCAGATATTTTTAATGTTGTCAAAAAGTCTATGAAATATGCTAAAATTCTCAATGCAAATACACTAAGGTATTTTTTTACACGGTTTGTTTTCGGCGATAACTCCAGAACAGAACAACTTATCGACCTTATTCGACTCACAAAAAAATAATCATATAGCAGTTTTTCAAAATATCACAAATTTTGGTTTAAATACTCAAAATTTTAAAAACTGTATTTAGACCATTGCATGGAAAGGTAACACATACAAGCAAAATCAAAGCAATTTAAAATGTTTATGTGCGTGAATTTATCAACTCTATTTAGTCTTTCTTTACACGGTTTCACAGAAAAAGTGGACCGTATCTACCGTGTAAAAAAAAACCTTAGTGTAATTTCTTCGCCTTTTTGTTCAAGTTGTTATGGTTGGTATAAAATAATAACAATATGTATACATGAAGGTGTTCCTAATACGAATGCACAGTTTTTATGAAAAACCAATTCTGGAGAGTAATATTCAAAAAAAAATGGTAGGGTAAGGTGACGTAATGTTAGCCTAGCTCCTTCATTTGGCATAAAGTATGGATAGTGAAATCTGCACAAAAGTAAAAAGGCCATATATTTTTTTTTTGTAAACAAAAGCAATCACTCTTTATTTTAGTTGTTCATATAAACAAACACGTTAATACAGAAAAAAATTACACCAATTCGCTCAGCCTTGCGGCAGTTGGCAGGCACTTTGCTCATGGACATCGCAAAAATTAATGTTTTCATATTTGCGAGCTCTTTTTTTATTTTTTGCTGAGGATGTTTGGTAGTTTTTGGACGAAAGTTGTTTGAATATACCTTCCGCTTCAGATAGGCCCAAAAATCTTCAATTGGGCGAAGCTGTGGCACGTTTGGAGGGTTTTCATCCTTCAGCACATAAGGGATCTTCATGCTTTCCATGGCTTCCAAAGATTTCTTCGCATAATGGCTCGATGCTAAATCCGGCCAGAACACTACTTTTCGTCCACGATGTTTTTGAGAAATAAACTGTTTCACCTGATTTGGGACTGTCGTAGAAGTATTTTCCTTGCCATTCCTTTCCATCCAACATGAAATAAGTTCTCCCCCTGCAGCCAAGTCCTTTTTTTTTTGTTGAACATTTGTGTTTTTCACTGTATTTTTTGAGCACGCTTGTTTTGCACTTTTTTTTTTTTTTTTTTTGTCCCCTTCTTGTCCCCCTCCGCCCCCTGTAGAATCGTTGGGGTTGTGATTGAAGCAGGGCTGTGAAAATGTGTGCAGATTTCACTATCCATACGTTATGTACCAAATATGTCATTATTTCAGCGATAATCAACAAAATTATGTTGAAATTTGTCAGAAACTGATAATTTCCCATCAACATGAAAGGCTCTAGGAGTGGACAGTAATTTATTGCTAGAACGAAGAGAAATGAAGAGAAGGTATTGATAGTTCCGTTTAGCATACGGCAGGCTTGAAATTGAAAGATACAAGTTGAAAACGAGCGGAGGGCATTTGAACGGTAGTATGCGATCGAGCACATCTAGGGTTTTTTTCATTAGGGCGAATCTACAATTGAAAGATTCTCTCCGTGCTCGCTCTCTTTCATTCATTACAGCGCCGTTATAAAACTTTCGAGGATTCTTTAGTACAGATCGAAAAGTTATTCACTTCCGTTTAATTTATGATTAACTTTTTAGACATCATGCTTTCACTGGTTAAGCTGAACAGATTATCATCATGATCTTCGCCTGATCTAAGTTTGGCTAAATTGAACCGAAAAACCGAATAATGCAGAGTAGATGTGCATACAATATTCACACGTTATAAATTAACAGTATTCTCCGGGACGCGGCTTTTTAAGCAACGCCATGTTGAACCGGTGCGTGGTAATGAAAATTTCGAACAGCTCAAGAGGAATTCCAATTTTAACATATTCTTCTTTAGTTGGCAAATTGATTTGGTCGTCCTGAGAAGGACGGATTTTAGTTGTTTACAGAGGGAACATGGTTCCCGATTGAAATTTTCTTCTCGGTCATTTTGAGCTGCAGGACAGCCTGAGTGTTTGGCAGCACGTAATACTACGATGAAAATAGACATTTACACAGTCTTCAACTTGAGATTGTACTGACTGAACATTGAACATAGAGCAAATTACAACGAACAACTTAACCTAACACCAAGTGGGACAGTATGGACATTTTCGTTTTGCAAAAAGTTTCAGTGGCTGGAGCGGGAATCGAACCCTCATTTCATCGCCATCGCTTGAACGACGGTTGACGCCGCTAACCATTTGACCATGAAGATGACGTGGGCGATTGATTTGGAGAATTTCTCCGGGACGCGGTTTTTTAAGCAACGCCATGTTGAACCGGAGCGTGGTAATGAAAATTTCGATGATCTCAAGAGAAATTTCAATCAAACATAGTCTTTAGTCGGTAAATTGATTTGATCGTCCTGAAAAAGACGGATTTTAGTTGTTTAGGGAGGGAACATGGTTCGCGATTGAAGTTATCAGTCTTCTTGGGCTGCAGGACACTTCTCTGTGAAATGGTCACACCGGAGAAAAGTTTTTTTCAGCCCCTTGTCGTTGCGGATGGCCAGCTGCAGTCTGGTCTTCTCGTTTTCACGGGCGGCGTTTTCTACCGACGTGCTCGCCAAACACGTCTGTCGCATACGGATGCACAGCGGGAACTGATGGTTGGACGGTCGTCCCCACATGTTTCATAATCGCTGGCACGGTAACTGTGGCAGTATGAACCAATCAGAGCGTGGCGCAAATATGATGTCATTTTCGACCAATAGCTTTGTGCGTTTAGACATTTTTCTTTTAAGTACTTTTTAATTAGTTTAAAAAAATGTAATAAATTAAGTTAGCATAAGGGATTTAGCTTTGATGTTTTACCTTTCGAATGCAATATGTATCATAAAATTTCTGTGGGCCAGAAAGGAGATATTATCGTTTAAAATCTCCAAACCCACGTAACGCTATCGATTTAAAAAAAATAGAACGGCGCCCCTATGCAGGAATAGAAAAGAGAGATGTAAGTATTACGTCAAAAAACCCGTGCTGAGTGAATTATTTTGTTTTCACTATCGAAGGGTCAATAAATCGTAAGTGAAAATCTCTTAAGTGTTTCAAAGCAGTTTCAAGTTAATTTGTTTCCTGAAATTTTATTTTGGTTAAAGCAAATAAAGCTGGTAATGCCTCAAATCATAAAATCAGGAGATCAAAACAGTACGAAGGCTATATTTAATAAAAAATCGATCGAACGCGACGATGTTGCATCCATGAATTGACCCAATATGAAGCTTATAGACCGATATTACATTCATATCCCTCGAAAGTTTCTTACTTTATAAAATGAGTTGTATAGCTTTTGATGATACATACTACCAAACGTGTTATTAAACGTATCTAAGCAAGTGTATAACTAGCTGAATATCACATACAGCTAAAATACCTTATGAGTTATAATTTAAAAAAATAATCGATCGTTACATATTAGGCAGAGTTAAGGGACACATCCCAAGTAACATTGCCAAAACCATCAAGCTTTATTTAGTTTTATTAAAGTTTTATGAAAGCCACTAGAAATCAATTCGGTTTTATTATGACAGCAAGAGATGCCAATAGGTTTCAAATTTTAGTCAGGTTTATAAGAACCTACACAGCTTCTTTACAACGATATTAAAACCTTGACTTCTAAAATTCCTGTTACTCCTATCAAAGGTTTTTTTTGACTTTATAAACTCATAAAATGCTATTTTGAAATGCCGTTGTAGGACTCATTCGTATTACCTTATTATGGTCAGTTGAAAAAGCATTTTAAAACCATTTTGCCTCCAATAAATGCATAAAACGGCTAATTGGCATTGAGAAAAGCTACCAAGCGATCAGATAGTTTTATAGTAGCCATTGCTAAGATAAATTGGCTTTTTGGCAAAACTGAAATTTCTTGCAATCGTCATATTGGAATATGTATATGAAATAATTGAAATGTGGAAAAATAAATTCACCAAATTTTAAATGTAATACAATTGAACTGTAGATCTGAGACAAACTTCGGTATTCGTTTAGATAACCTTATTGAATTCCATCAATTTTCAGGAGTTTCATGATTAATTTACCGAATATATTTCTTTCAATTTGGTTTCTGTTGTTGTAAACTCGCATAATTTCCGAGGCGCATTAATTTTCAGCTCTTATCGTGCCAATATTCACCATAAAATTAAATGCGCATATGATTTGGAGCATGATACGCTATAAAAAAAAACTCAATTTGTTTTATATATTTTGCTATCAAAGATAATTTCCCGCAACACTAAAACTTTTTTCTCAGCCATTATTTACTGTTGAATGAATCAGAAGAGCAGAGAATCGAACAAAGCAGAACAACAAAAACCAACCACGATATCGCCGTGAAGTTTGACAGCTGTGGCCATTCCGCCCTATGCTGGTTTTGATGGCGGCCAATAGGTTTTATGATGGTTCTCAAGTGGTCATAACATCTTTCACTAGAACATTTTCAAAATCTTTATGGTCTTAGAAAGGTTTTATGAATTTGTTTTCACAACCGTCTATAGAGTGGGCCACTTTGTACACATTTCGGCTTTAAAGAAGCATAGAGGAGGTGTTGGTGGACAAAACAGTTTTGAATGTAGTTTCATCAACAAAGCCGGGAGGAGTGCTATACGGCTGGAATAGAACTGAAATTGTTACTTGGGAACTATTTTATTTTTTTTTTTACTCTATTTTTTTTTACTATGTGATTTATATATATCTCACTTATATAAAAAAAACCCCCCCCACCCTCCCCCAAAAAAAAAAATATCTATATCTTTAAAAACACACCCCCCCGCCCCCCCAAAATAACATATTAAAAAATAAAAAAAAAAAAAATAATATACAATAAATAAATTCTCTTTTTTTCCCCCCCACTACCCCCCCCAAAAATTTTTTTCCGTCCTCCTCCCCCCTTCCGCCACTAACACAACAAGAGGGCGGTTTCACCCCTTTTATTTTTCTTCCAAGTTCTGTGGTCTAATGTTCCCAAGCACCAGTTACCCCTACCCCTAAATTTTAGCTACGGAACTGGTTCGTTGGAGAAACAAATCTTGCAGAGAAGCGAACTTTTGGTAATCTAGTAATAAGCATTCGTTAAAGTCTCTAACTCTTGACCTTCCTAAAATATTGGTCTTGTCCGGTTTTGAACTGCAACGAGCATATTCAAAAATTACACTAAGTCTCCATTTACTATAACTGCACAATTTCCAACGAACATGTACTTATTTAGCTTCATGAATCCATATCTATAATCAAAATTGACGGTTGGGATTGTCTAAGAGTTCATTAGTCTAATAGTTCTATAGACAGAATATATGAAATTTCTTATATTTATTTATTTTCTATTTCTAGCACTAACATTGACAAGTCGTTATTGCCAATATGCTAATAAGAAAAAGATTTGTTTGGATTCCTGTTAAACCTATCGTTCGTGATGATACAAAATTTATTTTCGGACAAGTTTTTTAAATGTAAAGTTCTGTCCAGTTAGAATCCGGAATCACTTATTGTGTTGAAGCGGCACGGAAAGTGACCGCTGTAAGAATTATTTTAAAGCGGTTTGTTTACCTAGGTTTACCTTCACGGTTTTTCGTGCAGTGAGTCAAAAGTTATTCCAGATGGAAGCCGAGAGGAGAGAAAAAATTCTACACACCCACGTTGATAATCCAACGTGGTCCGCAATTAAAATCCCAAAAACGTTGAAAATCACCAAATCAACCTTGTATGATGTGCTCAAACGTTTCAAGGGCGAAAGAGCGTGGATCGACTGCCTCAAGGTAAGCGTCGTAGTGGAACATATGACGAAAATGTTTAAACTTGAGTATTGGGTTAATTCGTGTAGCTAGTGACTAATTTCTGTCGAAAGTGTATTTGTTTATGTTAACTTTCAAGTGCTGCATCCAAACATTATATTTGTTTTATTGCAAATTCGTCAAAATGTTCGCGAAAGAAGTGATCACCAGTTTGTTGCTCGCCCAGAAGAAGCCGAAAGAGATTGCCAAGGTTGTAGGGTGCCATTTGGCAACAGTTTACCGCATAAAAAAGTCCCTGCAGGATGATCCTCAGCAGCGGAAGCCGGGAAGCGGACGTCCGCGCTTTGCACGCACGCCGAACGTGATCAAATCGGTCCGTGCAAAAATTGCTCGCAACCCGGTGCGTTCTATAAGAAAACTTGCAAAGGAAGCCAATATTTCGGTGAAATCCATGCGGAGAATCATCAAAAAAGACCTGCATGCATCTTCCAGAGCCAGAGTGAAACGCCACTTGATTACGGACCAGGTCAAGGAACTACGAGTGACTCATTCCAAGAGATTTCTTTCCTTGTTGAAGAAGGAAAAAATGATAATCCTGTCCTGATGATGATGATGAAGTAATACTACCATCTTTTGAAGCAAGATAACTTTCCATAGCAGTGGAATAATCTGAAAAACGATTTGATCAGGATTCTATAATTGTGTAATCATCAAGCTCCTGTATGAAGGGCCAAAAACTTTTGTGCGGGCCTGTAAGCAGATACACTTACGTGAAACCCGCGAATATAGTGAAGAGAATCTCCTTCCAAAAGCAAGTTCACACAGACAGCACTAGAATCGAGCCCTCGAATGACAGAATAAACCCAATAGATGGGGTCGAAGAGCCCGCCCTTGTTCCGCGAAATGTTAACAATAGGGAGGAGGCAGTCCCATGCTCCCTATCCAAATCGTTTTGCTTGGGTGCCCTGATGGTCCCTCCCTTTCCCCGTTATATGTTATTTAATATTAAGTATATTTTGTACATAAAATATTAGAATATCATTATAGACAGATGCAAGAGGTTAATGCCACTAAACACAATATTAAAGTATAATCTTACATTGCTTATAAGCACATGCAAGTCTATAGTTGCAATTCAGAAGTGCAATTTTAAATTAAATGTAATGCTGAAATGCTGAAAAACAATTTGAGCCTACGATGCCTGTCGTGTTGCTCCCGGCTATTACATGGTTTTGGAACTTTATAAGCTTTATAAAGATAACTGCACTCGAAAATGTTGATATTATTGCTTGAACTAGCTAAAAATGGGATTTGAAAGAAATAGAACAAATTTTCGCATTATTTTCTGCCGCACCCTGTATTTGAACATTCTTGTGCAAAATTTGTGCAAGCTTCCAGATTCGTTTGCCAGGAAGCCATGAGTATATAACTAACTTTATGCGTATGTATGCAAGAAGTATGTATGCAAGAGGTTTTTGACAATACGTATACTCAAAAATTCAGTGGCATGCTAAGTTTTCATGGAAAATCACTATTTGAAAAGTTATGGTCCAAAATAGGGAATTTAATTTTTACAATTTATGCAAACTATCATTCAGAGAATCACCTTCTTATGAATTAAAGCTGGTAAATTCACTGCTTCCTAACCATTCAATGTAGAGTTTTGTCTAGTTCTCGAATATTGTAGCGCCATTTAAATTTAAAAAAAAACGGAGCTTTATGCCATAATGATAACTGCTGTATCATAAAATCGAAGCAGGCGCTGCTTTGAAAGTGTCCTCTTTAATTTTTGCAGCGTTGTTTTCGCGAATGAAATCCAAAAATTATCTGGTTATTCGACCTGATTAGCAGGAAATATAAAAAAAAAATTCAGTCGGCTCGAAACAAAGGCTGGTAACAATAGTAGAATAAATCAGTAAAACAGTTTGATATTGAAACATTCAGAGTGCATTTATTAAATTTTCTTTTAATCTATGTCATATTTTCAGCACATTTAAGTCAGATTTCATAAACGAACAGTGGACACTTCGATGGAATGATAATGATAATGCTTATGACTATATCATTCAACCAGAGACTGATGAAAACGTATTTCAGTAAGCATAAGCATAACATTGGAGCATCGTTTGTGACTTCCGCAAAATCTTTCTCTCCATCTAAAACCCACTTTAACTATTTCATTAACTGGGAAATATTTCATCCGAGGATTGCCGGCGACATTTACTACCCAAGTCATTCGGTAGAATTTTCATCGACTAGAGGCTCTACAGATCGGTCTCATGCCGTTCAACGAACAGATACGGTCCGCAAATTTCAAGAGTCAAGGACCTTAAATCCCTTCGGAATGCGGGCTTGCTGCTTGTTGCTAGTGGCGCGCCTATAGGATAAAAATAACATACTCACATCCTCATCACATAATTTAATTTGTGCGCCTCTTCGGCCTCCCTACTAAAGCTCGTTTCACATATTCACCAGGCACATACAGAAGCAGATCACGCGCGCACCAACGGTATCATCGGCGGCAGCGTCAATATCATACCGCAGGAATTACTCGGAAGGACATTCACAGACGCTGGATGGCCAGATGGGGAGAAGTTTGAGTAGCGCATGAAGAATGGAGTCAGAGATTGGTTATGAAGTTTTTAAATATGAGTCGAGTAAAATGAGTGAAATTCCCAGCAATTTAAACAAAATAATCTGCAATAGTTTGTTAAAGGCAACTAACCCGGTGTTCTATTTGTGATCTTAATTTAAACCGAGCTTGGAATAGGCAAAATTATATATACCCCACAAAAATATTTGAAACCACATGTGTCCTATCCCCAGATCATTCAAACAAAAATGAAAATATACTAGACGATTTAAGTGCACACATTATTAGCAAGATTGATGCACTGAACAAATACCAGCGTGTACTTATATCCTACTTTAAATTTTAATTCTTGATGCATTAATATAACACATTTATGTTTAAATTTGAGTCGTTAATGATTAAAAAAATAAATTGTAGACTCGCATTTCAAAACGACGAATTTTATGATAACAGATTCTCTTCTCTCTAATTCTCCTCCGCTGATGAACATTGTCGTGAGTGAATAGATAATTGTTGTTCTACTATGAAAAAGAAAACAGTTTTGAAAATCGATTAAAGTTGCCCCATGGTGAGGGATTTTGGTTTTTGGTAGCGTGTAGTGAAAAATAATTTATATAAAATAAATAAAATAAAAACAATTATTGTTTAATATAATAAGTACCACTAATACCAATGAATAAAAAAAGCCACTTTCTGGTTAGAAGCAACGAACGAAGCCAACACAAATACACACGTATGAGGGTTGCATATAAATTGAGGTGCACACTCACCTTGAGCTCTGTTTTCATTGCATTGATTTTGCCACAAGTTCATGGATTTAATTACGAATCAGCATCTGTCACTCAAAGGATTGTTGTACAGGGTCCGGCAAATGAATTGCTACATTACTTCAACAGTCAACAACAACGTTGCACACGAAACTGTATTGAACGATCCCTCGTCGCTTTGTTTACATTGTGTCTTGGCTGTCAGTGGATGTATGTGTTACTTTTGTAATCGAGAATTATCCGAAAAAATGGATCTCGAACAGATGCTGTGGTTGCCTTGTTCCGAGCTGGAAAACGGCTGGATGAAGGACATAGTTCGTGACCTGTCGAATTAAAGTGTGTGCAGAACTTTTGTACACTGTACAGTCAAAAGATACCTGGAGACCGGATGTACCAAAAAACGTCTACTGTAGTGACACCTGCCATGGTGAAGATCGTCAAGAGGCGCATTAAGAGAAATCCTCGACGTAATGCCACTGAATTGGCGGATGATCTCACCGTATTGGATTGAAGTCTCTGTCGGATCCTGAAAGATAAACTTCAGACCAAGCCCTTTAAGATCCAGAAGGTTCAAGGCCTTTCGGTGAGACAGAAATAAGAACAGGTAAAAAGAGCGAAGGTGCTGCTGAAGAGGGCCGCTGAAGGAAGGTTGGAGAATATCGTATTTACCGACAAGAAACTCTTCACCGTACAGCAGTTCGTGAATAAGCAGAACGACACATTTTGGTTGCCAGAAAGATCACGAATCCATGCCGTCATGTTGACGGCCACCAGGCGACAGTACCCAGCATAGGTGATGGTTTGGGCTGATATCCCCCGTGATGGCCGGACTCCGCTGGTTTTTGTCCCTGAAGGAGTGAAGATCAACTAAAATATATATCGGAAACTAGGTCTACAGAACGTCGTCGAACCGTAGGGAACGTCGTCTTTTTGGTACCAGGGATAAGGTTATTACTCACGGTTTAAGATTTCTTCATAATGTTTTAAACCATCATGACGGACTCACCGTCCACCCCGAAAAGCGAAAAGGAAGATCTGTTCAGCGAACGCACTGGCCAAAAGTATACCAGTAGTCGTAAAGTCAAGATCGTTAAAAACGAAGAGCAGATTAGCAAGATCAAGGAGGACACGATCGTAATTGCACAGAGGAATTTAGTGGCTTAGTGGCCGATTCAATACCCTAAGTCGACAACCGTTGGTGCGGGCCTACAATGACGAGGATTTTATCCTACGAGTTAGGCGCTAGGTGGACGTGCTGGAGACGAAGTTTGTTAGTGCTCACAACAACAACGAAAAACCGTACATAGGTCAGCAGCGTATCGCGAGGTCAAGATCCACCAGGGCACTCGTCTCGATGACCTCCGTCTACTTAATTCCATCAACGGCAGCCGGGATTGGATAATGCAAAACGATTATAGCAACAACGATGTCCTCCTGACGTTCAGTCGTAGTCGAACTCCGGAACCCGGTTCCTTGCAGGTCCCGTTAGGGGAGGGTGTTGTAAATCGTCAACTATCGGTCGACCAATTCAACCGAAGTTTGCAGGCCAAACTTCCCACCAGTTTAATCTTCCACTAACGAGTTCATCCCAGTCTCTCTTAAAGCTACTACCTTTGGATCATCTCCGGTGCCTTCAATTGCTCAAACGGTAGTGCATGCTATGACTTCGTCGACGGGTAGTGCGGACGATTTTTAAGTGAAATCTTTGACTACTAGTTCCGGGAACGGGGTCGACCAGCAACAAAATTATGATTTCATCAAGAGCCTGGTACTGGTGAAGAACATCTACAACCATTCAATCGACTGTGTTCAACTGACTAAAAACGAACGGAATGGATTCGTCAATCTGCTACCTCCTCAGTAACAGTACCCACCACAGCACGGTCCGTTTAACTCAGTGGAACAGAGTCATCCAGTGGAGCAAAGAGTAATGCGTTGATCTTCGGAGTGTACTGCATTCGGTGGTGTCACAGAAATACTCCCAGCATGATCAACGAATCCAAATTTGTAATTAATGGAATAGAAGTGATAGACACTTCTCTGAACATCTACTGTTATCTGAAAGGGATGATTTAGCAAAGTCTGTGCTAGTGAGTTATGATTACAACAAATTGTATTAGGAACATGTCATTCGACGAAATATTCACGTCGTTTCCAACATTTTTAAGTCTGATATACATTTCTAGATAAGTTTGCTACGTAGTTGACTAGTTGACTTTGAAATGAATTATTCGGCTGTGTTTTGCGAAAATGTATGTAGAAACCTAGTACGAAGGCAAGGGTAAAAGTGTGCTGGGGGAGATTTTGTTAGGACATACACGACTGATCGATGGACAGTGGTATTAATAAACCTAAGTAAATTGATAACCAGGTATGCGCACAGCTAAATCAAGCCAAAGAAAATGTCGCAGTATAAAATTATTTCTATTTATTTAAAAAACCAAAAAAAAAAACTACAGTAACAAAGAGTTAATTTATAACACATTTTCATCAAAATATTATTTGTCGGACTTGTTATATCCGTATGCTTTAACTTAACGTTTGATACCATCCATTAAGTTCTGCATAGTGTCCTCAGTCACCTTTCTGAAAGCATTTTCCCACTTTTTAGCAAAATCTTTCTCATTATTTGCCTCTCCTTTCAATTTCCCAAGGTTTCGCTTCACAATGGCCCAGTATCTTTCAATTGGACGAAATACTGGGGTGTTCGAAGGATTACAGACCTTTGGTACAATGTTGACGTTGTTTCCTGCATACCGCTCCTGAGCCGCTTTACCATAATGGCAAGATGCCAAATCAGGCCAAAACAACACAGAACTCGTAAGCGTTTTGATGAATAATAGCAGCCGTGTTCGCAGACACTCGTTGACGTAAACTTGTTGGTTAATCGTATCTGTAGTTATGATGATTTTTCTCTTCAACCCAACTACAAATAGCCTGCCAAACCATGTACTTTTTAGAGAACTTCGACAACTGTTTGGCCTTGAATGATCGTCAACTTTCCACATTGTAATGCACTATAAAACTCCAGACCAGTAAGCTGCTTGAAGTCAGCTTTGACGTTTGTTTTATCATCCATAACCACGCAGTCAAATTTTGTCACAAATTTGTCGTACAGCTTACGCGCTCTTGTTTTCGAACTGGTTTCCTGCTTCTCGTTCCTGTTTGGGGTTTATTACACTGATAGGCAAAATAAAGTGCCCACCTCTTCGTTTTTTCAATTTCTCTCATTTACTTGGTTCAAATTAAAGTAAACACACTGTATTTTTTTTATTATATTATTTTTTATATTCTTTTAAAGTTTCACTTATAGAATACTGAAAAAAAAGGAGTTTTACTTAAAGAAAAAAAATCAATTTGTGTTGAAAAAAAACAGTGACATCATAAAGTGCCCACTTCAAAAATCGATATGTTTTCGATAAGTTTCCATTGGAAGACCCCTCGATTGTTTATGTTTTGATATTTTGACATGTTTTGAAGCAAACGGCTCAACCTGGTGCATTTGTATACGTGATCGCATTTGATTCAATTGAAAAAAATGGAGAACGCAGTGCTTTCGAAAGCAATTCCCTTGTGTATCCGAAAATTGTTCGTTCGTGATGTGCAAAACGGTGAATCGCACCGGGCTGTCGCTAAGAAGTACAGTATCAGTAAGGCAGCGGTTGGCAAAATTCTTCTGAAGCTTAAAACGTTTGGATCAGTGGTGGATCGCCCTGGCAGAGGCAGGAAGCGGAAAACAGATGCGAGAACGGATACCAAGATCATGCGCGAAGTCAAGAAGAACCCGAAGGTAACTGTCCGCGAGATCCAGGAAACCCTTCAATTATCAGTTTCCGGTCGAACTGTTTGTCACCGTCTCGTAGCACAGGGGTTGAATAGCAAACTTGCCCGGAAGCGCCCATTTATCAGCAAGGCAAACAAAGCCAAACGGCTTAAGTTTGCTAAGGAGCATGCTGATAAGCCCCTAGAGTTCTGGAAAACGGTTCTCTGGACGGACGAATCAAAATTCGAGCTGTTTAACCGAAAGCGGCGGAATCGTGTTTGGTGCAGATCGGGGAGGAGCTTCAGGAGCGCCACATCCAAGGCACGATGAAGCATGGAGGAGGAAATGTGATGGTCTGGGGGTGTTTTTCGTGGGGTGGAGTGGGAAGCATTGTGAAAATCGACGGGATAATGACGGCAGATTCTTACATCAACATCCTGCGAGAAAATCTGGAGGTTTCGCTGATCCAGACGGGCCTTGAAGAGAGGTTCATATTCCAGCAGGACAACGACCCGAAGCATACTGCCAAGAAGACCAAGTCTTTCTTCCAGTCTTGTCGGATCAAACCGCTGGAATGGCCTCCACAAAGCCCGGACCTCAATCCCATCGAGAATTTGTGGGCGATTCTCGATGCCAGGGTTGACAAAACTGGTGTTACCAATAAAAATAACTATTTTGAAGCCCTGGAGCGCGCCTGGGAAGAGCTAGACCCACAGCACCTAAAGAACCTGGTCGAGAGCATGTCGAAGCGCCTGCCGGAGGTCCCGAAGGCCAAAGGAGGACACATCAATTATTGAAATGCGTTTATTTTACTTTAATTTATGTTTTCTGTAGCCTTAATGAAGTGGGCACTTTATTTTGTCACTGTTTTTTTTTCAACACAAATTGATTTTTTTTTTCTTAAAGTAAAACTCCTTTTTTTCAGTATTCCATAAGTGAAACTTA
The DNA here is from genome assembly GCA_024533555.2 of Aedes koreicus. Taxonomy (NCBI): domain Eukaryota; kingdom Metazoa; phylum Arthropoda; class Insecta; order Diptera; family Culicidae; genus Aedes; species Aedes koreicus. The sequence goes on along the minus strand of JAHHFK020005018.1, from coordinate 74,709 downwards.
AAAAGAATATAAAAAATAAGATAATAAAAAAAATACAGTGTGTTTACTTTAACTTGAACCAAGTAAATGAGAGAAATTGAAAAAACGATGAGGTGGGCACTTTATTTTGCCTATCAGTGTACCTTGAACGACCTGTATCCTGCCGCTTTCTTCACTTTTTGAACGAAAGAATACGATGTTTTGAGCTGAAGATCACAGCAAGCTCTGCCCACGAACGGTTGTGTTTTCGAAAGCTGTCGCGTTTATTCTGCAATTTTTTTCTCGGTTGTGGTTTTTAACTTCAAGAATATTTAGTGATGGCACAGGTTTGTACAGGCCTGAGAAGAAACAAAGTCAGAAGCATGGCAGAGTATTTAGAAGCCAGGCAGGAACGCTGTGGTTGTCAATTGGGCATGTGAAAAACAATCAAAATTCGTCAGAACCGCTGGTAGCCGAGAGGTGTTATTTTTTTTCCAGTGCGCAGGACGATCGGATCGGGCGCAAATCTATTGCACAGAGTGAAAGGAATCTGAAATTCCAGAAAGTTTACAGCGCGGTTCTAGAGCTGTGTTGAAAGCCCGCTGCCATGACAGCAGGGGCACTGCGCTTGTGTGCTTGAAACTAGACCTAGAGGAGTTTAGTTGTGTTTACGGGGTCTTGTTTGAAGTGCTTTGTTTGAAAAGATAAGAAAAAAGGAAAAGAGAAATGAAATTTGTGGGTTTTCTTCGTCTTGTGACAATCCGTTCCAGCAAAAGCTGTTATGCTGCACGATAAGCGGGTGGATCCTCGAATGGATACAAGCTTCGGATAATAATTGGGTGAGATCCTACCATTATATCATATACATGTACATGCACATAAGTATATATACGTGTATGTATATGTTCGTATATTTATGTGTATATATGTATGTGTATGAATATGTGTGTATGGATGTGTATATATGTGCGATAATGAAATACCGGTCGGTGCGGATCAGTCCATGCGGAGGAGATGAGCTTGGAGTTCAGAAGTGTAGAGTTACCGGTGGGCATGTGGTGCTTCTGGAGCCTCTAATTTCACCAATCCAGTCCTCCAATCGCTGTTTTGGGTGGATTACACTAGTTTGCCAAATGAGCATGAGCATGAGCATGAGCATGATTGACCGCCCACGGATGCAATTCCGTTATTGCCAGATCAGCTGTATTTGCACAAAGAACCAACAGATGATGTTTGGGACTAACATACACCTTCAATGTGTAAAAACTGGTGACCCATTATAAAGCAATACCGGCGCTGGCCGTGCCCGAATGCTGGTCAAGTAGGGAATGGGAAGGAACGTGTTGACATGATACTCGCTTTGGAGGAAGCCGAGAAATCCTCTGCACTTCCACGAGAAATCACTGGGATGTTGGATAGTTGAGGAAGGGTTAGCAGCAGGGTTCGTTTTGGTTAACGATACGCTGAAAGTACATACCTACACCATCCGCCAAAAGCAATAGACTGCTCAAATGTGACTGAAAATAGACAAACATAACGAAAAACAAAACAAAACAAAATAAACAAAATAAAATAAAATAAAACAGGATATTAGATATTGTCTTCAAAATATGGTAGAAATAAATAATTTGTTGCTTTGCAAACCGGCTCTCCTCGATGCCCTAGATGGCCACATCCTGCTGGACCCGCAGCTGCTGCATCGGCACTCGTCCACATCAACCCGGCCGTCGCCGACGTGTCGGAAACCTTTCGGTATTAACATGATATCTGTGTCTCATACACTCTTCTTGCACCGATTATTTTACAAACTAGGCCTGCACACCGAATCAAAATTCACTTTGGCACGGTTGTGGTATTTTTCTTTAAAATCTAGTTCTAGATATTTGCACTTGGTTGCAGGAAACAGAATCAAGAATAATAAACTCGCTTATGACCTCTAACTTTACACGGTTGCTAAACAATACACACTATCTTCCTCCACAATACCCGCGAACGACGACACTTTGGACCTGAGCTCGCTTGAGGAAAAATCACCAACACACCACAGCGCAATTGATTGTATGCAGTTTTTTGAAAGAATCGCGAGCACGGCGCGATCCCGCTACACGCAACACTCTTCTAACTTCAGCTCACCGGAACAAATTGCACACGCACACTAGTAATCCGCGACGCAGAACAACGCGACGCGCGATGAGGTGCTACTGCCGCAGTCGTCGTGCTAGATGATAACGTTGTTGTTGTTGTTGCCGCCGATGTGTGTGCCAACACACAACCACCTACCTCTCTATCTCTAGGTTTTGATGAATCGCATCCAGGGTGGGCGAAAAAAAAATCAATCCATCAAACTCACACCAACACCACTGCGCTTCTCCCACAAAGTGCAAACGCGAGCAACAGACAGAGAGAGAGCTATCCGTTCAGCGCGAGAGGGAGAACATTTTCAACAAGAAAACTCCTTTTCACTGCCAATGGAGGCTGAGAACCAAGCAAAAAAAAATGTTTTCACCACTTTTCCAAACTGTTTAGCGACGGAAAATATCACTTCCCCAACGTACGCGATTGCTGCTAGGCTGGAGAACACTTTTCAGGCGCTTTCGAGTGCGATTTCACCCGCACAGTACGGAGTTTTTCGCGAGCACAATCTATCCCGACCGAATTTACTCACTAACACTTCCCGGTGGATTACACTAGTTTGCCAAATAAATCAAAAGTGATGAATTTTATAATTCGACAAGAATTTTTATGCAGAATTCCAAAATGCCGTCAAAAAAAATGAAAGTAGAACAGTTTTCGAGATATGGATAAAAGTTGATTTTTTTTATAAATGAAGAAAAACACATTTTCTTAAAATAGAATATCTCCAACGCGCGTGACCCAATTTCAAATATTTTGTCATTAAATAAAGCAAAATTAAATTTACCACCGATCTTTTGAACATTGCAATATTCTAAGAGTAATAGTTTCGACGCTATTTATAAGTATACGTATTATATATATAGTATAAGTATATATTTTTTTGCAATTTTTTTTGGAGATTTGTAAAAAAAAAATGTGCTAAACATATGATTAATACCAAAATAACGTCAACAAAAAAAATTATTGCATATGAAGCTTAAAGCCAAAGAAAAAAAAGAAAATTAGGGCTTAATGGTGAAAATCAGTTGAAAAATGAGAAAAATATGCTGGTTTTTGGAAAAAGTGCAAAAATACGTGAAAGAACAGAAATTCGAAAGAAATACGCCCATCTCTCTCTCTCTCTCCCTCTCTCTCTCTCTCTCTCTCACACACACACACACACACAGACACACACACACACACACACAAGATTTTATAAAGGTATGTATGGCTTACCACTGGTCCCATTCAAATTTATTATATGCTCTCATTTCTGTCACTGTAAAGCCGCTATTTGTCATAATATTTGAAATTGGATCACACGCGGTGGAGATATTCCATTTTAAGTAAACGTGTTTTTGTTCATTTATAAAAAAATCAACTCTTATCCATATCTCGAAAACCGTTCTACATAATTTTTTTTTGACGGCTTTTTTATATTCTGCATAAAATTTCACATTAGAAATGATGATCAGCTTACCGAGTTCATAAATGCTGTAAACTAGTGTAACCATAGATTGTTGTTTAAACAAAGAGCAGCATGACTAGCATTAAAGTGTATTTAGTTATTCAGCGTTTACATTGGAATAGTATTTTTGACCTTCAACTGCTGTTTCCATGGAGGATTGGCATGCACCTATAAGTAGTGTGAGATTGTATTTGAAATTTTTTGCTTTTGTGATATTGTGTTTAGATTTTCCATTTGATTCAGAAGTCATCAAGCTGAGCCCTTAATCACTCAAATTGTTGTCTTTGAATAGTTACATGTCTGTATGAGGAAGACTTTTGAAGTGTCTTGTGGAATACTCTGTCGCTTTTCATAAAATCGTCATGTCTTTAAATTGAAAATTTTATATTTGAGGATTGTAGTGAAGTACTGTATTTTTCGGCTTTTTCAGGACTATTGAGATGTTGATGCATGACTAATTTTTGTTTTCAGTGATGTCAGATATATTTTGTACATACATACATATATTATATTCTCTAAATATTATTGTAAACACAAATACTAATTTTACTAGATCTATAGTAACTACAACGGCTGAAGTCTTTTGATGATAGGGTGAACAGCTAAGATGCAGATAAACATACTATTATAATTAACTGTCGTGCTCATATTTTTATTATTGAATAATGAATTGTCTAATTAATTATTTTTAAACATAATATCATTATTTAACGTCGCTGTAGAACATGAGATCCACTACAAATAATTATAGCGATGCAAGAAAACAAAACAACACATCGAAATTTTAGATACACTGTTGTTTATATGATGTTTAATTTCAGATCATCCATAGAATTCCCGAGATTTGTAAAATAATTTCCAATTTTTTTCTCGTCTCTGTGATATATTGGCTAAACGTTAAGGTTCATAATGGACACGCTATGGATTGCAGCAGGGCAACAGTCTAAAGACATATTTATTTGTTATCAGCATGTTACATTATAATATTCCTTCACTAGATTTTAGGCATTATTCTGTAAGACAATGCATATTGTTTTAACATTTTTATCATTATTATTTTCATTTTTATCATTATTCGGGTTTTCATGATTTATTTTAATATTATTTTATTATATTTACCTCTAAGCGTATGGTACGGTATGTCCACGCATCCTTCCTCCCCTGTAGATTCACAAAATGCGTTGTGGTTCAAATCTAATTGTTTGAATACAACTCATTTTACAGAATCATCTTTTGTGGTAAATGCAACGCAGTAGGCCTGGTCGCTTTGACGCTTGTATCATGTCTTTGATATGCTGCAAGCATCAATATTGACAAAAAAAAATTGGGCGTCATCTAACCCAATTATTTCCAGGATGCTTTCTCGTACTGGCTGCGTTTGTATTAGATTAGATTAGATTAGAATTTTTTTGTTATTTTACCCACCTACCGGAGGGAGGGGTGGAACGTGTGCCAACCCCGCCGAACCCCGCCCCCCCGGGAGTTTTTGGAGTTGGCTCCCCGCCCCCCCCCAGCCCCCGTTCCCAGCTCGACAGACAAGCATCACACTTCCCCTTTTACTACAGAGCACAACGGGCCACGTTGTATTTTAACATACCCCCCCCCCACCATACTTCTTCCCCCCCCCCCCCCCCCCCCCCCCCCGAAAAAAAACACCACGAAGATAACATAGCAGCTTATGGAAGCGCACAAACCAACGCGATTAAAAAACGCATCGCGTCGGTTTGGGCGCTCTCATAAGCCGCCATGTAATCTCATTGCGGCGATTTTTTCGCCGCGATTTCGCTGCGGCAGCGGCAAAAAAACGCTGCAGTTTGGGGAAGCCTTCATGATGCGACATAGACGGATTTTCTACACTTTTGTGCAAAAATTTTTCACGCACTTGTTATTCTTTCGACTACATTTTCAATACAACGTTTTTGTGCCTGCAAACCGTATGTCCAAACGTTCACACACACAATGATATTGCGTTACACACATAAAAAGAAACATTGAATTTTCTGCGTTATCTAATGCACATAAAGGGAATGCTAGATTTGGAAGAAAATAATGGGATATTTTGCGTAAATTTAAGCCAGATAACGCATGAATCTAGCCTGTTGTATGAAAGATTGCAAACATTGTTATGTGGCGCATGAAAGATTGCAAACACTTTCGGTGCTTACGCCTCCATTGGCTTGGAATTAAACGAGGGGAAATTTTACACGCCTGTTAAAATTCATCATTTTTTTCTGTGTAGCTGTGGCTAATAAACCATGGCTAGATTTTGCTGTGCGCATACCTTATGTACACTACTGGTCAAAAGTTTGGGTCCACTTGCTTTATTTTTTAACTAGAGAAACTGCTCCCATATAAATCTCATTGTTCCTATATTCATCCTACGATGAATCAAACAATTGAGCAGTTGAAGAATCGGATTCGTTTTCTAATAATGTTTGCTTACGTTAAATAACTACAACAAACATTACTAACTAATCCTGTCACGTGTATATCGTTTTATTTCAAGTAGGATGAATTGCAAAGTGATGAGATTAATATAGGTAAATCTTCCCTATACCCAATTAAGTCGGTTCCTCAGACTTTCTCAAGTACTTACGTGCGTCTCGCTACTGGTCAGAGTGTAGAATGGTGTAAGGGTGGAGAGGGCGCCCTTGGAAGATCGAGCATAAACGTGTTCTAACTTGCTGCATTCTATCGATGCGTCTTGTGTCTATTGCGCGTAAAATCCTTGTGCTGCAAAAACTCACTTCAAGAGTCATATTTACAATTGTTTGTTACATTTTTCATTGCATTGCACCATTGCAAAAAGGTGAGTAGAACATATTTCGTGTTCAAAATCATAAGTATTCCTCAAAAAAATTTATGTAAATAGATGTAATTCGAAAAACATCATCTCATTATAAAAATATGAATCAAACAATATATTTCATGTTTCATTCGTAGAGAAATGAGTCAAAATGCAGAATTTTGTGTAGAGACACAAGCAGTCATTGTTGCACTACATGAAGAAGGTTAATCAACGCGAAAAATAACTTCTAAGTGTAATGTTTCTAAAAAATGCAATTATGAGAACTTAGCAAAGAAAGAGCGAAACAGGGTGTAATCAGAGTCGTCATCGTTCTGGGATGACTAAAACTACGTCAAAGCAAGAGGACAAGTTCATCTGTGTTGTAAGCAAGAAAAATCGTTCTCTCACAGCCCCCGAAATTCGCAAACAACTCAACTCCTCGCGTGAAGCACCAGTATCTGTTTGGACGGTACAGCGATTTCTACGAAATTATGGCTTGAAAGGATGCGTCGCCGCTAAAAAAAACCATTATTACGCAAGCAAAATAAAGTGAAAAGATTGAATTGGGCTAAAAAACATAAAAATTGGACAACTGAACAATGGTCTAAGGTCTTGTTCACGGACGAACTAAAATTTAAAATTTTCAACAAACGACGCCAAAAATATGTTCGTCGTTTGGTTGGCGAACGCATGATTAACCAATGAGTGATTGTTGGTGACATTGTGAAAATTGAGAGTATCATGGACAAAAAAGTCTACAAAAACATTCTTCAACGGCACGCTTTTCCGTGAGGGAAAATAAATGTGGATCGCGAATACGATTTCCAGTAAGATAATGATCCTAAGCACACTTCAAATGGTGCAGATGACACTGACGTCAAAAATTTGAAAAGAACTCGGTAAATGTGAGCAGAAGCATCGATGAAACAGTTTCCCAATACCTGAACATTAGGAAAAACGTTCGTGACCAATCAAAATCAACGCTATAGTGGTGTTGTTGTTATTTGCTCATTGTTTAGCTTTGTTTTTGTTTCTTGATTATTGTCATTTTCAGCCTCTACCTAGTTCATCTCCCGTCGTAGTCACTCAAATATCTCTTTTGGGTATTTTCATATCTTGTCCGGGGATTACTTTCGAACTCATGACATTGGCAAGAGTGGTATGAATGTAAACCACACCGCTGGGGTCACCCCCTCATTGTACAACTAAAGAACATTACTTAACACAATAAATAACACATGAATCTATTTTGTTTTGTACTCATAATAAACGAAACAATGACCCGTAACGCTGGTAAATCACCTTTGCGTGGTGCGTTACGGGGTATCAGATTTACCACCGTACCCTAGACCGAATCAATTCAAACTAGGGAACATTTTTGTTTTTGTAGTCGAAGGAACATATCTTAGTCTATTAAATTTTAACTCTTGTCAACAGTGACAATATTCAAATTGAGCCACCGAGGATGAGCTTGAAATAAGGAAAATATGGTTAGTCTTCATTTATGTAAATTCTCATTTTCTATTTGATGATCTATACACAGTTTGAAAAAAACATGTAATTTTCTGCGACATCTAATGCACATAAAGGGAACGCTAGATTTGGCAGAAATTAATGGGAAGTTTCGTGTAAATTTAAGCCAGAAAACGCTTGAATCTAGCTTGTTGTATGAAAGATTGCAAACATTATTGAATGGCGCATGCAAGATTGCAAACAATTTCGTTGATTACGCTTTCTTTGGCTTGAAATTAAACGAGGGGAAATTTTAAACGCCTGTTAAAATTCATTATTTTTTTCTGTGATAGTTTGAATTGGTTAAGGCTAGGGTTATGACGCATGATCAGTATCGGAGTCATTGTTTTTTTTTTTCTTTGCAATGAATACGGGTTTGACTGATAAAGGGGCGCGCCTTTGAAGAGTGCTCTCACTTTTGTTGGCAATGAATCGAGTTTTATTGAAAGTTTCCGTAATTTAAACCCTTTGAGGGTTTAAATTACGGAAACATTCAATAAAACTCGATTCATTGCCAACAAAACAAATAATAACAACTGTAACAAAACCGAACACTTCATCGTTTCTCAATAGTGTTGAAGTAACTTGACATGCATTAAACAAAGGATACGGGATGTACTACATAAGATCAAATTACTGGTCGCAGTGGTTTATGTCCCGAAAAGAGAAAAAAAAAACGATTATTCAAACGTGGTGGTTTTTTAAAATTAACCCACGATTTATTATCAGGGGTTTGAAAGTAATTTGATTAACTAAACCTTTATATGGAATTTTAAGAAATATATCTATTTTGTTTGATTTGGAATAACCTAGAATCAGTTTAACGATTATTATTCTATGCGAAACCCATTTGGTTGCATCGACTACTCCACTGACCGAATTTGTAGGGTTGGTTATGTTTTGCTCACTAACTATCAATAATGATATGACAAACACCAAACATGCCAAAATTTTACATCCCAACCTTAGAAATAGTGGCGGCCGTCCCACCAGCAGCAGCATTATCAGTTGTATTAATAGAAGTAGTAGGAGTTGTAATAGTAGTAGTGATGAGTAGCAGCAACAGCAATTGCCCTACCGAACAGGCGTAGGAGTAGTATCACCATCAGATAACATTTCGGGGACAATTGTCATCGTTATGTCCAAAACCATAACAACGCAATGCCGGTCGAGGCGCAACCGCACGGCTAAAGCCGGCCAATAATAATGCAAAATTTATTGCTATCATATTTCATGGAAGAGTTCAATAAACCGGTCTTTTTCAACGTTGTTGGTTCTACTGGTGTTTGGCTATTTATCTATCTATCTATCGTTGTTCTCGCAGTGGTTGTCGTGCTCGTTTGGGAGATACTGCAGTCTTGGCAATAGCTAGCGTTCGGATTATAAATATTAATTGCCATGGGTGTTGCCTACCGAACTTATGTTTATTAATTATAAATTAATTGCTTAAAAGGCCTTCGTAATAACCGTATCAGCACACACATGTTTTGCGATAAATGTCGCACATGAAGTATTGGGCTCGATGCTTGATAACATTACGAGTAATGAAAGCTTATGCAATTGACAAGTATTTATGAAGCTTAAACAACATTAAGCAAAACTCAACAAGTCGCAAAAGCAAAACTCGTGCACACGTACCCCAATCCTCTTTACCAGATAATCGAAACAATTTACTAATTTTGATGTAAGATTCCAGAGCATACAACTAGGGCAACAGACAAAAACCAGACCGAATAAGCTTTGCGCAGCATCCTCCCGAACAGTTAATAATGTGCAGTTGGCTGCCGCCAGCTGCCGAAAGTAGTTTGCGAGTCCCTGGTGATTTATCTGTCGCAGCGAAACTTTCTCCAGTGTGTTCCGATGCATTACTTACCAAGCCAACACACCCCCTCCGGGTGAAAGCTTTCTGCAATATAAACTTTACTTCTGCTTGTGCTCCATTTTGGTTGCTAGACAACAACACAATAGTTGAGCAACGAAAAAGTCAACGGGATGCAGTCAGAATATTGGTGTTGATTTTGTTTGCTTGTATGTGTTGAGTGTTTGTTTTACTACAGAAGGGATATGTTGAGATGTAGTGCACTGCAGTGAACATAAAGTTTGTCCCCAAATAGCACGATGATTGATGCGGTTCACATATTGTCAGTATTCGGCGGTACTCCTAACAATTGAGTTTGTTTGTATTGCAACACCCACCACGCTATTCGAGGGATTCCTGTTTAATCACACGTGTCTGCAGAACAATGTGATGCTTCTTGTGAGCACCGTCATCCGGTGGCTAATTGATCCCTGCTAAGCTAAACGTTGAAATAATTCTGCGTTACTTCAATGTTTTAGATTTTGGATGACAAATGTCTTAGATTTTGGATGACAAATAAACGGCATAAAATATGAAAGTTCTTGGATAGTCAAACTGAGAAATCTATGAATTAGTACCCTAATTATTTTTGAAAATATTTTACTGGCTTCATTTGGACAACCTAATTAACTAAACAAAGCATTACCGGTTATTTTGTATGCAACTGGAGCAACAATCAACTACACAGAGGCAAGTAACAGCCTTTGATCGAATGTGATCACAATAATTTATCTGGCTCAATAAACAATAAACAATCTGGCTCTAATCTACGGTATCTTAAAATCCTCTGCAAAAATAATCTGCAGCAAATGGTTGCAACGTTTCGGGCGAGTGAAAGCTAACATTCGTAATGATGCAATTGTAGCAAATTGATTTAGAACTTATATGAGTGAAACTTTTAAATTATATCTGAGCATTTGGTTTGTAGACATGGTTTAAAACAACTGAGGGGACGGCGGGTTTGAATGAAAAGTTGTTTGTTTCATTACTTTTTTTGGAAAAGCATTTCGAGCTTTTTCAAAACAAGGAAGCTATGGAGAATTACTCGAATTCTAAGTGTAGAATTACTTTTAGGGTTGAACCATGGTCAAGTTTCACTGATATTTAAGGAATGACGAATTTCTCGCCAATTCGTCTTCGTGATTGGCAGCACCCTCTCAGAATCCAATGAAAATTTGTAGGTGGGTAGACTATGTCTTTTCAAGCAATTTTGTTTTTCTCAAAATTTATGTAGACTTACATTTGAAAAGGGCTTAAGTTTTTTGGTCGATTTTTTTTAAATCAACATAACTCAAAAAGGAAAGGCTTATAAAAAAGTAATGTATGAGTGACTTTTAGGAAATTATAAAAAATATTGCATATTGTTATAAAAAATATTGTAAAAATTGTAAAATCGATTCTTACACGCTAAAAAATATATTTTATAATTTAAAGTCGATTTGCAAAAATATAACTATCCTAGAATCGGACGAATTTTTTTTCTAAAATAGGCAATATAATTGTCTAAAAGTTCGCTATACATTGCAAGATGGGCAGTTTAAAGGGAAAAAAAGTTTTTCTAACAACAAATTTTTCATGTCAACATAGCTCAAAGAGGAAAAGACTTTAAAAAAAGTGATATATGGGTGACATTTAGAAAATTGTCTCAGCTTTTATGAAAAAAATTGTAAAAATTATAAAATCGATTTTTACACGCAAAAAAGTATATTTTATAATTTAAAGTCGATTTGCAAAAAAATAACTATCCTAGAATTGGACGAAATTTTTTTCTCAAAAAGGCAATAGAATTGTCTAATAGCTCGCCATACATCGCGAGATGGGCACTTTTAAGGAAAAAAAAGTGTCTAACAACAAATTTTCCATGTCCAATTTTTACCGTTTATCGCGCCAACTCGTCTTATAATTTGGTCCTAAAACCTCACAGAAGCCAATCAAAATTGATTTTAATGACAATTTGGATTTTTAAGGGTCTTTGAATGTTTGAAAAATAAAGGCTACTATTTGTAAAGGGCTTATTTTTAAATTATTAATAATTTTAAATTTTAGTGATAATACAATTAAATCAAGTGGTTGATCCTGTTTATTGCCCAAAAATTTGAAGTATATAACAAGAAGAACAATTGGAAAACAAAAGCTTTATCATAATATCTGAAGTATTGACCCGTGACTCAATAGCAGTTTAGTTTTTTATATCAAAATTGCTAGATTTCATTAAACAAAATTCAATATATTGCTCAAAAATTATGTTCATGTCAGATAGAGCAGCGGCCCATTATAAGAACAAAAAGAACTTTGCCAGCGTGTGCAATTTCAAGTCCATGTATGGATTGGAACGTCTCGTGGGAAAGGTCCATATAATGCTATTGGTTTTTTTTTTTTTTTAACTCTTTATTTGTTCCAAATTTATTCATATTTACATTTCATGTTAATCTAGGTGCTCCAGCTACTACCGTAACGTATCAACCTTAATTGTTAAAATATGTATCTAATTTTGTTCACATTGTTCATGCCTTAGCAGTTCAGTATTTTAAACAGGTTTTTATTCCTGCGTGTCAGTATAACAATAATAATCTTAAAACTAAAAACAAACTAAAATTAAACTTAACTAAGCATAAAGGGAATTAATCATTGCAATAGAAGATTGCAACGATTTTTGTCTGAAATTATTAATTATTTTGTTGGACATTTGTTCTAAAGTCTCAACATTCGAAATTCTATGTACTTCGTTAGTACTGTACCAAGAAGGCAGCTTCAAAATCATCTTCAGAACTTTGTTCTGAATCCTTTGAAGTATTTTTTTTTCCTGGTAGCACAACAATTAGACCATATTGGAACAGCATAATGCTATTGGTGGTAATCTCAAGCGAATGGCGAGCAAAAAAAGAGAGCAAGCCTTGCTCAAGATTATGGAAACACAATCAAACCTCCTCGAGAACTATATGACTGGGCAGTTGAAGAGTCAAATGAAAGTATTACAAAACTGAATTTCTGCTTCATATCAGCTGAACCTTATGCAAAAATGTCAGAAGAACATGAAGAGTTCTATAGCCACGTAAAGACAATACCTGTTACACAGGTTCATTGCTTTGTACCTATTTCAGATAATCAAATTTCTGCTAAAAGGTTTTCTGATTCAAAGGATAATCCAACGAAAATTACTTTGTATGTGAAAGATTTATAAATTCAATATATGAAGCTATGTTAATTCCTAATACGTGAAGATGTACATATAAAAAAAAATAAAAAAAAAACCCTTACCTATATACCGATGAGTTTTCATTGACATAAACAGTATTTTGAAAATTCATATTTGAATCGTCTTTAAATGGATATGCATCAACCATTTAAAGACTCAAATATTCTATTTTTTAGATTTATCAGCCCCACTCTATCACAATTTTTCCCATACCTTTTACACATTCTGTAACAAATCTTGACCTTCCTTCCGCCCCTCACCCAACCCCCAAGATATATTCATATTTGAATCACCCCCAAAAATATGAATATCCTATCAAGCAGTTATGAACGACTTATACTTAAACGTACACTTTTGGCTCTGTTTTTCTGATGTAAAGCGAAATTTAATGTTGTTGACCCTTTTCAAATGTTAGTCTAGATGATTATTGTTTTTTTACCAAATGTTCAATACATTCAATTCTTCATGACTGCTAAACTTTATTGGATCCTATAGGGCTGTTGAAGGCCATAACTAGACGAATTTGCGTGATACACGGTAGAAATAGGAAATGAAAAAGTTGTTGTGAGAAAAAAAAATTTCCTTGAAAGTGCCCATCTTGCAATGTATGGAAAACTTTTAGACAATTATATTGCCTTTATTAAAAAAAAATTCGTCCAATTCTAAGATAGCCATTTTTTTGCATATTGACTTTAAATTTTAAAATATATTTTATAGTGTGTAGGAATAAATTTTACAATTTTTAAAATTCTTTTCATAAAAGTAAAGACAATTTTCTAAAAGTCACCCATACATTACTTTTTTCTAAGTCTTTTCCTTTTTGAGTTATGTTGATTTAAAACAAATCGATCAAAAAAATTAAGCCCTTTTCAAATGGTAGTCTACATAAAGTTTGAAAAAAAAACAAAGTATGCAAAGTTGCTTGAAAAGACATAGTCTACACACCCACAAAGTTTCATAGGATTCTGAGAGGGTGCTGCCAAACACTGGATGAAATTCGTCGGATGAAACTAGCTTCTTATATTTAAGGGATGAGACTAGCTTCTCGGAAAGGTAACACATAATGGCACATCATGAACTAACGATATTCGAGATTACATGTATGTATTTTTGACGTGCTGCCTTATCTACCTAATCAAAATTGTAGCGTATCTTATCTCATTTCCTATCTACCATCCTGACTAAAGAAACGCTCTTCCTTATTCTAAGCAACATTGCCTATTTGCCTACGAGGATCACACAAAACATCTTTTTAGAATAATTAATAAAAGTTTGTTTAATAAATGTACTATAAATGTTTTGCAAAACATGTCACGTTCGGAGCGGTTTGGATCTCTCGTATTTTGTTTATGACTGAACCAAATCAGTGCACCCTGACTAATGATTGAGCTGAAAATACTTTTTTCACTGCTTCCATTGATTTATGTTTTATTATTGTTCCTTAAAACATTGTTACATGCATTTATGAAACATGAACAAGACAAGATTTTATAGTAGTTTAAAATACTTTTGAAATTACATTACACCAACTAAGTTTTGCAAAACGTGTTTTTTTGTTTCACAACGATGAATTTGTTGTACAAGATTTTGGTTTCACTGCCAACTGGAAGCAGATCATAGATACTCAGAACTGACTTTTCAATAATCGGTAGTTGGTTTAGCAAAGAAGCTACAAACCTATCTTGCCAAGGACTGAGGTTCAAATCTCATGCCTGGCGATGTTGTTTTTTTATATGAGGATATTCTTTTTCCATTTCATGTTTTATAAGGCTTCATTTTTTGCGCTTTTCACGTCCTATTAAAGTATGAAATAAAGTATTATACACTTATACTGATTAGCAGTATTTGTCATTGGACAGTATTTTCAACTTGTTTATAACAAGCTGTGTTGCTTGGGCCATCTTTTGCTACTTGCATTGCCGCTGGGTGAACTTGCATCCTCTGCTCACGGCTACATTGCATCATTCTGGTTGAGACACCGCAGACCTTCGTATGCCGCTTCCGGTAGCCGACTCAGTCCTCGCACAACACCAGAGGTTCCTTTTTTGTGGCCTTGGATCGTCGATTCTGCCAGTTCCAGTGCTGTGTGTTTGCTTAGAGAGGTACTCCGACCAGAGCCCGTACGAGATGGCACGACTCGAACGGCGACGGTGTGCTTATATTTCGCCTGCACTACGCCAGCCAGCGCTCGTGACCGGAGGTCTTCCGGTACACTAAATCGAGAAAAGATCTAAAAGAAAGGCGCTATGGCCAAGTGAGGTTAGAAACGGGATCAACTCCTAGTACCTACTATTGCTCACTTCTTATAAAGGCCTTCCTGGCTTTAATGCCTTGCCTGCACCGTGAGTCCATTCCGGATGCAATTGGTAGTTTGTCGCTGCTGGCGATGAGGATTCGACTTGTCCGGGAGCCAAAACTGCACCCTTTCTGCACGGGCGCCTGTACTTGGCAATCGTTTGGTGGTTTCACCGACCATTGTGGTGCAATCCGGAGGCACCCTACCAGCTTATGCTATAATTAGAATAACATTATACATAAGGCAAACAACATGCTAGGGTTTATTAAAAGATTTAGCTTTCACTTTAAAGATCCATACACAATCAAAACGTTGTTCATAGCATATGTGAGACCCCTTCTTGAATATTGTAGTATAGTTTGGGCTCCATATCAAGATACTCATGCAAACCGTATTGAATCAGTCCAAAAACAGTTTTTATTGTTTGCTCTACGTAAGTTAGGTTGGACGACTTTACCGCTACCATGCTATGAGTCACGATGCATGTTGATCAATTTAGATGAGCTTAAAAAGCGAAGAGAGTTTGCTTTTATAGCTTTTATAAACGACGTTATTGCTCAAAGAGTGAATACTACAGATATACTACTAATTAATTATGTTTTTATTGCGTACAGTGCGCCAAATTTAAATTATAATGTTTTGAAATTGGAAATATCTTCTCAACATCATGAGATCCCAGTAGTGAACAGCAGTTTCTGCTAGAATCAAAGATGTGAAGAGAAAGTATCGATAGGTCCGATAGAGCTCGGCAGGTTATGAAATTGAATGGAAGTAGTTTGGAATTCAGCGTAGGGCTTCGTTTTGGCAGTATTTCGAAGCACAGATATATAAAAAAAAAAAATATATATTCTCTCACCCCCACAAATAATAAAAGATAAATATTTTATATAAAAAAAAAAATAAAAAAAAGAAAAAAAAGCAAAAAAAAAAAAAAAATAAAAAACAATAATAAAAAAAAAAAACAGACAAAGAACCAGAAAAAATAAAAAAAAAAAAAAAAAAAAAAGAAATTATATATATTATTAAACAAAAAAAAAAAAAAAAAAAAAAAAAAAAAGCAACCCGCCCCCGTCCCCCCCCGTCGCCCCCATCCAAATACAATATAAAGATGATTCAGTCTGAAAGTCTGATCAAACCGTCATATCCTCGTCTCGTCTGCCCCGATGCAAATCCGATACCCCCCGCCACCCGCCCAAATAAACAAGAACCCAAAAAAACGAGACAAAGACAACAACCCCCCCCCCAAAAAAACCCAGTAACCCCTATACTTTCCAAATTCTCCAACCCAATTCTTTTTCTTTTTGCATTTCAAGCTTATTGCTTTCACAATTCGCTTATTACTTGCTCTCAGTTTAGTGTTCTAAATGCAATTCCACCGTTCTTAATTGAGAGTATTCGATGCCAGGTACCATTTTTACATTAGTATGATTGTGTGGCAAGTACAATCATACCCTAAGCCCAGGGAGTCGAGAAATTTTCCTCAACGACAAATTTCCAGACCAGGAATCGAACCCAGTCACCTCCAGCATGGTATTGCTTTGTAGCTGCGCCTTTACCAACTGAGCTAATGGAGGACCCAAAGTAGTGTACCCATGCAGCATACCTTCTTTCGTTAAGACTACACTGGAAGCTTTTTCCTTATGATTTCAACATTTGGATGTCCTTTTATAAGAAGTTTATCTATACGTATCAGTCTAAACGTGACATACTGGTTATTTATTTACTAACGTATTTTTAGCTACTTTATCGGAGCATAATAGTTCACCGATGATGATGATGATGATGATGATGATGATGATGAAGGGTGACTCGATAATTATTGCGACACTTTTAATCTTGCGCCACTTTTTTAAATTTTTGATTGAAATTATTCAAATTTTGCCCAGTTTCTTTTAGAGTGTATTATTAACCTCACTCAATTGTGCAGTTGTCAGGGAGATTCCGATCGATATGTAAGAAAATCAGCAAACCATTCGCGAACATCCACATTCCAAATCCTTGGTTCACATTGTATATCACATCGCGCATTGGAGAAAAAAAAAAAACTGATGAATAAACATAATTCGACCATCTCAAGGGTCTTCCAGAGGTTCCAGGAACGGATGACAATGGACTTCAAGCCAGGAGCTGGACGAAAACCGGAAATAACGCGCAAAAAATCAAAGAGAGCACTGATTGCTTTTAAGCGTAATTCTAAAATTTCGAAGCGAGACTTGGCAAAAAATAACTTGATGTTTCATTAAATTTCATCCAGAGGACGATCAACATAGAAAAAGTACAAGATCCAGAACTTCGCAAATCGGTACGAAAGCTACTGGTAGTATGTGAGCACGATCAAACACACATTCTTTTGCCAGTCAAGGTGGCGGACTCGTTCCTGCCTTGACCTACCCCGCATTGGGGATTTGTGGCAAAAGAGTGTGTGCTTGCTTCGAAATACTGCTTCACAAATACTCTACGCTCAAATTTAACCTACTTCTATTCAATTTTCACAATTTGCCGTGCTCTAATGGAACTGTCAATACTTTCTCTTCACATCTTGGTTCTAACAAAAAATTACTGTCCACTCCTGGAGCCTCATGGCGATGAGAAATTATTCCATTCCTAAACAACATCATCATAGATCGTTACTCCGCGTATTCTCCCAAAATAACAATCATAATAAAGGATATATGTTTTTTTTTAATTCCGAAAACGCAACAGATTATTCTTTTAATTTCAAAGTTTTATAGATAACGTTCTAATTCCTTTTCGAGATAGCAATTTGCGTGATAGAAAAGCCGGTTTGATGATTTCTGAAATAAATGGATTATATTATCATAACAGCACTAAACGGCCATATGCTGCTAATAATTTACCCGCCCTAAAAAATTGGTTCAAACATTTATTATCAATGCTGAATTGTGGAAATAATCATGATAAAAATGTCATTTATTGAGCAGAAGCATTTTCTCCCGATAACATGGGTATTTATAGTGAATTTAACTGAGGTAATTGAATTTTTTCCACACTAACTTTCAAACGCTGGGACTTGACAATCGAGTAGCAATATAGAGCCAATTTTCCATCATCGATAGACTGGAATTGATTGAAAACTTAAGTTTTACAGCGTACACAATAAACAATCACAGAGCGAACGAATCTAAAAAATAGTATGACGTCATAAGCGAATTATGCTCATTTCACTAATATTTTTGTGGCTACTGATCCAAACCTTATATAGACGTCATTGAGCCGACACTGCCAGTCACGTCCGTTACGTCCCTAAAATATAATCTACCTTGTACGCAAACCCTTGTCACATCACTATCGCAGCAGGCATAGATTCATAACCTAGCATCTTCCCTTTTCGTGTCTGGCAGTGAACGAGATCGTCTTAAAATATAGTGCAGCGCGTTGGGTGATTCCTCAGTTCTGGGATGTTCACAAGGTGGTTGATAATCGGTAACGGCACTACGACTATGAAATGGTGCACAAGCGCAGAAGACCTGGGACAGCTGGGAGAAGTTAAGGATGCTATCCAACTGGTCAAGAATAACAAGGAGCTTAACTCAACCAGATGGGCTCGGAAAAGCTATCCATCTGTCAGCAACGGCTGATAGTCCGAATACGGAAACAAAACAGCTACCGGGCGAGTGGAAGCAAGGGGTTATATGTCCCATCTACAAGGAGGGCAACAAGTTGAAGCGAGAGAACTATCGAGCGTTCAAAATCCTTCAAGCCGCCTACAAAGTGCTATCCTGGATCATCTACGTGGGAGGTTATCAGACAGGTTTCAACGGCGGGCGCTCTGCAATGGACTAAATCCTCATTTTACGGCAAATCCTTCAAAAATGCCGTGAATGTCAGATCCCGACGCATCACCTGTTCATCGATTTTAAGTCAGCCTTACGACAATATCGACCACACAGACGTATTGAGAATTATGGATGAGAACGGCTTTGCAGGGATGCTCACAAGACTTATTAAAGCTATATACGGTATATAAAACTACGTGAAAATCTCGGTAGAACCGTCAAATCGTTTAAATCACGTCGGGAACTACGAAAAAGGGGATGGGCTTTCATGTCTGCTGTAAAACATTGCGCTAAGTGTCTCAGGCGAAGAGCCGGGCTCAACAGCCGAGGTACGATTTTCACACGCTCCAACCAATTTGTTTCACGGTAATATAAATGTTGACGGCAAAAACTTTGGAACGGTGACAGAACTGTAAACCCAACCTGTAACGCAAAGCAACATAAGGCGGACTGATGCTGAATGTGTCGATAACAAAGTACATGCTAGTAGAAGGGACAAAGCGCGACAATGCCCAACCCGAGTAACACATCTTCATGATTTTATGTTGAGTAAGCTTCTATATAACCAAATCTAGTCAAATAAAATTATGTTCAACCGTTATAAAACTTGTGTGTTGCTTGGGAACTAGGAAGCACCGTTACGATAGACGGGGATACCTTCAAGTTGGTGGAGGAATTCGTCTGCCTTGGTTCCTCGAAGACACATGACTATGGGCTACAGAAGAACTTGCGGTCAAAAAAGATTCTAGGTGAAGGATGAACCATGACTCCACGGTGAACCCAGCACCCAGAAAGAGGCGAAAGCTGGAAGGATACGTTGCAATAATACCGGACAACAACCCTGCTAAGATGGTGTTCGTCGTTCGTCTCCAATCCGGCTTATACAAGAAGACATGGAGCGCAGTGAGAAAGGTGGGATAGAGAGAATTTGCTATTTACCTTGAGAAGACGCTGGTAATCCAAGCAGTCTTCAATAGATATCAAAGGAACAGGGAAATAAAAAGTCGGAGAGAATATTTAAACAGAATGCCCTGTTTCGTGTATAGAACCAAAATTTAATTTAAACTAGTCGTTGATATCTAGACTATGAAGGTTATACGTAATGCTCAATTTCTCTTCAAACGATTGGGACATAGCATTAACTATGGTCCTAGTTCCATGTGGCGTATGATTATATCGTCATTACTCGCTCTCTGAAAAGAGAAGACTGTATGAGAATATGTTTTGCTTTGGCAGCAGAGACATGGTAAAAAATGCAGGTCCTAGCATTGAAATCTAAGCATAGTTTAGGAACTTTACTGCATTGCAATACATCATTGAACGATTACAGCCTCCGACAACGGTTAAAACCAGACCAAAACGAACAATCAAGGTATTTCTTAAGTGGCAACAAATTGAATTTGATCAACAGGATTACATAATGGAAAGAGCTCACCCGAATTAAAAATCACAGGCACTGAAATGTTCCGAAAGACGTAGCAATCACATTTTCCTCTGTAGCAATCACCACACCTTCTCTCCTAGGCTAAATTCCCGCACCTTGAACTAAACGCTACCCATTAAATCCTGTACAACACTTGCGCCATCTTTCTTACACACTTACATCCACTCTTTCTTCAAATCCTTGTCGTTTTTGAAAACCTTCCCTGTTTTCCCTTCATAATCGCCCACGATTTATCTATTGGTCAAAGTTCTGACTAGTTTGACGGATTTGCCTCCTTGGGCACAAAAACAACATCGTTGGCTTCGTACCACTCCATGACCGCATTCGCGTAATGACACGATGCCAAATCTGGCCAAAACAGAGTGTCACCTTCGTGGGACTGGAGGAAGGGCAGCAAGCGCTTTTGCAGGCATTCTTCTTTATATATTTGGCCATTGATGGTGCCGGTCGTTATGTACGTTGTCGATATTCTTCTCCCGGAGCTTCTTTGGCTCATCCAGACGGGACTTGCCGACGAAAAACTCCAGGCCGGTGATCCACTAGGCGCTCTCTTTAATGCACGTCTCGTTGTCCATTACGATGAATTTCGCTTGCACCAACCTCTCGCGATACAGTTTCCTGGCGCGGGATTTGGCCACCGTATTTTGTTTATCGGTTCGGCTAGGCGCTTTCCTTACCTTGAAGCCAGGAAGTTCGACCCGCTTCATTGTCTGCGGGACGAATCAGACGGAAGAGTTGACCTTCTTGGCCACGTCCCGAAGCGAATGGATCGGATTGCGCTTCACGGGGTCGGTCGTTTGGATCTCCTTAACCGATTTTACCACACGGGACAAGATCGAATTGTCGATTCTCAACTGTTTCGCAATCCACCTGTGGGACTGGCTTTGAATTTCCACGATCGCGCCCATATTTTTTGTCGAAGCACTTCTTGCTTGGGAGTCATCTCGGCAACCACTTGATAGATTGTGACAAAATTTTGCAGATCTAAACATTACATTCTAAATTATTTTTACTAATAATTTCATAAATTTTTACCCATTCAATAAAACACATTATACACAAAAGAAAGTGTTGCATTTTTTTTCGAGTACAATCTTTAGGGTTGTCTTAGTTCATAAGTAATTCACTTGATGCCGATTCAATTTAGTTAAATAGTCCTAATTCTCACAATACTTATCAGCCACCATACGTTAAGGGTTAAAAACAATATGGGTTATCTCGGACAAAACTTTTTTTTATAGATTCATATCTTAACATAAAGGTAAAGTATGGTTTTAACATAGCATGAAGAAAAATAAATCTCAGCCCTGTAATCAGAAGATCCTTAACGTGAGAATAACAGTTTTAAACGTTCGATTTGAGCTCCTTTTTTCGCAAACTCTACATTACATCACCAAGAACGATGCAACTTCCTCTTTTAATAGATAGGGTGAAAAAACTGAAGCAAAACTGCATCTTCATGGATACAGAACTAATTGTAACTGATGTAATAAAATAGCACAGCCAAAGCCAACCAGTAACGCTTGGCTTTTGATAACAGAGATGTTGATACGAGTAAACCGACCAGCAGACAAAGATGGGTTTCGATGTAATTCCGTTCAATAGTGGTCAGCAGCGATGGTTGGGTAGCGATAGTAGCAATTTGTTGCTCTGTACCAGAATGAAACACTACACTCAGGTGTGGTGGTAGGATGGTACCACACAGTTTCACTAAAAGGATAATGATGTACAAACCTTCCAAGCACGGGGTGTGATTCAAATTTGGAAACCGGTGAACAACACCAGTGCTAATTTGTGGGAAACAGTTAGTTAGAATTATAGTGTGGTTTCGAATTTGATGGAAACTAATTTGTACTGTCGAAACGGAACTAAAATCAGTTCCTATTAATTAAATGAATATTTATTGATGAGGTATTTTGGCATGGTCACTGTTATATGATAAATCATGGGTAGAATGCGTACTCAAAAATAACTACAAGAGCTTTAAAAAATGCTCAACCCATTTAAAAAAACACACAATCATGCGACTCAATCTCCCTCACTGCTGTTTGAAAGCAATTAACAGTATGCGCTGTTTATTACTTCCAGAATAGTACACACTTACAGCGTGCAAAATCCTTACTCGTAAGGTAAACTGTTGGCATATGTGGTTTTAGCGATCCCACGAAACGTTTGTCGCGTGTGGAAGCTTAGTTATTCTATGTAAATGAGTGTTTTCGTAATCGTAGTTGCACCAAGCTGTGTAATTAATACGGTACTTTCTTTGACAATTTCTAGAATAGACCACTAATGAGCTGCGGGAGTGCTCATTTCAATTAAAAAGCTATTAAGCACAAGTTCTAAACATTAACTCTTAACCAAAGCTCCAAGGTTTTAAATAAATTTCAAAAACATTTCTGCCTTTTTCTAACTTTCCAGAAGTATTTCATCTAATTAACTTAGTTCAACCATAATATCTATCGCGTTGCACACCCGTTCGTACTTTTCCCCGTATCAATCTTATGGAAGATTGATTAGCTGCCAACATCGACTGCCCACGAAAAGTCAATTATCTCTGGTTGCCATGATCCATGAGATCAAACGAGCAAACAGCTTACACACACGACTCTAGATTTACTGTTTCTCACGGATCCGTACCCCGTATGAGTATCGGGATTTAACCGCTATCGGGTGGCAAATCATTACACCTGATACGCCGTGGAATTTTGTACTTAACGGATTTGATCCGTGAATGATGGATAATTAAAGCTTACGTTGAGTGTGCTGGGTTGCTTTCGGGAAGTATGGAAATATCTTTTCTGGATTCCGTGACATAAGTTTTGGGTGCTTCAACTAGTTTTTGCAGAGTGCGGTAGCATACATTGACCAAATATGTATTTCAAATCAACAATGTAATTAATCTCACATTTAGAAACTTCAAACATGTCACAGTGCCTCGAAAACCGATGAATCTAAAATATAACAATCAAATCATTTGCTCCGATTTCTTGTTCTTCTCAAGAGATGCAAATATCAACTACTATGCGGGAGCCTGGGTGAAACATATTCAAGATAATGTATCAGACAGAAAGTCAGAGTATGTCCAGCTTATCCGACAGCCTCATTTATCCGAATCCAAAGGAATAATAATAACACGAATAATTTGCGAAGACAGATGTTTAACAAACTCGGGTTGTGTAGTGAAGATAATTTAGTCATAATTGCTTCTCGCCCGGGTTTGGCTGGTGGAATTGATTCCAATCCGGGCAAAAGACAAAGATATCGCCATTAATTGTTTTCGAACCTTGAGCGACGACAGCAAACACCATCTATTGGTGTAGAAGTCAAATTGTATCCTATAACCGTTATGGGGTGGGAGACACTGAGATAGCGGTATGCCACTAAAATAGCGAATGGGGATCAGCTATGAACGACTTATGCTCGCCATACAAATGTGTGAAGGTGGTGTAAAGCTTGATCCACTCAGTAAAGGACATAAAGCAGCAGTTAAGATGACTTTTCGTTTAATACCATCATTTTTAGCACAGTAGAGCTATCCACCACTTCTGCAAATCAGATGGTTTTATGATTCTTTGACCACATTTCTTCAGTTTTTGATAATTGCCCAATATTTTTCGATATCATCGCCAATATCATTCTGCTTATGCCATGTCATGACACCTCCGTTTTCTGATAGTCTGAGGCTGGGCATGCATCCGTTGGCAGCTACTTGGAAGTGTCTATCGGAGAGAAAGCAGGAAACAATGTTCATCATCCTAACAGAGATTTTCCAATTCGCCAAGATATAGATAATTCCAGGTCTCCACGTTGTGTCGTACGCCATCGATATGTCTAAAGAGGCTATTTTCACATGTCCCTCGTTCATCCCGGATGGTGGAGAAGGTGAGTGTCAAAAAAATAAGTTTATTTAATTTTTGTCCTATCAAAAGTCAAAAGAAACGATCAAGCTTAAAGGTAAGACATTATATGTTGAAAAATGTAGCGTAGAAAATTTGAAGTTTGTTGTAGTTATCAATTAAATTCTCGATTCCTCGAAATACCCACCATTTGCTCTAATAATAGCCGTACAAATTCTCGGCATTCGTCCAATGAGGTTCCGCAATGTATCGTCCGTAATCGTGAATCACATGAATATGAAATGAATAAGATCTTAATCATATGAATATAACTTGAATGTGGGGTGAGTCAGTCCTAAATCACTCAAATTTGAGATGAGTCAGTTCTGCATCATTTGAATATGAAGTGGATCTGACTTGAATTACTTGAATATGAAGTGAATCCGGCCTGAATCACTTAAATATGAAGTGAATTAGACCTCAACCACTTGAATATGAAGTAAATCAGACCTCAATCACTTGAATGTGTGGTGAGTCAGGGCTAAATCACTTTAATTTGGGTTGAATCCGTCCTGAATCACATGAATATGAAGTGAATTAGACCTTAATCACTTGAATATGCAATAAATCAGACCTGAATAAATAGAGTATGACGTGGATCTGACCTGAATCACTTGAATGTATTGTGATTCAGTCCTAAATCACTTTAATTAGAGGTGAATCCGCCCTGAATTACTTGAATATGAATAAAATCAGTCCTGAATCACTTAAATATGAAGCGAACCAGACCTGAATCACTTGAATGTATGGTGAGTCAGTCCTTAATCACTCGAATTCGTCATGAATCACTAAAATATGAAGTGAATCAGACCTGAATTGCTTAAATACGAAACAAATCGGACCTAAAACAAGTATTATCACTTGAATGTTTAGTCCGTTAATAATTAATCACTTGAATTTAAGGTGAGTTAGTCCTGCATCACTTGAATATGAAAAAGATCTGACTTGAATCAGATGAATATGAAGTGAATCAGGCCTAAATCCCTTGAATATGAAGTGAACCAGGCCTGAATCACTTGAATGTGTGGTGCGTCACTATTAAATCAGTTGAATTCGTCATGAATCACTAAAATATGAAGTGAATCAGACCTGAATCGCTTGAATATGAAAAGAATTAGACCTTAATCACTTGAATCTGTAGTCAATCAGACCTAAAGCATAAGAACATGACGTGAGTCGGACCTAAATAATGTATTATCGCTTGAATGTCCGCTTGCTGGCAAGGTTCGGCTGGAAACCTTCACGCCGACAGATTCGTCGAACTGTACTGTACGGCGCAGAGAACCTTTTCGCTAAATCACGCAAGGAGATCCCAGGACTTTTCCGGACTTCACCAAGGACTTTCACTCGTAGTTTCTGGTCGTAGCTCCACTTCTACGGTTGTTTTGTTTTGTACGATCCAGCGATAGTGTTTCCCGGTAACGTTTCAGCATGTCGGATTTTCAACGTGAGTATGCAAAATTTGTTCCCATGTCTGTAATTCATGTTTTTGATAGCTGATGGATTCAGTTTTTCTGGAGTATGAAGGGATTGGGATAACCGGAGAAATGTGCGATTAGGACGTACATGCAAAATGAACTGAGATCATGAGTTTTGAACTTTTTGTCCTAATCGTGCTTTAATTTAATTCATTAAAAATTGTTTTTGCAAAGGGCGTATAGTTATTTCATTACCAAAACAATTTACTTTGCGATTTACGCCATATTGATTATTGACAAAATTATCAAAACAACGGCGAAAAGAACCAGGAGAAACCTATGAAAATGTCAAAAATAGGCGAATAAAGGGTGATACGGTCAAAATTTGGTCAAGGGAAAACGCGTGTAAATCGGTGAAATCGTTTATTTAAAAAATCAAATTAAATTTCTTTTTCAAGTTCAATTAGTATAAAATTCAGGAAAAATATTCAGTTAAGCTTCCGCTTTTCCAAATCCGAATTGCCGGGCCTTCCGCTTGACCCCTGCCATCAGATTTTGTACAGCCACCTTGTCCACCTTCTTCGCCGCAGAAAGCCAGTTTGCCTTGAACTGCTGCTCGTCCTTAGCAGTTTTTTTGGTCTTCTTTAGGTTCCGCTTGACAATAGCCCAGTATTTCTCAATTGGGCGGAGCTCTGGCGTGTTGGGAGGGTTCTTGTCCTTGGGAACCACCTGCACGTTGTTGGCGGCGTACCACTCCATGGCCTTTTTACCGTAATGGCTAGATGCCAAATCCGGCCAAAACAGTACGGAACAACCGTGTTTCTTCAGGAAAGGCAGCAGACGTTTATTCAAACACTCTTTCACGTAAATTTCTTGGTTGACAGTCCCGGAAGCTATGAAAATGCTGCTTTTCAAGCCACAGGTACAGATGGCTTGCCAAACCAGATATTTCTTTGCGAACTTTGACAGTTTCGTGTGCTTGAAAATATCTGCTACCTTTCTCCTTCCTTTTGCCGTATAAAACTCCTGTCCCGGAAGCTGCTTGTAGTCGGCTTTGACGTAGGTTTCGTCGTCCATTACCACGCAGTCAAACTTCGTCAGCATCGTCGTGTACAGCCTCCGGAATCGCGCTTTGGCCGTCGTATTTTGTTTATCATCGCGATTTGGAGTCACTACCTTCTTGTAAGTCGATAGTCCGGCTCGTTTTTTGGCTCGATGCACGGTTGTAGACGATACACCCAGCTTATTTGCGGCATCTCGGAGAGATAGGTTAGGGTTTCGCTTGAAACTACCGGCAACTCTCTTTGTCGTCTCAGCGGCTTCCGGTTTTCGATTTCCCCCGATCCAGACTTCCTGGCTGTCGACAAACGTTCCCCAAACACTTTAATTACATTTTTAACGGTTGATTTGGCAACTTTTAGCGATTTTGCCAACTTTGCGTGCGAGTAGCTCGGATTTTCGCGATGCGCGAGCAAAATTTTGATACGCTGCTCTTCTTGCTTGGACGGCATTTTGACAACTGAAAAGTGAATTCCAAAATCAAAATAGGAGCAACATTCTACACACACACACCTTCAAAATGAGGGGTGTTCAGGTTTTTTAAATGCAAAATTGAAAGAAATACCACAGAGAACAGACGTTCATCTTCGGTCTGCTACTTGTGTAAAACTTTAAACCGACATTTCAAATGTATGTCGTTATGCTCCTGGTAGGCGGCGCTGCAGTTGTGTGATAACTGTCATGTCAATGATCGTCAATAAAAAGCCAAGCACATAACCTGAACATTTTGTTTGTTTTTCTCTACACTTGCTTCTTATACTGGCTGCCCCCCTGTACTTTTACACACGTTTTTCAAGAAAAGGTATATGGACATCCATGTCTGTTCTCTGTGGAAGCAAAATAACATCCCCACCCCCCCAAAAACAATAATAATATTTGCCCAAACAAAAACAAAAAAAAAGAAAAAACACCACCAGCCACCAGAAACTAACAAATAACAAAAAACAAATAACAAACAACAAACACACATTAATCATTATAAAAAAAAAAAAAAAAGGAAACTTCCTTTTTCCTCTCTCTCTATACAATATACAATATAAGATAAGCTGTCCATAAAATCCAAAGCCCCGCCCACGCCTTCCCTACCCGCCCCCCCCCCGGTGGGAGCCCCCCCCCCCCCCCCCCCGCGAGCCGCACGAGCCGCCCCCACCCCCCCCCACCCCCCCCCCCCTTTTCCGCGCGGCGGGGGGGGTGGGCTTAAGGCAGCTGTCCGGTTCAATCCGACAGCGTAATCCGCACGTCTCCTGCCGGAAGACGTGCGGCCTTTTCCACCCGCACATACAATTTATAGGTAGCCAAACCACTGAAATTCCCAGGGCAGAGATGACCCGGGATGCCTTATGTTAGGGGGGATCCTGTTTAACGGTGCGCCAGATTGTATATGCACAAAATGGATCTAACATACACTCAGTAGCAAAAAAAAGCCGAGCAAAATTTTGCTTCCAAAAAATGCCATGTTCAACCTTCTGTAACTTTGTCAATAATCAATATTTTTGGCTGAAATTTTGACAATACTATAGACAATGTATAGACCCTTATGTGACCAAAATTTCATGTTGCTAAAATTTATAAATTTGAAGTTTTCATAACATATGTGAAAAAAGTTTTTGGTCATACCAATTTCAAAAATCCGTATTTATGTGAAAAAATTAGGTAGCATATTACAAATTTCTCCATAGCCTGAAAAAATATAAGGAATAATGTGAACAAAATTTGAACTGTTTTCATTAAGTGGTTTGGACTACAGCTGCCGTCAAAGTTGACGCACCAACATGAAATATCGGTGCAAAAAAAAAGCCATGAAATTTTGGTCACATAAAGTCTATACATTGGTTATAGTGTTGTCAATATTTCAGCCAAATATATTGATAATTGCCAAAGTTACAGAAGGTTAAACATGGCGTTTTTTGAAAGCAAAATTTTGCTCGGCTTTTTTTGCTACTGAGTGTATAAGCTGTCAATTAATTTGTAAATTAATAAATTACTTGTAAATGATGATGATGATGATGATGATGATGATGATGATGATGATGATGATGATGATGATGATGATGATGATGATGATGATGATGATGATGATGATGATGATGATGATGATGATGATGATGATGATGATGATGATGATGATGATGATGATGATGATGATGATGATGATGATGATGATGATGATGATGATGATGATGATGATGATGATGATGATGATGATGATGATGATGATGATGATGATGATGATGATGATGATGATGATGATGATGATGATGATGATGATGATGATGATGATGATGATGATGATGATGATGATGATGATGATGATGATGATGATGATGATGATGATGATGATGATGATGATGATGATGATGATGATGATGATGATGATGATGATGATGATGATGATGATGATGATGATGATGATGATGATGATGATGATGATGATGATGATGATGATGATGATGATGATGATGATGATGATGATGATGATGATGATGATGATGATGATGATGATGATGATGATGATGATGATGATGATGATGATGATGATGATGATGATGATGATGATGATGATGATGATGATGATGATGATGATGATGATGATGATGATGATGATGATGATGATGATGATGATGATGATGATGATGATGATGATGATGATGATGATGATGATGATGATGATGATGATGATGATGATGATGATGATGATGATGATGATGATGATGATGATGATGATGATGATGATGATGATGATGATGATGATGATGATGATGATGATGATGATGATGATGATGATGATGATGATGATGATGATGATGATGATGATGATGATGATGATGATGATGATGATGATGATGATGATGATGATGATGATGATGATGATGATGATGATGATGATGATGATGATGATGATGATGATGATGATGATGATGATGATGATGATGATGATGATGATGATGATGATGATGATGATGATGATGATGATGATGATGATGATGATGATGATGATGATGATGATGATGATGATGATGATGATGATGATGATGATGATGATGATGATGATGATGATGATGATGATGATGATGATGATGATGATGATGATGATGATGATGATGATGATGATGATGATGATGATGATGATGATGATGATGATGATGATGATGATGATGATGATGATGATGATGATGATGATGATGATGATGATGATGATGATGATGATGATGATGATGATGATGATGATGATGATGATGATGATGTTGTTGTTGTTGTTGTTGTTGTTGTTGTTGTTGTTGTTGTTGTTGTTGTTGTTGTTGTTGTTGTTGTTGTTGTTGTTGTTGTTGTTGTTGTTGTTGTTGTTGTTGTTGTTGTTGTTGTTGTTGTTGTTGTTGTTGTTGTTGTTGTTGTTGTTGTTGTTGTTGTTGTTGTTGTTGTTGTTGTTGTTGTTGTTGTTGTTGTTGTTGTTGTTGTTGTTGTTGTTGTTGTTGTTGTTGTTGTTGTTGTTGTTGTTGTTGTTGTTGTTGTTGTTGTTGTTGTTGTTGTTGTTGTTGTTGTTGTTGTTGTTGTTGTTGTTGTTGTTGTTGTTGTTGTTGTTGTTGTTGTTGTTGTTGTTGTTGTTGTTGTTGTTGTTGTTGTTGTTGTTGTTGTTGTTGTTGTTGTTGTTGTTGTTGTTGTTGTTGTTGTTGTTGTTGTTGTTGTTGTTGTTGTTGTTGTTGTTGTTGTTGTTGTTGTTGTTGTTGTTGTTGTTGTTGTTGTTGTTGTTGTTGTTGTTGTTGTTGTTGTTGTTGTTGTTGTTGTTGTTGTTGTTGTTGTTGTTGTTGTTGTTGTTGTTGTTGTTGTTGTTGTTGTTGTTGTTGTTGTTGTTGTTGTTGTTGTTGTTGTTGTTGTTGTTGTTGTTGTTGTTGTTGTTGTTGTTGTTGTTGTTGTTGTTGTTGTTGTTGTTGTTGTTGTTGTTGTTGTTGTTGTTGTTGTTGTTGTTGTTGTTGTTGTTGTTGTTGTTGTTGTTGTTGTTGTTGTTGTTGTTGTTGTTGTTGTTGTTGTTGTTGTTGTTGTTGTTGTTGTTGTTGTTGTTGTTGTTGTTGTTGTTGTTGTTGTTGTTGTTGTTGTTGTTGTTGTTGTTGTTGTTGTTGTTGTTGTTGTTGTTGTTGTTCGTCAGTCCAAGGAGACGACAAGTTTCCAGAAGAAAGCAATGAATTTTGAACAAATCTCACCACCATCCAGATGAACTTGGTCACTAGAACAAATTTGATGAACTAAGCATTGTGCTCTCGAAAGGTTCTAGAGATACAGCAATAACAAACTGGAAGGTCATATGCACACTAGCGCCGTGTGGTGAATTTATTTCCGAGCTTATGTGATCCCCTTTTGGAAGGGCTTTACCATTAAGACAAGTTTACTGAAGACTGATATCTCATAACTGGTGAGGCTCTCGAGATATGCTAGCATGAATCCAATTACCCCTTATCCCAAAGCGTCACTCCAGTCATTTTTGGAAACTCGAAAGTAAAGCACCTCTAGCTGTAAAATTCTCAATTAAACTGTTATCTAATGACACAGATTTGTTGATCTAGCTCCGTATAACAATTGTGCCGAAGAGTGTAGAGATTTATGACTTGAAAAAACTGAGATGGACCTAATTTCCCCCAATTAGTGAAAATCCCATGATTCGTTCCCATCCGTAAGCGTAAAGATCTATCCCTGACTGTATAATTTTTTTTCATAGTATTTGGATGTAAAACATATTTTTGGAGGGCTTTCTTTGATCTTATTAAAACAAATTATTTGGTATTTGAAACATAGAGTAAGTCTGAGACGCTTCAAGCACTGTTTTGAGATGCTTCCAGGAATGTTCTAGAATGCTTCCAGACTAATTGTTCGATGATTCCAGAATAATTCTAGAACGCTTCCACAGTAGCTTCGCGAACTGTTCAGGGATACTCCGAGAGTAGTTTTGGGATGCTGCCAGAATTCAGAGTGCAGCAGGAAAAAACATTATTTTGGAAAAAAAAATTGAAACAATTTTGAAAAAAAAAAGCTTAAAAACCTGCATGTAACAAATATGAGTAAACAATTAACTTACACGATTCATAAACATATAAAAGTTTATAGTGTTACGAACAATGTTAGGAACAGAATACATTTCCGTTTTATTAATTTTCAATTACACAGATAGGCCAAATAAAGTGCCCACATCATTTTGTGAATTTAAAGTAAACAAACTGTACTTTTTTGATATCTTATTTTTCGTATTCTTTTCAAGTTTCACTGATGGTAATAGTAACATAAAAAAGAGTTCGACTTGAAAAAACAAATCAATTCGTGTTGAAAAAAGACAGTGACAAAAGAAAGTGCCCACTTCATTTTGGCTCCCGGGAAGATAAATTTAATTAAAAGAAAAGCATTTTGATAATTTATGTGTCCGCTTTTGGCCTGCAGGACCAGCTGCAGGCATTTCGGCATGCTCTCTACCAGGTTCCTTAGGTGCTGTGGATCAAGTTCTTCCCATGCGCGCTTCAGGGCTTCAAAATAGTGGGATTTGTCAACCCTGGCATCTAGAATCTGCCTAGGCGATCCACCACTGATCCGAACGTTTTTTGTTTCAGTAGAATTTTCCCAAACGCTGCCTTGCTAATGCTGTACTTCCTAGCGACAGCCCGGTGCGATTTACCTTTTTGCACATCACAAACCACCAATTTTCGGATACACAAGGGAAGTGCTTTCGAAATCACTACGTTCTTTATTTTTTTTTTTTTTCAACTGAATCAAACGCGATCACGTGTACAAATGCAAAGTATATATAAAAAATTAAAATATAAGATATCAATAGAGACTACAGTGTGCTTACTTTAATTTGAGCCAAATAAATGAAAGAAATTCAAAAAAAAGATGAGGTGAGCACTTTATTTTGCCTATCAGTGTATAAATAATTGAAATTTTGTCATACAGTTTAAGAAATTTTTACTGATTTATCGTATACTTCACAAAATAAATAATAATTACCAGAATCCAGTTCAGTTTTATTTGTTTTATGAAAATTATTAACGGAAAGAAACCGATGCTAAATAATGTGCAAATATTTCGTAAAAATTCTTTAAAACATGTCAGGTGCTTGAGACATAATCTGTCATCATGGCTTACATTTTATTTAAATTTAGGAACAATAGTATGAATCGAAGAATTGCTTGAAGTGCTGTTATAAATACTTTGTCTGTCCTAGGATATTTATAACATCCACCTTCACACTTTGGAAGTGGCCCCAACGGCATCCTTACTGTTGGCATGAATTGGTTCGAATCGGCTTTTAAGCGTAGCTAAAGGTATCCTGTCTGCCCAAAAAATATTCTCAATAAAACTTTGTGAGAACTGGCTTCACCCGAATCTTTATTGTTAATATGAAGGTCCACGGTTTTCTTGTTATATCATTGTTATTTTAACTGTGTGAACTGTTAATTTATAACGTGTGAATATTGTCTGTACATCTATGCTGCATTATTCGGTTGATCGGTTCAATTTAGCCAAATTTAGATGATTCGAAGATCATGGTGATAATCTGTTCAGCTTGACCAGTGAAAGCATGATGTCTAAAACGTTGAAAAAACAAAAATTAAACAGAAGCGAACAACTATAAATTGATTAATTATGTCAGAATCGCTTCGAATTAAATCGGTCATCTTGATAGCAACATAATTTTGTTGATTATCGCTGAAATAGAGACATATTTGGTACATAGGCCGAATGAAGGAGCTAGGCTAACATTACATCCCCTTACCCTATTACCAATCAAAAATTACCATCACATGTTGTGAGTTACATCAGCGGCATCCTTAGTGTTGATGTGAATCGGTCCAAATTGACTCTTGCTCTATTCCCAATATTTCACTAAGTTAACGACGAGACTGCAAGGTGTGAGTATAGGAGCGGTTCGAAATGCCATCCGGAAGATTGGTGAGGATTGTAACTTTGCAGACGCACCGAAATGTGGTTGAATGCCAGGACCAATGAACCGAAGGACGACCTGGAAGATCATGATGGCTTTTTCGAATGAAAATAAGCAGTTCAGTTCGGGCTTTTGCCAAAAAGCTGGGTACTTCTAAGAGTAACGTCCAATGTGCCACGTGGATTCTTGCCAAGATGCCAAAACGGAGTGAAAAGCAGGCTGCAACCGTTATATCGTAGGCTCGGATCAGTATGACCGGCTACTGTTTGGAAAATTGGCGTGTATTGTAAAAATTGTTTAAATTTGATTCGCTCTTATCCCGGCTTTATCTTGAATTGGGATTTATTGAACAAATACAAGATCGTGTATCTAGCATAAATTCCTAGAAAACTAGACCACTTAATGAACAATTCCAAGCAAAACACACATGCCGGCCTTTCACTTGCCAAACTCTTTTGTATCCAACCCATTGCTTACCACAAGGAATCGCAATCACTTCCGACGGCATAAATTGTCTTGAGTATTGGGATTAGTTTTCCACCATCATCAGCGTGATACGAGGTACTTCAGTGTGGTTGATTCAAACACCACACATTAACTGTTGCCGGGTGGTATGGAAAGCTCAGGGAAATTGAACATACACGGCTTCACTCCGTTCCGGTTGTGGATAGGGGAGCAATGAAAACGAAAACCTGGTCAAAATAAACACTCCCAGAGGCGCATCCTACTATCAAAAACTTGGATTGTGATATATGTGTGTTTGCCCAATTTGTCTCAGAGCTTTACCAGATTCAAAATGTCAACTTGTTTACCAACTTTGAATTACAGAACTTAATATTAATTGTTTTGAGGTAAAAATTTTGACCAGATTTTGCCCCATAGCTGTTTTCCTATGAAGCAGTCAAAGTGTGATGGGATTTAACTGATCTCAGTGTATGTAGTAGATAGGAATCTTCTTTAGCTGTGGTGCTGTAAGTGCCACCACTTTGGTCTTTGGCAGGTCTGTTAGTTTACGACTGGCATATGTGCGACAACTGTCTGCTGCCCGGATCAGGTGAACCGTAGACTGTTTTACTGCCACTGTCAGACTCCCACTCTCAGATTAGTTACCACAGATAACTAAAGTATAGAATTGCTTCTTCTCAATCTGACTCAGGTAGGCTCACGAGAATTGAAAGATTTATATAACCCGGGTGTCACATGAGCTTTGCACGTGACAGGTAATTCTAGAGCTTGTCTTGAAGAATAAATTATGACGATTCGAGTGTGATTACAGGATATGGCTCCGGGAATGAGCTGGAAATGAACGTTTCCGGATTGCGTGCCACTCGGTGGGAGGTTGAAGTAGTCGTCTGCTTTGCTGTTGCTTGAAACCTTCCCACACCGCATCCGGGATCTTTTCTCCGTTTGAAACTTAATCAAAATGAGGAAACAAGAAATTCAAAAGCCTAAAACAGAAAAAAATAATGAATCGGCCAGACGTTATCTACATTCATGCTTTTTCTTTTTGGTTGCGTTTGTGTTGGATATAATGATGAATATGAGCGTCTACCGTAAAATAACTGTAGGAAGAAAATGAGAAAGAATTGTCAGTCCCATTTAATTCCATTATCGTTTTGGCTATCTTTGACAAATACGCAATAGACTTTAAGTTGAGAATTTGTAAAGTCTGCACAGTTTAGACGAAAAACACACATTTAAGCCATGGCAAAACATAATGCAGGAGCAATTGCCTTTTTATATTCTGTTTGATACAATTCTTTCAGCAAATTGGGGAATTTACCTATTCTCACCAATCAAAACAGAGCCCACCGTTTTGTAAGTATTTCGTCCGACACACATCTGACGTTTTTGTTTGTTCACATTTATTTGCACCTTGCTCCTCTATCTATCCCAATCCTCAGAATTATCCATAACTTATAGAAAGTTCTATTGTAAATCGTCAAACTTTTATAGTGAGTGTAACTGTTGTCGGAAGCCCCTGTTTTATTCGGCTCTCATTCCAAATGAACTAGGTGAGACAAAAATGGTTCTTTTACAGGCAATACGAAAACGATAAGTGCGAGTGAGGGGTTTATACACACTTAGAAATTATGATTTTTACACGAGACGTAATTCACGTTTGTAAAAAGTCGGGGAACATAAACAAAGAATTCGTGTAAAATTATGTCTCCTGAAACTGACACATACGCAATTCGACGAAAGATGTGTTTGATTGAATTTATTTTCTCATCTCTTTCAACTCATTCTTATGTGCCAAAGGACGCTTGCATGTGTCGGTCTCAGGGGACAGAAATTTACATGTCATTTTGGTAGCGTGTATGTAAAAAATATATGGTATAACGGAATGGTTCACTTATTAAAATATTATCAGATTAAAGCCAAATAACCAAGTTATCATAATTATATATTCAGTGTTTCGATACAATAATATACTGAATGAGATGTTTCAAAAACGGTTTTCGAGAACAGTCAACATTGCCGTAGCCAACGTATTTCCTATACGACAAACGATAATTGTTTCAATTTAGTTGTTTCATCTTCTATCACCAAAAAAAGAAGTACCATCTATCTCTTGTAAAATTCTTTGCATCGACACTTACTTTCAAACGAATCATCACAAAACATGTAAAATAAAAAATTTAACTTACAATGACCCTCAAAAATAGCAGAATCATCCTTATCGCGGCACCACAAAATATTCCATATTCCCTTTACTATGGAAAAAAGCATCTCAGCACACTACTTTTGGTTAACGATTGTCTAAAGATGCTTTCTTCCCACCACGCATAATTTGTTGACAAAGTATCAGCACGTAAACGCGGCGTTTTTCGATAACTTTACGACTTGAATAATGCTTATGCGTAAATATTCTAGGGATGAGCAAATTTTGTGGACTACCTGAGTCAAATTAAAAACTTATTACTACTTTTGTTACTTCTTCTATAACAAAAAAAAATGGAAAATTATCATGAAAAAAATATTGTTACACAAATTTCTAATATTTTTATTTAATAATAATGATAATAATAACTGCAAAAATTATAATTATTTTAATTATAATTATAATAATTATCGTTAAAATTTGAACTATTATTATAATTATCAATATTTTAAGTCAATTAATAATGACTTTTATTATAAAACTTATTGATATTATTATTATTATTATTAATAGTATTTATAACATATTATTATTATTTTTAATTTTTTTTTATTATTATATTTAATAAATAATATTATTATAAATTTGATAAAAACTAAACAAATGATAGTAATTATATTTATAATAATATGTATAAGTTTTATAATAAAAATTGAAGGTATGATAATAATTTTAATATACTTCTCGAGTAATTTATGTTAAGGGCCTAAAAGCCATTTGTAAACAATGGCGTTAGACGCTGATCTCTCACGAATTACAAGATTTTTAGGACAGCCCACTAAAGCATGTAGTAGATCAAATAAAAATCTACCAATAGCTGCTTTCAATGCACGAGAGTGTTTCAAGATTCAACAGAAATGAACGTTTGAAGTAATTGTTTACAATTGGCTTTTAGACATTATGTAGAGTCCATGGACAGTATGCATCGAGGTACCCATCGTGAGAGCCTCTCTATATAACTTCCGAGCGCGTGTTTTGGCCACTTGATTCGGTTCCAGTGTCCGGTTTGGCTGCTTGCTGACACGATAACAACAATAACCTTTGCATGGATGGATCTACAGGACGGTGTTGTTGTAGGAATTGTATTTTAAGGCATTGTAATTATCCAAGAACCCTGGGTTTGCTCTAATTGTTCTCAATACCTTCCAATGCAGTTGCCGATTGTAAGTTTCAACACGCCGTTTGCTGTGATCCAATTTTAAGTAATATTTTTCCGCTCTAGAGAACGTTTGAGGACAATTTTTCAATCCAGATTTTAACCCCTTCTAAGGGGCCTAAGGGGTGATATATGACCCCAAACGGAAAATGACTGTACAAAATCACAGACTAAGTAAAACTGTACACTGTCTTCGGGAAATGCGTTCTACGTGCATTTTTCTATCTAGAAAAATAAAAAAATAAATGTGAGTTTAAAGCCTAATTTAAAACCTAGAGCATCCTGTACATGAGAAGTTCAGAAACAAAATAAATGCCTTATTAAAAGAGTAAAGCGATGGTTTAGAATATGGTACATATGCATACGTATTATTCATTTCTCGTCGATAAACTTTAAACATTTTTGTATCTTTCTGGAATGTTCTAGGTTATCCAAAATGAACTTGAGTTCAGAACTTCAGATCTACACGGTGTTCAATAAGTTCGAATACAAGTTTTCATCATTGCGTAGGTATGCGCCATGTACATATTCTGCATTGGTATTGGTGTCAGCTTTAGCTTCATTCATACGCTACCGAATGTGCGCGGTGTTGACATTCTGTTAGTTGTTGTTTGTTTGTTACGCGCGATGAAAGAGTATCGGGACTTCGTAATTAAGCGTTTTTTGAACGGTGAGCGACACGGCGATATATTCCGGCTGCTGAAATCGCATGGGGTCAAGCGGAACTTTGTCTACACGACCATCAGGCGATACCGGGAGACGTCCTCGACCAATGACCGTGCGAGATCCGGTCGGCCGCGTTCAGCGAGGACGCCACGGGTCATCAAGATCGTGAGGGAGCGAATTCGGCGCAAAAAGAACCGCTCAATCCGGAAAACGGCTGCAGATCTCAACGTTTCCATTGAAACCGCTCACACCATACTCACCAAGGACCTTGGTTTCAGGCCTTACAAAAAACGTAAGGTCCATGGCGTTTCGGAGGCTACCAGCAAAAAGCGGTTGGATCGAGCTAAGAGGATCCTCTCTCGGCACGCTGGTCAGGAGTTTGTTTTTTTCGGACGAGAAACTGTTCGTGCTGCAGCAGCCGCACAATGTGCAAAATGACCGGGTGTGGGCGCCATCGAGGGACAGCATTCCTGAATCCAATATAAACATCCCTCGGTTCCAAAGTGCCGCGTCGGTGATGGTTTGGGGGGCAGTATGCAAACGTGGTAAGCTACCCTTGGTGTTTATTGAAAAAAACGTCAAAATCAACGCGGCGTACTACAAAACTGAGGTTTTGGAAAAGGTTGTTGCCCCCAGTCTCCGAAGCCTCTACGGCGATGAGCACTACGTGTTCCAGCAGGACGGTGCACCAGCCCATACGGCAAATGTGGTTCAAGCCTGGTGTCGGGACAATTTAACCGACTTTCTGGACAAAACTTTGTGGCCTCCCAGCTCCCCGGACTTGAATCCTCTCGACTTTTTTGTTTGGTCCTATATGATGGCGAAGCTGAACGAATACAAGGTCAGCACTTTGGATCATTTCAAGACGGTAATTCTCAAAATCTGGGACGAAATGCCCATGCAGTCCGTGCGTGCCGCCTGCGACGCGTTCGAGAAACGTTTGAAGCTCGTTAAGGAGTACAAAGGGGGGGTCATTCCAAGAGAAATGTTGTAAACGTTCCTTGTAAACATAGCTTTCAATAACATAAATCCAAAAAATAAAAAAACATGTTTTCATTTTTTTAACAAATTTTGAAAGTGTATCCGAACTTATTGAACACCGTGTACAGTTGTAACAGTAGCTTTTAGAGCTATATAAGGTTACGATATGTTTTCAATATTGAATGAGCCTTTTAGAAGGTCAAAAGTAATTTGTGTCTATTCTACTTCCCGTGCGGATCGAAACGAGTCGAGTCGCGCGATAAATACTATTCCCGTTTCCGTATGAAGCGACAATTGTCAAAGTGGATGAACCTTGATGAACTCTCACTGCATTCTGATTGTCAATCTGTATTGACAAATGTCTACTCGGAACGACTATTTCACGCGAGTACTGTCGATACATCAGAGGCAATCGAGAACGGTTCAAAAAGGAAAAAAATGGAAGTGAAGAGGTAAGTTTTAATTCTCAAAATGCTCGAAGATGGATTTAATCATCAAACATATTTGATTTCAGGGTGCGAGTGACCAACCGGAAGCAATTCAACTTGCTGGTTGACCGGATGACTGCGAATCCGTCGGTGGCGAGAGGACAAAAGTTTTGCGAAGCGGCTGGAATAAACCGACATTCGTATGAGCAGGTTTGGAACGAGATGACCAATGGCCTGAACAGTTTTGGCCCACCAATTAGGACGGTCAAAGACTGGCAGAAGGTATGTTATTAATCAATTAATAAAAAGATCGGTTCTCAAATTTGCTTATATATTAGTTAGATATTTGTGTATAGTCCATTATATTATAGTACTTAAAAGCATTTTTTTTGTCAGAAAAATATTCTTGCAAATATGCCTCACTTAAATGGTTCATAAGTAATATATCATTTAACAAATATCGTCAATGGACCATGGTTTTAAATACTTGTAAAAGATATCAACTCGTTTAATTTAAGCAGAATCGTTGACACGATAAAATAACATGAAATTACATATAGTATATATTTTATATTTTGACTTCTCAGGTTTGGACTGATTACAAATGCAGCGTTAAGAACAAATTAGCTCATAATAGCCGTGAGGCCAAAGCAACTGGGGGCGGGCCGAATAGCATGAAGGTGTTGTCAGCTAATGAAGATGCGGTGGTTAAATTATTATCCTTGGAAAAAATGGTTAACCACTCCGGTATGTACTAATCATCAAGATTAAGTGTGGTTATTTAAATTGATAAATCTCTTATTTGTAGGTTCCTCGTTCGGTCTACTCGTACATCCCACATCTGTGCCAAGCGCTATGCCGAGTTCCAGTCAGCCTCGCAAAACACCGTCACCGCCAGGATCGCCGATGCTTTCAAGCATCATCGAACCGCAGTTGGACACAGCTGAAGAAGGGGACCCAACCGCAGAGGAAGCAAAAGGTATTGAGAATACTCAGGACTCAGAACAGAACAGGAGCTCCCGTACTGCGCAGCGTAAGCGACGGTGTCAGCATAACATGGATAACCGTCACGACTTGCTGCTGGAACAGACTGAATGCATGAGAAAGATTGTGGAGCATACCGGAGAATGTGCAAGGTATGCCCGCAAAATGTTCAAGTTACGGGAGCAAGAAGTTAAGGAACGGCGAGCTAATTGGCATCAGAAAGAGAAGGATAGAAAAGCAGAATTAGAGTATAAGCTTGAACTTTTAAAATATAAGAAGGCGAAACTAGAGATTTTGGAGCGCCAGGAGTACAAAAAGTAGAAAGAAAAGAAGTGAAAAAGAAATATATTGAAATGAAATGAAAATATAAAACAAAAAGCAAAAATTCATCTCTCATTACTATTGTTACGAAATTACAAAATTTGTTGAAGATTTCCCCTTCCGAATACCCTGAACATAAATTTCTAGAGCACTTTACCATAATTTTAAATTGAATAATAATTTTGAAGACTCCAAGTATTAAATTTGTTTATTGATCAGTTATCGAACGCATA
This sequence comes from Aedes koreicus, assembly GCA_024533555.2. NCBI lineage: Eukaryota > Metazoa > Arthropoda > Insecta > Diptera > Culicidae > Aedes > Aedes koreicus. Next base: position 33,548 of record JAHHFK020005018.1, on the reverse strand, counting down.
ATTCCCTGTCTTATTTCATTTGCTGACTCGTTGGCCACATCATCGTTTGCGAAATAAACAATTTGATTGTCGTCGATTGATTCCCATTCCATGATATGTTCGGGTACATTAAAGCGTTTTCTTAAATTGTGCAAGGCACAACACACATTCACTATTCTGGCTGCCTTTTCAGGCTTATAGTGTAGTTGGCGAGCTGCTAAAATGCACCTGAACACATTCTTCAACACTCCAAACGTTCTCTCAACTGTTATCCTGGTCTTTGCGTGGATTTCGTTGAATTTAGTCTGCCTTGCATCACAAGAAGCACGGAATGGTGTTATCAGGTACGGCTTCAAAGGGTATCCTGCGTCTCCTGTGAACAAATACAAGACATAATGTAAAGCTCCATGTATGTTTTTTTTTTTTTTTTTTTTTTTTTTTACCCAAAACCCGGGTTTCTTTCTCCATTCCGGTATTGTCGGTTCAGCTCTACATCCAACGGATTATTATTCCAAATGAAGGAATCGTGATTAGCACCGGGACTATTGGCATCCACGTAACGGACAAACTGTTTATAATCACAGACCTGAAAAGATAATTGAAATAATAAACTTCATGCTTTTGCTTCGATACTAATTCATACGTACAACCATTGCGTTCAAACTGTGAAATCCTTTCCTGTTGTAATATAGATGCTGAATGTCGCTCACTGGCTTGAAAATCCTCACATGCGTTCCATCGACGCATCCTATCACGCCAGGGAATCCAGTTTTTTCGTAAAAACCGCGTTTGATTTCGTCCTTTTCGTCCTCTGAAACCGGAAAACGTATGGCTGCCGGGCAAACTTCTGCTTCCAACACATCAATAACAGCTGCCAATACTTTGGAAAATGTCGGTTGAGCCATTCCCGCGAACAAATCGTTACCAACACCTTTTTGGTAACTTCCTTCTGCAAAGAACCGAAATGCTGCTGATAGCTTCAACATTGGCGGCACAGATGACGATTTAACTCCTTCTAGTTTATCTCCCACACTGTCCAGTAAATATCGGAAGAGTTCTTTTGAAACTCGAAAGTACTCAATAAACCTGAAATCGAAAATAATCTTATTTTTTTTTAATTGTAGGATTTGAACCGATACTCACGAATCTTGTGGAATATCCAAAGGATTGCTGATATCTCGCAATCTGCGACGCTCAAGCCGTACCCTTTCTGGTTGGAAATCTCCAGTTTCCTCCTCATCGTCACTGAACCAGAACTCAAAAGAACTCATCGTTTCGTACAGATGGGAAAATAAACACTCTTTAAACTGTTATTTATAACTAACGATGCAACTGGCACTTTATTCTGGTTATCTTTATAGAAAAATCCAACGAGCTAAGATCAAAACATATCATTATGAATAGGACGAATTTCAATTACCTCTTTAGTTACAAAAGTTGTTACAAAATCATTCAAAAATTCATGGAATAGTTTCCAAGCGACGAAAACAATTACACATTGTTATTATTACATGTATTGATGGCTCTATCTATGCAATTATTTTACGTAATTTTAATATATATTTTTTATTATATATTATAATTTTTTTCTTTTTTATTATTCTGTTTTTTTTTTTTCTGTTTTCTCTGCCTCTCCTGTTGTTAAGTTCCTTTTGGCTTGGGGTTGTTCCTTCCTCTCGATACGAAATGAACGTCTCGTCCCGCACGGATCGACGTTCGGAATAGAGCGAGACGAGTCGCGCGACAACGAAGCGAGAATTGTCGTCTCGATCCGCACGAGAAGTAAAATAGACACAATTATTTGATAATTGTGTGATGTTCTAGGTTATCAAAACTCTCCTTGAGTTCAGAACTTAAGATCTACGGTAGTAACCATAGATTTTTGGGCTATACAAAGTTACGCTACGTATTCAACCACATTTAGTGAATATTTTCGAACGTAAAAAAAACATTATAAGATAAACTGGGATGATATAGGTTATCTATACTATCCTTGAGTTCAGAACATAAGATCTACATTTGTAACAGTAGGTTTTTTGGAGTATACAAAGGGAAAATATTCATTTAACAATATTCATTGACTAGTGTGGAAGGTCAACAGACATAATGCGACAATCTTGAGATATTCTATGTCATCCAAACTGGCCTTATGTTCCAAAAATAAGATCTACAGTTGTAACAGTAGTTTTTGGGCTACATAAGGTGTTGATATGTATCCAAACATTTTCAATGAATCTTCTGGAAGGTCAACAGTCATTATTCTATTACTTTGTGATCCTGTAGATAATCCAAACCAGTCCTGGAGCTTAGAACTTGAAATTTATGGTAGTAACAGTAGCTTTCAGTGAATATTTTCGAACGTAAAAATACATAAGAAGATATTTTTGGGATGGTCTAGGTCATCCAAGGGGTCCTGGCGTTCAGAACTTAAGATTCACAGTTGTAACAGTATTGTTTAGACAATGCAAATTTACAATAAATATTCAAACATATTCAATTAATATTCTTAAAGGTCAACATTCATTATAAAATAATATAACATGTATTATGTCATCCAAACAATCCTTGAGATCAGAACATAAGACCTACAGTTGTAACAAAAGCTTTCTTGACTATGCAAAGCTACGATTGTAACTGTAGCTTTCTGGACTAAACAAAGTAACAATATGTATTTGATCAAATTTAGTGAGTCTTCTGAAAGGTCAACAGATATAATTATATATCTTCTAGAACATTGTAGGTCACCCAAACTAATGAACGGACTGGAGTAGGAAATTGGCGGCATCAACCCAAGTCATAAATATCAGTTATAAATAGTTGATCATCAATAAGAACCGGTTAACTTGGTTGGATACATATCATAACTTTGTATAGTCCAAAAAGCTACAGTTACAACTTAAAATCTTAAGTTTTGCACTCCAAGACAGTTCGAATGACTTAGAATATCCCAACATTATCTCATAGTGGCTGTTGATCTTCTAGGATATTCATTGAATATGATTGAATTCGTATTGTAAGTTTGTATAGCGTATAAACCTACTGTTACAACAATAGATCTTAGGTTCTGAACTCCAGGACATTTTGGATGAAATAGAATATCCCAAGATTATCTCATACTGTCTGGTGGTGTTCCAGGATATTCATTGAATATGATTGAATTCATGTCGTAACTTTGTATAGCGGATAAACCTACTGTTACAACAGTAGATGATAAGTTCTGAACTCCAGGACAGTTTGGATGACGTAGAATATCCCAATATCATCTCATAATGTCTCTTGGTCTTTCATGACATTCATTAAATATGATTAAATACATACCGTAACTTTGTATAGCGTATAAAGCTACTGTTACAACTGTAGATCTTAAGTTCTGACCTGGGGTGTGGACGTAGTTCGCCTCCCCGCTGTGCGCCCAGGAAACGTTAAGCTCCCTTTTACGGCTTAAGGAACTACAACGGAGGAGGCGCCATATGGCGCGGAATCCGGCAGGAAGCCTGAGGTAGCCGCCCCCAGACGTTCCAATCCCGGTCCTGGCCCTGGCTTTCTCGATCGGAGAAAGGACCATGTGACGCGTGGTTCGGCAGATACCGTAAGTGGTCGGGTAGCGAGATCGCGGACGATCTGGCGCAGACGTCGTAAGCGGTCGTGATAAGGGGAACAGGGACGACCCTGGGGTAGCCGCCCCCAGACGTTCCAACCCCGGTTCTGGCCCTGGCTTTCTCGATCGGAGAAAGGACCATGTGACGCGTGGTTCGGCAGGTACCGTTAGTGGTCGGGCAGGGAGATCGCGGACGATCTGGCGCGGACATCCCAAAGCCTGCTTAGATCCAGGAGCATCTCGATCGAATCAGCGTCAGGTCGGCGAAGTGGGTGCGTAAAGCACACTAGCCCCCTCCCTGAAGTAATACCGAAAGGTGGTTCCGTGGAGGGCCGGGGCGGAGGCACGGGTAAGTTTTAAGTGGGTCGAGGATGAGTCATCCCCACACCCTGAATTCTTCAGGTGCCTGTTTGCAGATTTTCAATCCCGGCTCAAAAAAAAAAAAAAAAAAAATTAAAAAAGTTCTGACCTCCACGGCAGTTTGGACGACCAAGTACATCTCAAAAAAATATTTCCTACTCTTTAAAATCATTTCTATGTTATTGAGCACCAAATCAATCATAATACGCTAAATTGTTGGTATAATAACGCTTGGAAAAATTTATGCCTGAAAGGGTAAAGTAAATCCAGCCTTACTGGCTACAATTCTCGGATGAGACTACAGAATTCTATTTCCATGTTCCTAGGCCAATCCACCCCCAAAAAATGTCACCCCTGCTAACCTCGCAACTCATCGTAGTTTCAAGTCTTTCGTGTAACCAAAAAGCAATGAAATATCGGCTCCGTAAAGCTCATGTGATTGAGCCTTTGAAATAAATGAACTTGTTAAAACATACTTGTGGTATAAACTTGCCTACAGATGCTATGTGGAACCTTCAAGTACCTGGGCACGATGTGGGTAGTGCGATTATACGTGGTGTTCATCATACGTGGCCTCTACAGTGGCTTTCAAACCGAGATATTTTCCTTAGAAAGATCAAAGCTGATATTGGACCAGTGCACAGTGGTCCAGAATGCGAATTTAGCTGTAAAGATACGTTTTCAGCCTAAGTTTGAAGTTTAAGAGCAAAGTTGTCTCCTACAAAGTTGTTTCTAATAATACGGCCCTTCTTTTGGTATGAATGAAAACTAGAGTGGTCCTTGTTTTCAGAGAAATCGGAAATCTAACTTTTTTATTTTCAGAAATAAAGGAATATATCCCTGTCGCTGTAAAAATCAGTTATTTTGCTCTTACTTTTGTATTTATTTTTTTATTTTAAAAACTGAAATTGTCGCTATCGTATGCCAAACAAAAGTTATTATGGTTTTTGTAAAAAAAATAAGACTTTTTCAAAAGTTGATCTATCTGATTGGGGATGACAGAAAAAATATTTCTCAACTGCATTTGGAAGGTTTTATATTATTGCATATTATATTTGAAAACTGAAGATAGGTAATGTTTTTAAATTGAGTAAAACACATTTTAAAAGGGAGTAATTTTATCAGAAAATCATAAATAACTCACTAACGGTCAAAAGTTATATATATTCTTAAGTTCCAAAAACCAGTCAACTTTGTTGGAAAATTTGAAATAAGAAAGTTAGAGCAAAAAACTTGTTTTTTGTTGTAGGGACACCCTAAGATATTTAGGGAAAACTGTTCTGATGAAGGCCTCTACTTCCGATATTATTTATAAGTAATTTCACTATTGGATTTTTTTGCTGTTTGATCATAGTAGCTTAACGGTTTTCAGTTAGAAGTGCTGTTTGGAAAGAAACACAGTTACCCTAGTAAGAACTTGTTGATGAAGTCACACGGTGAATTTAATCGGTAGCTGCTGTAAATCAGAGTAATAATTGGCTGCGCGGAAATGTGACTTTTGCAGTGGCATACGATAAAGTCGATTTCAATACATCAAAAGTTGTATCTTTAATTGTTCTAAAAAACAAAAACACCACTTCCCCAAAAAAAAAAAAAAAAAAAAAAAAAAAAAAAAAAATTTTTTTTAAAAGGACCCCCCAACTCCCCGGAAAAAAAAGCTCTAATTCGGTCATTTCAAAAGCTACAGAAAAATTTGTTCAACGAAAGTTGCTTCAAATTTTCTCATCTACAACTTTTCTGAAGAATATACAGGGTGCGGCAGAAAATAATGCGAAAATTTGTTCTATTTCTTTCAAATCCCATTTTCAACTAATTCAAGCAATAATTTCAACATTTTCGAGTGCAGTTATCTTTATAAAGTCCTTTTAAACAAATTTATTCAATGTGTCCTCCATTTTTATTAATAACATCCTCGAGCCGACGCCGAAAGCCAGAGCATGCCTTTCGGACGTAGTCCTCCGACATTGACTGCCATGTGCGTGTTATGGTTGACTTCAGGGTTTTCACACTAGGGTGTGATGTTTTGCAGGCTCGTGCTTCAACATATGCCCAAATCGAATAATCCAACGGATTAAGATCTGGACTGCTAGGGGGCCACAAATCCTTCGGCCAAAACTTCATGTTATCGTTCAACCATTGTTGGGTTCGATTGGACGTGTGACACGGCGCTCCATCCTGCTGTAGGACAACGTTTTGGTCCTCGGAGAAGTTGGCCTTCACCCAGGGAAGCACTTGGTCCTTTAAAATACCGATATACACTTCGGTATTGATTTTTACTCCAGCATCAATGAAAACAGGCGGCATTTTCAAACCGTTGGACGCCACCAAGCCAAACATCATGACACCAGCCGGATGTTTGGTTTGAAATTTGAATTTCACTTTTTCCGGAACGTTTTCCATTTTCTGCGGTGAAATGAACCGGTCCGTGCGGATGTTGGCCACAGCATCGATGCTGAAAAGCTTTTCGTCGGAGAACAGGATTATCATTTTTTCCTTCTTCAAGAAGGAAGCAATCTCTTGGAACGAGTCACTCGTAGTTCCTCGACCAGGTCCGTAATCAAGTGGCGTTTCACTCTCGCTCTGGAAGATGCATGCAGGTCTTCTTTGATGATTCTCCAGATGGATTTCTCCGAAATATTGGCTTCCTTTGCAAGTTTTCTTATGGAACGCACCGGGTTGCGATCAATTTTTGCACGGACCGATTTGATCACGTTCGGCGTGCGTGCAAAGTGCGGACGTCCGCTTCCCGGCTTCCGCTGCTTAGGACCATCCTGCAGGGACTTTTTTATGCGGTAAACTGTTGCCAAATGGCACCCTATCAGCTTGGCAATCTCTTTCGGCTTCTTCTGGGCGAGCAACAAACTGGTGATCACTTCTTTCGCGAGCATTTTGACGAATTTGCAATAAAACAAATATAATGTTTGGATTCAGCACTTGAAAGTTAACATAAACAAATACACTTTCGACAGAAATTAGTCACTAGCTACACGAATGAACCCAATACTCAAGTTTGAACATTTTCGCATTATTTTCTGCCGCACCCTGTATGTGTTTATTCCTGTAAATAAAAAAGTTAGATTTCCGATTTCTCTGAAAACAAGGACCACCCAAGTTTTCATTCATACCAAAAAAAAGGGCCTAATTATTAGAAACAACTTTGTAGACAACAATGTTGCTCCAAAATTTCAAACTTAGGCTGAAAACGTATCTTTCCATCTAAATTCGCATTCTGGACCACTGTGCAGTGGAACGACCGTGAGGATCGTAGAGAACAACAAACATTGTCCCGCCTGAGAGTGGGCCATACCAGAACAACTCACCTGCATTATATATCAACTAATCCCAAGCCAACCTGTTCAATTTGCGTTGTACCCCTAACCGTAGAACATATACTAGTTAACTGTTCCCAATACGAAGCACTAAAAGTCAGGTTTAATCTACACACTAGTATCAATAGTATCCTTCAAAATGATCCAGTTGAAGAAACAAAACTCATAAATTTCCTGAAAAACATTAACTTATACTCTAGCATTTAATTGAACTGTATTGTACTCCTTTGAAACGATATATTTTTTTCATAAAAGAGGTTAACCAGCCTTAGGCCCTGAAAACCTCTATAATAAAGGAAGAATAAAAAACTTGAACATCTCTAGTCTTTCATCGATAAGTGCCCGATACCGGAAAAGAAACAAGCAAACCACAACTTGAAAAACTCATAAAACATGCCAGCAGGGTGAGAGGATACTCCTGGCAAACGCCTTCAATCCAGAGGAGCAGTGGCGGCGGTGCGTGGTATGGTAATGAGTGGAAGAAACAAGGCGGTTAGGTACGAAATCCATTGTTCCTTTCTCCTTCTAATTTTATAGCCCCCGGAGAGCGGCTTCAAATTATGGCACTTGGCCTCGCCCGGTGCACATTGAATTTGTAATTTGGTCCTTGAGGGCTTTTCTGGAGAGTTGTTTTTCCCAGCTCGATGCTCTGATCAATCATCGTACTCGGAAGCGAAAATTCATGCTTCTGCTGCAAGACTCCATCTTCCAACAAGGTTCGATTTGGGTAACAAGAAGGAGAAATGTTGGATTTCCGATCGCTTCCGGCAAATCAAATAACAACTTCCGCACGAATCAATTGCTGAGATTGATGATGCTGATGAGGGTTTTTTTCCTTGTTCTCTCCTAGGAATTAATTTATGAAACGATTGAGTCTGGTCGGATTCGTCTCTCACTGCACTCAACAATAAGGAGCCTACAGGAAAACTTGTGTTGCTTAGTATCCATGGTAATGCGTCGATCAACGTGGGGAATAACAATCATTAGTGGGCCCGTTGCGATTCAGTTCACAATACAATATCTTTCGATCCGCACACAACTGGCGAATCCTTCTTCCTCGTCCATGCTTTTAACGCTTCTGTTGGCTCTCAAGCTCTCTCCCCGAGGAAGTCAAACGGATTGGGAATCGAACCCAACGCATTCGGGTTGGTACTACCGTGTCATTCTCTACCTTCTAGGCTATTAAAGGCCAGTAAATGCAGCTGACGGAAATGCTGAAAATGATCGGCAATTTCCATTGTTATTTTCCTAAATTCATCGAAACGGAACAATCACAATAGACTGCCTGTTTCAAAATAAACATCTCGCTCTTAGTGAAGCAACAATGCGCAATCTGGCAAGCAGCATAATTTTCCCATCCAAACCAGAGTGTTTCCTCTCGGCAACAATTTGGTTTTGGTTTGAATAACGCATGTTTCTGGTTAACCAAGACGGAAAATTGTAATTGTATTTTGCGAAATGCAGTGCTTTCCTTCGGCCCCTCCCGCCCTCTCATGAACAATGGTAAAAATTTGCCATTCGCAGCGCTGATTGCGTCACGTACACCGAGAGTGCTTTCAGGCTGTAGTAAACCGGCGGTTTCGACACATGCCACTATTTATGGTTACACTGTCACATCGAGCCCCTGCAATCCGACATCCAGTTTTCCCTTGGTATTAAATATACATAACCGCGGATCGAACCACCAGGCAAAGAACAAGGCGCCGAGGATAGTTCGTGTGATAAATTTCCAATTTGTTTTCAATTCCGTGGGGTTCACGATGGAGGCAGCTTCTCTTCCGTAATTTTCATTACATGCCTGCAGGCTTATATCACGGGGTGGGGGTGGGTTGACGTATCTACATTTGAATTTTTCGTGCCTGTATTGAGATATAATTTAGAGTTGACTTTGCATCAGAGCTGAACGAATCCTGTATACTTAGTCTCATTTTCCCGAGGAAAAAAAATCAAATCATGTCATCATCTTGGATTCTAAACGATTCGTTTTCTGTTCGTCAACATCATGAGACCCACACAGTTCTGCCTTGGCTCCGATTCATCGTTAGCGAATTGGGCTAAACTCACCGTGATCTCAAAATCCACTCTAACCCGTGGTTCATTAGTTGCAACTAGAAACCTGCCGAAACGCTCGAATGCTATCAATTCTCATTAAACAGAAAGTGTCCTGCTGATACCAGCGGAAAACTTTGCGAACATAATGAAAAACAAAAAAGTCAAACGCACCCAACGAAACGAGGCCACTTGAAAATGTCTGGTCATCGAACCGAATTGGCGAAAGTGCTTGCGGAGCTGCCAAAAATCAGCAAATAAAGTGTTCAATTATCTAGTCCTTCTCCCCCCACGCCGTTCCACTGGTTTCCGATTTGTTTCAGATCTAGTTTCAACCAACAATACCATTAGAGCGTTTCAATTCGGCTCTGGACTCTGGATGGGTAAGTATCAACAAAAAAAAAGTTCTGCGTTCGAGGAAGATGCACCCACTCGGCCCCCTCCTCAGGCCTAGGGCTGCGAACATCAGCACAAACTGGACGAGAAGTATGAAGGAAACTTTTTTTTTATCTATATAACAGCATGCCCCGGTTGATTGGCTTCGATGGGTTTCGGGGCGAGGTCAGTTTTTGGCAGTTTTGAACATTCAGAACGTTTGCCAAAGGCAAACTGATTGGACATCGATTGAAACAGGGGATGTGACTCGTTTGACCCAGAATTTATTGGAAGTTAATTTATAATTGGCATAAAAGTAGGGGAGGAATATATTAAGAACAGAAAATTCTGCTGCAAGTATGAATTTTACTTGAAAATTGAGCTCTACCCAACTATTCGACACCGATAATCGCTTGTTCAAACAAATTTCGAGAAATTATTCAGCTTTCTTGAAGGAAAAGTTGAACAACTTCTCCAAATTTGTTTAAACAAGTGGTTATTCGACACCGATGTTTGTTGGGTAAGCAATTGATAAATAATTGATTATTCACCATACGAAGTTTGTTTGTTTGCTTTTATTAAAGACCTTTTAACCATATTGGTCATTCGGGTCCCGATAAATAGTTACAGAGTTTTTGTATTCATGTAATTTGGTGTGTACCTATATACCTATATCTATTTGTATTTGAATTATGGTTTTTCAATAACCACTTGATCGAACCAGACGAAACAAACATCTAATGGATTAGTGGTCCGAAAAAAGCTCTTGAATATTTTTGGAATCGGTCAACTGGTTCTGAAAATATCGCCGGACAATGTTTTGGTGAATATGGATCATGTGTCTATAATCAGCTTGAATTGTTTTAAACCCATCATTCATCACCTGAAATCACATAAAAATTTAATAATAAGATCAATGTCAGTCAAACTGAGTAGCCAGTACCACATTATCCGTTTTCTGATATGTTCCGGGTACCCCCGAGGAAGTGGCCTGTTTCTGACTTGGACCAAAACCTGTCATGCGACACTTCAAATCACAAGAGAATTAAAAATTAAGTTCTTTGCTCGTCTTGTTTGGAATCCAAATCAAAATTGGCCACCACTGCCGAGTCCAAGTAGAAACTGAATCTTCCATAGAGTCATTCAAAGCAGCAGTTGCTTTTACAGCAGAAATCCGACGGTCTGATTTGACGATCCGCCGCAATGACCGTTGTTGTCGGTCATCCAGCTTCCGTTTTCGTCCTACGCTTTTTCCTGATGATGTTTTTCCCTCCTTGTATTGGGCCATGATTCTGCAAACTGTTGCGGGAGATATTACCACCAATTCACTGGTTTCCGTTATCGATGCACCTGCTTCACGTGCACCGACTATGCGGCCACGCTGGAACTCGGATAACACGGACGACATTACGAACCGAACAACAAGAAGACGACTTTTTATACAACAACAAAGCTTCTGCACACCATCCCATGAGAACAAAAGAAGCAGACAAAACAATCCATAGTTCTGACCGTGACCACTGAATAGAAAGCGCACTCACACTCATGCGAATTCTATAACGAAAAACATAAGGCAAAATGAAGCAACAAAAATATAAAAATGAAATTTCATCACTGTATTGGTTCTTTAGGATGATTACTGATTACATACACGCCTAGATAAAATTCATAAGGTTATTTATGAGCTTATTAAAGGTCGTCCATGAATGACGTAGCATTTTAGGGGAGAGGAGGGGTCTAGTGGATTTGTGACAATATGCTACGAGGCGGAGGGGACACTAATGAAAATTGCACATGGCACCATTGATGATGGCCTTTAGAAGTATCACCTCGAAAAATCTTGAAGTTTGATACCCATATTGATATGGTTCCGGACATTTTCCAAATTGGCCACTTCCCCCGGGGCACCTGGAACCTACTACAGAGTGGTCATGGCAGCTGCTGGTTCTAAAATACATTTAGAAGTATCAGCTCGAAAAACCTTGAAGTTTTATACCCATATTGATATGGTTCCGGACATTTTCCAAATTGGCCATTTCCCCCGGGGCACCTGGAACCTACTGCAGAGTGGTCAAGACAGCTGCTGGTTCTAAAATGCAATTAGAAGTATCACCTCGAAAAATCTTGAAGTTTGATACCCATATTGATATGGTTCCGGACATTTTCCAAATTGGCCACTTCCCCCGGGGCACCTGGTACCTACTACAGAGTGGTCATGGCAGCTGCTGGTTCTAAAATGCATTTAGAAGTATCACCTCGAAAAATCTTGAAGTTTGATACCCATATTGATATGGTTCCGGACATTTTCCAAATTGGCCACTTCCCCCGGGGTACCTGGAACCTACTAAAAAGTGTTCAGGGCAACTGATCGTCCTGAATATGCTCCCTGAAGCAGCTCCATGAAAAATCTTGATGTTTTGGTGATATATACATGATTGGAAGGATATGCATGATTGACCATAGTATCCGGAACCAGTTTTACGGAAATGGCCATATTTCGGTATTTTTTAACGGATCTTAGTGCAACCACCGGCATTCAATTTTCAATGAGTTCTAGTTTCTAGGAAAATAGAGGTCATCGATGTAACTTCACACAACACAAAAATACGAGCAGCAAAAAAATGTCTTTTTGACATGCCCTCTAAAAATCCGGAACATCTCCGGTGTCCGGTGGTCAATATTCGTGACCATGCATGTTCCTAATTCTTGACTATCTTCAATTGGGCGGAGCTCTGGCATATTGGGAGGGTTCTTGTCCTTGGGCACCACTCGAACGTTGTTGGCAGCATACCATTCCATAGCCTTTTTTCCGTAATGGCAAGATACCAAATCCAGCCAAAATAGAACGGAACAATTGTGTCACTCCAAGAAAGGCAGTAGATGTTTTTGTAGGCACTCGCTTAAAAAAATTTCCTGGTTGACGGTTCCAGTCACAATGTAAACGTTGCTCTTCAAGCCACAGGTACAGATGGCCTGCCAAACCTGATATTTCTTCGCGAAGTTTGACAGTTTAATTTGCTTGAAAATATCTGTCAACTTTCCCCGTCCGGTTGCTGTATAAAATTCCTGTCCATGAAGCTACTTAAAGCCTGCCTTGACGTAAGTTTCATCGTCCTGTACCAAGCAATCAAACTTCGTCAGCATCGTCGTGTACAACTTTCGCGATCGTGCTTTGGCCGACGTGTTTTGTTTATCGTCGCGATTCGTTTTGACCACTTTCTTGTAAGTCGACAGTCCAGCTCGTTTTTTAGCTCTATCCACGGTTGAAGGCGCCACTCCCTTTTTGCTTCTTAGCGACATCTCGGACGGAGAGGTTGGGGTTCCGCTCGAAACAGTGGGCAACTCTTTTTGTCGCCGCTGAGGCCTCCGGCTTTCGATTTCCCCTCGATCCAGCTTTCCTGGCTGTCGACAAACGTTCACCGAACACTTTGGTAACAGTTGATTTAGCCACATTCAACAATTTCGTCAACTTGGCGTGAGAGTAGTTTGGATTTTCGCCTTGCACGTGCAAAATTTTGATGCGCTGCTTCTTCACTAAGAATGGAGATGAAAGCCTGGGAAAGTGGAGGCAAACTGGAACAACACTTTCATAGCTAGGCAATCAAAGCAATCAGTTCATCACTCCATTTCAATGACTCGCAAATTGCTTGATCTTACCAAAGAAGATTTAAACGTATATACAGGCCTTATAACTGATCACTGTCCGAGCCAATATCACTTGAAGCTGATAGGAAAACTTCAAGATGATTCGTGTCGATTTTGTGACATAAATAAAGAAGACTCGGAACACTTGTTATGCCACTGCCCGGCAATCTCCAACAAAAGATTTAAGTTCTTCGGCAAAGGGCTACAAGAACCCTCAGATATCTGGAGAACAAACCCCAGTACGGTAGTACACTTTATTCGGTGTGTTATGTGTTATACCGCCCTGAGACAACGCTTTAAGTCAAATATTGGTGATCACTTCTAGCAATAGTGATGCGTCATGCTGATAATATCTAAAGCAAAAATAAGGGGGATATATCACAATATATCTAAAATTGATCGCAGTGATGAAGATACCCGACATGGAATAAAAAATTAGCATAGTTGACCGTCCGACGTTGCTATGTACTCCTTTATTGCCAGATCAGCTATAATTTTCAACAGATGATGCTTGGGACTAAAAAACAACCTCAATGTGTAAAAACGGTTGATTCAAGACTAATGGCTGGCGCACAATTGATACGTTGCGGATGCGTTTGCGTGAATTTGACAGTTTTCCCATAGGTTTTCTGTCAAATTTACGTCAACGCATCCGCAACGTATCAATTGTGGGTGACCCTTAAGGCAATACTGGTTCTAGCCCCGCCGAAATGCAGGTCAAATAAGGAAAGGGTAGGAATTTGTTAGCATCATACTCTTTTTATTGGTCAACGATATGTTGATTTCGCGTGACGTGTAGTAAACTATTTACGCATTAGCCCCTTTTCCAATTTAAACCGGTTTGTACCAATAGTACAAATAGCCGCTTTGAACTTGCTTATAAATTTTAATAATGCTTGAGAGCTGCTTTGGACCAATTTAATCCAACAGGAAAGATGCTACTCAGGTCACTCACAAAGTATGACTTTATTTGAAAAATAAACTTCTTTTAAATACACACAATAGCCGCATTTAACCGTTTAAAACAAACAATACGACTAATCACAAAAGGTAATGGTGGTTTTTCATTTCAAAAACAAGGTAATTTTAAATTCCGCCTCATAACCAATTTGAACCGTTTTATACCAACAGTAAGAATACTATTGGAACCACACAGATAAAAAGAAGCATTGAATTTTATGCGTTTTCTAATGCACATAAAGGGAACGCTAGATTTGGCAGAAAATTATGGGATATTTCATGTAAATTTTAGCCAGATAACGTCTGAATCTAGCCTGTTGTATGAAAGATTGCAAACAATTTCGTTGTTTACGCCTCCTTTGGCTTGGAATTAAACGAGGGGAAATTTTACGCGATTGTTAAAATTAATTATTTTTTTCTGTGCACCCATAATGTTTGATAGAAAGCATGCTGGGGTCAGACGTTCTGAAATGATAATAAGACTTAATTACCTTTTCTTGGGACTGAACAGGCCATTTAAGATTGTTTTTCAACAAAGCCACACAAATCCATACTTGAAAAAAAAAACAAAATCCAAAAAGTCATTCGGGACACTATTTCATACACAGAATAAAATAATTTATTTTAACAAGCGCGTAAAATTTCCCCTCGTTTAATTCCAAACCAAAGGAGGCGTAATCAACGAAATTGTTTGCAATCTTTCATGCGCCATACAACAATGTTTGCATTCTTTCATACAACAGGCTAGATTAAGGCTTTATCTGGCCAAAATTTACATGATATATCCTATTATTTTCTGCGAAATCTAGCATTCCCTTTATGTGCATGAGATGACGCAGAAAATCCAATGTTTCTTTTTATCCGCCATCCCATTACTCTTCTTTTGTTTTTTTTTTACTATCAGTAACCATAGTAGAGTAGATGTGACCAAAGTGTGAAAGTGTGATAATGTCAAGTTAAGCACGACATTCAATATGCTTGCTACTGTACATAGAATTATTTTGATATTAAATTGATGGACATCATCTCTGATTCACTGAACATCATCAATAAAGGACTTGAGCTCTTCGAGTGCTTTGCCAAGCACTTATTTCCCACTCTGATGTTTCTTCTACCAGGCAAAAGGGAAACAAAAAACAATCATAAATTGCTGAATAATGTTCAGCGTAATGATCTCGTCATATTATTCGGACGCATTCAATGGCACCTCATGATAGGTATGGACGTATGTTATAGCACCATAATCTTACACATCTTCCATCGAAGCAATGGAGAGATATCCTTCATCGCTTGATGGTTTTTTTATCTATCTTCTTTTATACTTTCGGTGCTCTCGCACAGCTATCAAGGCTCGGGAATCAAATAGCACATATATGGTTAATATCCCTAAATCTAGTTTTGGGCCCACCTATGAACATTAATAAAAGTTATTGTTCACAAGACCGGCGAAACATCATTTTGCAGTGTACTACTCCTGAATTTTTATATGCAAAATACAAAAAAAAGTTAAGACATGTTCAACTATAAGATTGATAGACCATTTCCTTCACCATAAAAATAGTACTTTAAAAATCTGATGCATTTTTGAACAAAAAAGGATTTAACAAACGAAACCAATTAGCTGAAAGAACCATAATCAAATTTCTTTAATCAATAACGGGATGAAGGAATCATAGTAAACCAGGGCACTGTGTCCTCAATGCTTTGTTAGTGAGATTTATCACACAAAACATATGTGTACAAGTTTGTATGTGACTAAACAGTTGGCACCATGTCCATGGCTAACACTGCTTGATGACCAACCTGGCAACCTTATCCTAGTTACTAGTGTTTGGCAGTATGCAACATCCCAAGTAACAATTTTATTCCAGCCGAATAGCACTCCTCTCGGCTATGTTGATAAAACTACATTCAACACTGTTTTGTCTACCAACACCTCCTCTATGTTTCTTTAAGGCCAAAATTAGTGCAAAGTGGCCCACTCTATAGACGGTTGTGATAATAAGTTAATAAATGGTCTTATATAAAGATTTTGAAAATGTTCTAGTGAAAGATGTTATGACCACTTGAGAACCTTCATAAAACCTTTTGGCTATCATGAAAACCATCACACGGCCAAATGGCTACAGCTGTCAACCTTCACTTATCGTGGTTAGTTTTGTTGTTCTGCTTTGTTCGATTCTCTGCTCTGCTGATTCATTTAGCAGTTAATAATATCTAAGAAAAAAGTTCTAGTGTTGCGGGAAATTTTGGTTGTTAACCTAAACAAATTAAGTTTTTAACAGCATATCATGCTCCAAATCATATGCGCATTTAATTTTCTGGTGAATATTGGCACGATAAGAGCCGAAAATTAATGCACCTCGGAAATTATGCTAGTTTATAACAACAAAAACAAAATTAAAACAAATATACTCGATAAATTAATTATGAATTTCCTGAAAATTGATAGAATTTAAAAAGGTTAATAACATGACGAAATTGATCTCCAATCTACAGTTCATTTGCATTACATCTAAAATTTGATGCATTTATTTTTCCACATTTCAATTATTTCTTATATTTCAATATGGCGATTGGAAAAAATCACAGCTTTGCCAAAAAGCTGATTAATCTTGGCAATGACTACTATAAAACCAATTTGCCGTTTAATGCATTTAGTGGAGGCAAAATGGTTTTTAATTGGTTATTCAATTAACCATAATAAAATAATATAAAAGAGTCCTAAAACGACATTTCAAAACAGCATTTTACGGTTTCATAAAGTCGAAATAAAACCTTTGATAGGAGTAAATGGCATTTGAGAAAACATCGTTCTAAACAAGCTGTGTAAATTCTCATAAATTTGACTAAAATATGAAACCTATTGGCACCTCTTGGTGCAATAATAAAACCAAATTGATTTCTAGTGGCTTTCATAGAACTTTAATAAAACTTAATAAAGCTGGATGGATTTGGCAATGTTACTTGGGATATCACGGGCTTTATTTGAATAAGGACCGTCTGACGTTTGTTACTACGGGTACGAGGCAGATATCATGTGTAAACAGGCTCAATATTCAAAAGTAACGAGAAAATGAGAAGAAAGATTATTAATTTCCATTTAATTTCAAATACCATTATTGCTTATCCTGACACATACGCGTATTTCGTCTACAATGTGCAGACTTCTTCAGTGTCGTGTGCTAATACTCGACTTGAGTATTAGTACACGACACTGAAGAAGTCTGCAACGAGAATCTTTTATTTTAATCTTTTATTTTAATATAAGTCAACGGATAAAATGTTTATCGCAATGACAATGAACTATATCTTAGTAAAACGACAGCTACAATTTAAATCAACATAAGCAATCTGGTAACTATTTGAATATTTGTGATCAGCTAAATCAGCTGTTGATATTGCATTTAACAAGTACAGCTCAAAAACCGAATTGGAGATAAAATCCAGTCCAAAACAATGTTTTAACTATGTTAAAACTAAATTGATATTGGACAATTTTTCATCGGAAATGCACTTTGATGAAAATGTGGGGAATAACTGCGATCTATTAGTCTATTACTCTCTTGCAAGATATATATACCAGATTTTCTGATGCAGATCGTGATTGCGAATATTTCGGTTTCTCTTCAGACTTCAGTAGAGATTTTAGTGTAAATAATTTAAATGTGCATGACATAAGGGAAGCATATAAAAATTATATGTTGCCAAAGGTTCTGGGCCTGATGGGATTTACGCATTCTTATGAAAAACTTACAACTTCCTGGTTTTTCAATATGCCACTTGAATCCGGCATTTTTTCCCAATTCGTGGAAAAGTTCCTATCTAGTTCCAACTTTTTAAAGTGGCAAAAAATCTGACTTACAAAATTATCGTGGAATTGCTATTATCTCTTGCATTCCAAAACAGTTTGAACCCATCATCAATGAAGAACTGTTTTGTCAAATTAAAAATTTAATCACTACCATGTCCCATGGGTTCTTCAAAGGACGCTCAACATAAACAAATTTACTCGAAATCGTTAACTATACATCGGTTGAAATCCAATGAATAGTTTACGAATTCGAGTAAATTGGCATTGAGGGCCTTCCTTAGCTCAGTCCGCAAATGTGCAGCTGCAAAGCAACACCATGCTGGAGGTGACTGGATTCGATTCCCGGTCGTGTCTCGACATTTCTCGACTCCCTGGGCAGTATGTTTTGGCAAACGTACTTTTTCATATAAAAAGTAATAAACGATACATAAAAAATTGAAAATCGTGCCACGAAAAACGCATTTTTGACCCATAAGACTCTGGTGAATATCCATAAAAAAATTTAAATGATCCATAAAATACAGCAATGTGGTCCATACTTTATAACAAATTTAGCAATAAAATATCAAAAATGTACCGTTTTATATCTAGGGCATGATCGTTAAAAGTGTACGGATTACCCATAAAAATATTACAAATTATCCATAAAAGGTTCAATAACTTTCCTTAAACTTGTAAAATTGATCCATAGAATGTAACCTTTGTGAAATAAAATATATTCGCATGTTCCATAAATATTTGAAATTTTCCATAAATAAATTGCCAATGATCCATAGAATGATGAATAATGAACCATAAGCTTATAATAATGATACATAGTAAATCAGCTTTGTTCGCTAAACCATATGGTATGATCCATAAATTATGCCTGCATTTTTCCAGGTTGGGGCACTTTTTTTTTAAATTTTGATCCTTAAAGATTGTAAAATTGATCTCCAACTGCGTTACTACTCAAATTTAGTGACATGTCCGTTTTTTCAGGTATCCGGATATAGTATTACTGCTAAAGAAGGATTGTGGAGTTTTTGCGTAGCCGTGTTGAGGATTGAAGAACTAAACGGTCGATGCTTCCGACATCCGAAGTGTTAACATAGCGTAGATTAGATTCCAGGCAAACGGCTGATTCAAGCATTTGCCCGGTATAATGCAAACAGAGGATGTTTTTTTTAGTTTGGTCCGACGAGTGACAGCGAGTTGGACAGCAAGCGTCTGCCCAGCATAATTTAAATCAAATTTTCTGAAACATCAGTTTAATCATTCATAAATTTGACCTGAAGTTCTTTATGTGCAGGAGAGCTCTTTACCAAATTTCTTGACAAACATGTGTCGCAGTTGCGGGGAGATCAAATAATGTTATGTTCACAAAGTTGGATTGTAATGAATCAGTTTTTGCAGACTATGATTTGTTATACAAACGGGGCTGCAAAATGGTGAGTAGACAACTGGGATGGAGCGTGCGTCCCCGCAACATAGCACTGGTCCTCACAAGTTCCTACCTCATGCTTCCACCACATGCAAGAGCGTCTACAATTGCAGCTGGACATCAGTCTACAGACATGCAGACAGTACAAATATAATTGTTACTATCATTTTATATTATAACATCCCTTCACAATATTTTTAAAGCTATTTTCAGGTTCGCATCTATGCATCGTCGTAAGTTTTAGCCCACCTAACCCACGATATGTATTTGACAAGATAGGATGGTTTTTAATGTTTTTTTAGAAAGGATCATACGACAAATTCTACTAAATAAAATTTCCAAAAAAGTTTAATAAGTCAAAAACTAAAATTGTTGATGATCTCTCATTTTCTATTGCACAGATATAAAGAATTATTTATGGGCCCAGTAGAAAGCAAGAGTTATCGGAGAATTCAAGTTTCATTTTTCTTTTCTCTCTCTGATTTTTTTTTGTAGATTTATTAAGCTTCCGTTTTTGGGCAGTAATCATAATCATATGAAATTTATTCCAGCTAATTGTTTGCTTAAATTTTCTTTGCTATTCTGCTTGGCTGCCCGGTGATCAACTTTCTTTCATTATATCACTTTGGAAATTTTTGCCATTGCAGAGTTTCAATCATCTAACATCACAGCAGAAGAGACAAATAGTTGCATTTAATTTTTATGTGTCTACTATTACAACATCGTATTATTTTCATCATATCATCATTATATATATAAAAATAATCATATTAAAAATATTTGCTAAGAGATTAATAATAATAATTAAATTTCATTTGCTTCAAAGTTACAAGGAAATAGATTCCAGCTAGTACAGATATTTTATTTCATTGTATTTAAAGGTGTTTTTCTATGAACTTAAGTCATTGAATTTTATTAAAATTAATAAATGCTCTTTAATTCTGCTGATTATGTGTATCTAAATGTCATGAATACATACCTATTTTTTTGATTCATGTATAATTAAATGGTTTATGTTTTATTTAATTGCAATAAGACCTTCACATTCCAGAGTTATATTCATCTGTCACTGGTTGAGCTGTAAAGATGCACCAAGCTGCGATTGATTATGATATGCCTATTATTACTCTTTTAACTATTTCATCATATTATTTTATTTATAACCATATTTAAATTACAGGATGACGAATTCCAACCATGGCATATTATAATTAAATATAATAGTATATTTCATTGCTCTATTACATACTGCATATATTGCATATTATGACATATTATGTACATTATATATAATAAATACTGGGTTGGGAGGGAGCATCAGGGTATCATTCAAGCTGAAACTGGACGATGGTTTGATTGACTGCCTGAGTCTAAGAGGGAACGAGCAGTATCATTTTCTTTATCCTACCGATTCGATTGTGATGCTGCGAATTCTACTCCAACAGTTTCAGTGAGAGTGACGCGCCCTTCTTAACAAGCCATCCCGTAGAAAGCTTAATAAGTATTGCGAATTGGGCTATTCGAATTGTTGGATCGTATCGTTGGAAGGAGATTCTTAATTTCCCGTGGATTTCGCGTGAGTGTCTTTGCTTACGGGTCCACCCCTCCGTTTTTGGCCCTTCATACAGCGATATTGTGAATCCAGATTGGTGGCTCAATTTGATCTTGCTATTAAGTGGAGCTGCATCCAAGCCAAGGGCATGAAGGGATGGTGGCTACCATACATACACATACATACATACATACTTTCATCCACTCTTTCTTCACATCCTTGTCGTTTTCTGCAGATCTTTCCTGTTTTCCGGAGCTTGTCCATCATAATCGCCGAGATGTTTTCTATTGGGCGAAGTTCTGGCGAGTTTGGCGGATTTGCCTCTGTCGGCACAAAAACAACATCGTTGGCTTCGAACCACTCCATCACCGATTTCGCGTAATGGCACGATGCCAGATCCGGCCAAAACAGACTGTCACCTTCGTGAAACCGTAGGAAGAGCAGCAGGCGCTTCTGGAGGTATCCTTCTTGGTCTTGTGATGTGATGTGATAAGAACTCACCATCAGTGCGAGGGTTACCTATGTCTGCAGGACTATCCTGAGCAGGTCGACCCGAGAGACTAGCCCACGTGATGGCTTGTTGTAGCAGGGCCAGTCGATCTCAATGAAGACCTTCGGAAGGCCACGGCAGGAAGGCCACTTGCCTTCACATGACAAGGGACTGGCGACTCCACGAACCCTTGTCCAGTCAACATATCCTTCGACTGCCTTAGGCTACCCCTCCAATCCCAGTTATATTGTTGTTATAGGAACAATGGAAATTTTTAGCATAAATGATGATTTATAAAAAAAAAAAAGATACAAATTGTACGAAAATTCCATTTATTATTTATTTTCATTTGTACTAGTGAATGTACTGAGATATTGCAAATTTCTACTGTTCCTGATGAAATAGTTGTTTTAAATTTAAATAACTTACCATAAAAGCATACCAGTCTCTATCTTGTATCATATATTCAAGGAATAAAACTTTCAAACGCATCTTTCACTGCTTGTACGTATAGGACTCATATGCTTTTATAAACTGATCCAATATGAAAGGAATCAAAACTGAAATACATATACTTTGCTCGTTCCTTACAAGGTCTTACTTTCCTCACATAAAAAATTAAAATATCATAGAAGACAAAAATGCTATTAATACAAATTTCCAACTGGAATGCTGTACATGGCTTTTTAAGAGACAATTAAATTACTTGACCATGTAAAAAGCGGCTACAGTAAGTCAATACGAAAACATAATATGCGTATGTACAAAACATATCTGACATCCACTGGATTTTTACTGAAAAAATATAATTAGATATGTATTAATATCCTACTAGTCCTGGAAAAGCTGAAAACAGAAAATATCATTCTAAATATCAATAATATAATTTCAAAGAGAGATATTATTTTATAAGACATGTTGTTGAAACATGTCTTTATACTGTTCTAGTTACATTTCTATGATAGCAATTGGAGCGATCGAAGAGTCCAGTGTGATGGTTTCTGAAATAAATGGCTTATCTAATCCTAATACCACTAAACACAATATTAAAATATAATCCTATACTGCCTATAAGCGCATGCCAGTCTTTAAGGAATATAGTAGTTAATGTTCAGAAGTGCAAATTCAAAGTAAATGTTATGCTGAAATGCTGAAAAACAAATTCAGCCTTTAATCCATGTCACGTTGCTCCAGGCTCCTGAGATAAATGGTTTTGGAATGCAAAGATGATTCCAAAGCCTGCTGAAATCATTAATTGATATGAGAATGGAAAATTATATGATGTGATTTACAGGTCGCACCCCCTCACTTCGCTATTGTCAAAATGACAACATTGCCCAGGCTACGCCAACCAGCGTCTCCATGTTTCAGCTGGCAGTCTTTTGTGATCATATGACTCGTGGAGGCGTAAGGTAGGAACTTGTGAGGACGAGAAGTCGGTTGCACCCTCCTTCGAAGTTGTCAACTCACCATTTGAAGCCCTGGAGGTATCCTTCTTGGTCTTTTTAACGAATACGGAATGATCGATAAAATTGTACGGATTACCCATAAACATGTAACAAATGATCCAAAAATGGTTCCTTAAACTTGCCAAATTGATGCTCAGAATTTAACCTTTGTGCAATGAAATATATGTATATGATTCATAAACTATTGAAAATGTTCCATAAATAAATTGTCAATGATCCATAAAACGGTCAATAATGAACCATAAACTTTTGAAAATGATCCATAACAAATCAACCTTGTGCACTTAAACATAGGTATGATCCATAGATTATGCCTGCATTTTTGAGTTTCGGTCATTTTTTTTTATTTTTGGTCCATAAAGATTAGGAAATTGATCACCAACATGCTCGTTAGATTGATGCAAATTTTGAAATGCTTAAACGATTTAAAAACATTTTGAAATTTGAGCATATTTGAACACACTTAGAATTATATGCCGAGTCTCGGCTTTCTGAAACCGAGATCCGCACAGCCGACCTCTCGGTTTCGATCTCGGCTTTTTTATGTTAACCGATAATCTCGGTTTGGGTCAATCTGAAAACTCAGTTAGTTAACTGGGAATCTCGGCATGAGCAAACTGATATATCGGTTAAAATTCGAAACAAAAAGAAATGAGGTTAACCGAGATTTCGATTAAATTGTGTGTAAATATTCGAAATTTTGAATTAAATTTTCATCGAAATATTGAATATTTCATGCCTGTAGGAAATACCCTGCAAAGATGGTGTTTGCGTCGAATCCAGCTGGTACAAGAAGGCGTGGAGCACAGCGAACTAGATGGGCGGATCAGATAAACCAAGACTTGAAAAGCGTGGGGCGCAACCGAGGATGGAGAGAAGCAGCCATGAACCGGGTGAATCGGTGTAGAATTGTTGACGAGGAATTATCAATGTAATTGATTTAGTGCTAATAAATGTATGTTTTTTCAGCGTTCCACAAACAACATACGACTTACTCCACTTGCGAATGAAAACAATATGGCGCATGCCGGTTGACAGATAAAAAGCCGAGCCTCGGCTTACAACACTGCTAAACCTATATTTCGGCATGATAGGCAGCTGAGGTCGGTTGAAGTTTGGTTAACTTTTGTGCTCGGCTCCTAGTGTTGCCGAGAATCGGTGTAGTAATGAAGTTACCCGATATTTCAGTTTCAAGCGATGCTGAGACTCGGCATCGTTCGATTGTTTGCCGAGTTATCAGTTAAATATGAAAATGCCGAGTGAATTCTGCTAAATGTTTAACCGAGCCCGTGAATAATTTTTAAGTGTGTTTTGGGGTTTTTGGGGTTTTTTTTTGGGATTTTTTTAATAATTTTTTTTTCCTGGGGCTTTTTTTTTTTTCCCCAAAGGTAATTTTTTAGGAGCAATTTTACATGTTTAAGGAATGTTATTATACCTTTAATGGACCATTTGCCATATGTGTATGGGTATTTCATACGATGTTATCGATCATTCCCTAGATACTGGGTGGGGTGAAAAGTAACCTCCATGACCGACAAACTGCAATACTACTGCAAAAAAGGCTATAGTGCCTTGTAGTCCGTTCATATTTAGGTATACACGCCAAATTTCAGTGCGATACTGCTCTTAATTTGGTTTTGACAGCTGATTGTTGTTGACGTGTTCGGCATCATGTTGAATATGGATAAAAACGATTTTCGTTCTCTCATAAAACATTATTTTGTGAGAGGCAAAACGGCGAAGGAAACAAAAGAATAGTTGGATTAGTATTATGAGGCAAATGCCCCGTCAGAATACGCCGTTAAATATTGGTTTTGAGAGTTTCGTGGTGGCCGCAACTTCACTACTGATCAAGTCCGCAGCGGCAGACCCTCCAGTGCGGTTACAGAGGACAATGTCAAAAGCGTTCATGAAATGGTGTTGGATGACCGGAAAGTGACTCTGGTCTCTCTTCAATCGTCGACCGGAAAGTGAAGGTGCGTGAGCTAGCAGATGCCACAAAGACTAGTACTGAGCGCACACGTCATATTTTGGGCGAGATTGTGCATATGAAAAAGTTGTCCTGCCGCTGGGTGCCACGCATGCTCAATCCTGACCAAAAACAGAACGCGAGAGCACTTCGAAACGGTGATTATACTTGCTGATGCTGGATCGGAAGGACTTTTGGCGTCGATTGGTAACTGTTGATGAAACCTGGATCGACTACTACATACCAGCGAACAGAATGAGTGCCCGGCAATGGACTGAAGCCGGCACGAGTGCTTCGAAGCGGCCTACACTCTAAGCTCACTTTACCCATAATCACAAAAAAGTGCACATACTCATATATGGGTAAAGTTGACGTTACCCAAATTTGAGTAAATATTTTGTATGAAAAAAAACCTCAGATATGAGTAAGTAGTAAGGGGATATTCATAAACCACGTAGACTTTTCTGGGGGGAGCGGAGTGTTTTACCAAAGTCTACGCTCCATACAAAATTTCCAAAAAATGTATGGAGAAAAATCTACGAGGAGGAAGGCCCAACAAACATCGGTGTTGAATAACCGCTTGTTCAAACAAATTTGGAGAAGTTGTTCAGCTTTTTCTTCTAGAAAGCTGAATAACTTCTCCAAATTTGTTTGAACAAGCGGTTATTCGACACCGATGTTTGTTGGGGGGGAGGGGGTCTGAGATTTTCAAAAATGAGTCTATGTGGTTTATGAACCGGCCCTAATGTACCCATAAATGCACAGAAAAAAAAGCGTTCCTGAAAATGAAAACGGACCGTGAACTAGTTCACGTTTGCAGGATTTTTCCCTTTAAACGTTATTTAGTTCATGATTACGTGATTCAGTTCACGGTGTATTTTTGCTTGTTCTCGAATTCATGACTGCAGTTCACGGATCTGGGCACGGATTTTTTTCCATGTGGGTATGTGCACTTTTCGCGTTAATGTGTATTTGGGTAAACTGAACTTAGCGTGTAGGGAGGCTCAATGGGTTGGAAAGATTTTGGCTCTTCGTGGACTGTCTCGAAAAGAATAAAACCAAAGGGCGAAATCGATGCAAAACGGCTTCACATGAAGAGAAAAACAATTGTGTGAAATACAAAATAGATGCTTCCGCATCCAGCGTATTCACCCGATTTGGCTCCCTCGGACTATTATCTGTTCCCAAACCTCAAAAGATGGGTCAATAATAAAAAAAATCAGCTCACACGAGGAATTCATCGACGCCGCGAAGGAGTATTTTGCAGACCTTCCGGAAAATTACTTTTCGGACGGGATCAAGAAGTTGGAAAATCGCTGGAATAAGTGTATCGAGCTAAAAGGGAACAACAGTCAATCAAATTAAAAATGAATTATGGAGAGTGTGAGCTGTTTAGTGGAATACCTGTAACTAGAAAATAAGAAGAATGATTAGTAATTTCCATTTAATTCCAACTACCTTTATTGCTTATCTTGACAGATACGCGTATTTCGTCTACAATGTGCAGACTTCTTCAGTGTCGTGTACTAATACTCGACTAATACTCAGTCGAGTATTAGTACACGACACTGAAGAATTCTGCACATTGTAGACGAAATACGCGTATCTGTCAAGATAAGCAATAAAGGTAGTTGGAATTAAATGGAAATTACTAATCATTCTTCTTATTTTCTAGTTAAATTAAAAATATTTAAAAAAAAATGTGTTTTTCATTCCTAAGGAGGTAACTTTTTACCCCACCTAGTATACATATGACGGTACATTTTTGATATTTTATTGCTAAATTTTACATAAAGTATGGATCACGTTGATGTATTTGATGGATTATTTTCATTTTTAATGGATTTTCATCAGAGCCTTATGGGTCGTATATACGTTTATTATGGAACAAATTTCAATTTTTTATGAATCATTTCTTCAGTTTTAAAGGTGCAAACTTAAGGCTGCCCTTGTTTTATGTGTATTTTGTCCTCGCAAGCAATCCTCAATCCGCAAAAATTGCATTGCTTCTTTTTAATTAACATGGTCAATGCAAGTTAAAAATAAAGTAAAATGGACTCATCGGTATCATTTCTATCACATTACTTTGATCCATAAAGTTGTTTTAATTCACATTTTCTGCAACACGATTGAAAACATTTGAAAGTTTTACAAAATTCTACTGCAACTCTATAGGAACAATGTCAAGTTGCAAGTTGGCTCTACCTCTTGCGCTTACGCTGTTACTATTTTGTATGATTTTGAGGCACCTAGCCAAATAAAACTATCCCTAGTTTGTTTCAAAAGAGAGTTTTATGCTCTATTGAAACAAGTTGTGCTACTTCGGATATCTGGTGGATACGGGGTCTGCTTCAGTAATCTTCTTTCGCTGATTATTTTGCTCGAATTCAACTCTATTGAAAAAAAAAAAGCCGAGCGGTAACGCGTTGCAAGCCTAAAATACCAGCAATATATATGTATCGTTGGAAACGCAAAACTTCAAACTAACTCTTTGCTCAACGAAGTTATTCAAGGTGAAATGCAACAAACCACAATAACTTGTCTGATGCAAGCAGCTGCCAAACAAACACTAGTGATTTGATCAAAGTGCTTTGAAGTGCTTTGAAAAAAAAAGTGGTCAAGAGTGGTTCATTAAAATTGCAAATTCCCGGTACTTA
Organism: Aedes koreicus; assembly: GCA_024533555.2. Classification (NCBI taxonomy): domain Eukaryota; kingdom Metazoa; phylum Arthropoda; class Insecta; order Diptera; family Culicidae; genus Aedes; species Aedes koreicus. The sequence goes on along the minus strand of JAHHFK020005018.1, from coordinate 5,879 downwards.
TTGGTCATAGCGATTTATCACACAAGAAGAAATGTTTCTGGTACAACCTTCAATTCTAATTTTACTAATGATTTGTCCGATATTTTCTTCAACACTTTGTATCACAAAGAATTGTTAGCTTGTACAGTATGCACACATCATCTTCGTATCGTTCAAGAATGATCTAAACTATGTATACTTTACCCCATCCAATCTACAATCTATATGAAGTGATATAGAATAGGGACTTTTCTGTTCTGGGCAGGTTAAGCAGATTCTGCACTATTATGAGTATTTTTGCAGCGTCTTGCGCACATCTGACGTTTTCATTCATTTACATTTATTTGCTCCATGAACCCCTACACACTTACAAAATAATAACGAACACGGTTGAATTTCAACCACAATTCGCCTCGGCTTTTTTTTTTTTGCACCGATATTTCAGCATGATCAATATCGGGTGAAAAGGGGATATATTCATATTGGTGCGTCAACTTTGATGCCAGCTGTGGTCCAAACCACTGAATGGAAACTGTTAAAATTGTATCCACGTTATTGCCTATGTTTTTTTAGGGTATGGTGAAATTTTTAATATGCTACTTAAATTTTTCTCAAAAATACGGATTACGGATACTTTTTTCACATATGTTATCAAAACTTCAAATTTATAAATTATATCAACTTGAAATTTTAATCACATGATGTCATCATAATGTTATAATGTTGTTAAATTTTCAGCCAAAAATATTGACAATTGACAAAGTTACTGAAGGTTGAACCTGACGTTTTTTGAAAGCACAATTTTGCTCGGCTTTTTTTGCTACTGAGTGTATATAAATGATTTATTCGGTTTCTTGTTGGTAACCGATGTGGTTCGGTAGAAAATTGAACCGAGCTCGGTATTATTTTCTAAGTGTGTGTGTATTACAATCGATAGCATTATCTCGAACGACTTGAAAGTGTTTTCATAAAGCGCCTAACGCTGAACTGCGTGTGAAAAAATGTTGTTCCTCTTTATAGGCAACGAAAACAGCAGCATTTTCAAGCGCATATGGTTGCCGAGAATAGTCAACATTGCCGAAGCTAACGTTGCCCCTACTTGCAAAGCTGTTTTTATTTTTAAGATCGGGATGTGCGCGAACGCATTCCCGGCTACCAAAAATTACACACACGAGATATCCACTTGAGGGATATTCGCAGGGGTCAACCCGGCACGGATGTGCAATGGCCGAGTCTCAACCTGGGGGAACCGCCTTGTTGATCACGGTAACCCCTGTGCCAGGTAAGTATGCTTGAAAGTGGTGCGATGGAAGGACTCTAGTTGAAGTGGACCCGGTAGACTGGTGATGTATGCAAATTGAGGCGATGAGCGACAAAGTATTGTAAGAATATTTAGGGTATGGCATGCTTACCAATAAGAAATCTTATCAAGATTCTCGTGTTATTCATATAGGAACTATGTTGACGAAGTTAGTGAGGTTTGGAGGATGGCGGCTTATTCTGCATACAGAAAATGCATCTCTTCTTTCAACAGATTCATTTGATTTTTTTTATGAAAACTGTACACTGTTTTGCAGATCTACCAGCTACTTAGGATTTATGTAAAGTCTTTTGATTGTTCGCACTCAATATATAGGAAAATATTGCCATGTGTTATTTAAAAAGGATCTCACGAGAACACGATACAAAAATTATTATTTATCTCAGAGAATTAATAATAAGTTATCAACAATAGACACATTGAATAGAAATATGTGTAAAAATAAAGCAAAATTCTAGTTAGTTTTTGATACTTATAGATGTTTTTGGCATTGGAAAGTAATCAAGTACTCTTCAGAAAACATCCCATTTGATTTTGATTCATAACTAGAATATGTGCATTTGTAGTGTTTGAATTTTTTGTTTTGGATAACGTTGGAAAAAGGATCAAAAACATCTTATATGATATTGGATGTCAACCATGTAGGGGAATATGCCTGGGTACCTTTGAAAATACACAGCAAAGAGAAATATATCGTTAGAATAACTTCTTTTCTACGAATGAGGTCCTCCCATCGCACCACTAAAAAGCATACTTACCTGGCACAGGGGTTACCGTGATCAACAAGGCGGTTCCCCCAGGTTGAGACCCGGCCATTGCACATCCGTGCCGGGTTGACTCCTGCGAATATCCCTCAAGTGGATATCTCGTGTGTGTAATTTTTGTTAGCCGGGAAATGCGTTCGCGCACATCCCGATCTTAATCTTAAAAATTTCAATCATAATCATTTACAATTTAACGTAGGTACAAAATACGTGCATATTTCTCTCTTCAATCCTCTTATTTTGATATGAAATAAAATTCAATGGTCAACAATTGATGTAGTTATGAAGGAAATGCTGGTTAGAGCTTGGGTGGAAATACATTTGCAGAAATTAAGATTTAAAAATTATAACGGAAATTATAATGGAAATACCAGTTGAAAAGCTAATAAGAAACTAAATTGAATCACTTGATAATGTCATGCAAAAGTACAAAAGTAATAAGCATTTGAAATATAAAGAAAAATTTCTTGGCAGTTTTATACAAAACAACTAATTCGTAAAAAGACCGAAAATAAGAGCAACTGCCGGAGTTCGAGCACAAGTGTAAATGATTTCCTTACATTACTTTACTTGTGAAATAAGTCGAATGCACAAAGACTATATTAATTCATTGACCAGCTTAATAATCATGTATTTTAGAAAAGGGTTCTTGTTTTTTAGCCATACATCAATTTTTAAAGACCATACGCCCTTCATAGTAAATGGGTTCAAATCACCTTAGAACATTCTTTGCAAAAAACACTTCTGACTGATTGTAAATGAATAAACAGTTCAATTTGCCCTCAGACCGGTTTTCAAGTATGATCCATTTGTGTGTGTTTGTTTTTTTTACGGTTTTAGTTCTTTTCCACTTTGAATCAAGAAACCTAAAGAAGCCAAACGCAAAAACGCTACGATAAAAAGCTCCTGTCAAAATAACTTGAAGAAAAAAGAGGCTGGGGTAAACTGTTATTTATTGTGGATATTGACTTCTAAAGACACTTTTCTTTATGAACGTTAGGGAAGCTATTCCTATTTTTATCTCATCTCTTTGCAATTCATCCTACTCTATATCAAAGGTTTGAAGCACATGTGGGTTAATTTGTATTGTTTGTTCTTGTTATTAGACGTGAGCAAACATTATAATGAAAAGAAACAAATCTATTAACTCTACATGATTGATTTAGCATAGGATGAATTTGAGCACAATGAGATTGATATTACGGTTACTTACCCTATTTTATTGTATTTTGGACAGAGCTGGGAAATCTCACGGCCATCATGTGACGACGAAAAAACAGGCCTTCTCACTGTCACGAGAAGAAATGAACTATCATGAGCTTTTTTGTCAATCTCACACCATCATGCAGTCATGAGATTTTTTCTCATACGATTTTGTTTCACAAATTTCTAATTAATTTACTTGAAATAAGCCAAGCAATAATATGTTATCGATACAGTGAAAATTTTATTTGAAGTTTTGTGATGGAACTTACAATTATACCAATAAATGCGTTTGTAATAGCGATGACAAAAACACTGTCGCGTGCTGTCATGACGAAAAAATCGATGAGATTTAGAAGAAAATCTTCGTCATCGTTTTCTCGACCGATGAGATTTTCAGACGTAGGTCGGTAAAAATCGTTGGTCATTTTTCATTGAAAATGACATTTGCCAGACCTGATTTTGGATGAGGGTCTTAATAGTACTTCAGAACTTCAGAGGTGATTTGCAAAATGTTCACAATGCTTCGCCCTTTTTCTAATCCTTTTCCGGATTAACAAAAAGTTTCACTCTAGTGAATTCAAGTAAAATAATGTTTCTCTTTTCAGATATCTTTCGATTTAATGAAGAGCTTGGAAGGAAAAAGGCAATATATTCAGAATGATTCATTCGACATCGTGAAAAGTGAATTTGGCATCACAGTCATGAAAGATACACGCACACCACCACACCACGATTGCCGGTAGTCACCGTCCCGAATGTTTAAGTCCGAGGAAAAAACGAAAATTGAGTGTAACTTCAAACGCTTGAATACGAATCAAAAAAAAAAATTACGAAAACGACACAGTGAAAGATTATTTCGAAGGTGAAGATTAATCGACAACCCTTTCATTGGTATCACATGTAGTGAAAACAAATCATTTGAAATGTTGGTCGAAAAATTGAGCAAAAATGATGAATAATTGTGAGTAATAAATCCCAAGTGCATATGATAGAAAACTGTGTTTATAGCCAGTACGATTTTAGGTGTAAAGTTTGGTCCTGTAGTAGCTATTTTTCTTAAAATTAACAAGGTAAGGATTGTTAAACAATAGTTTTTATGTTTACATCTTTTGGGTTATATCAAATGCATGGCAAGGTAGAGGAAAAAAGGATGGAGTCAGTTAAGCGCCATACTAGTATCCATTTGTGGCTTAAATGTATCTTCACTTTAACGAAGTGTTGGTTTCGAGTGCTTCCATTAACCCAGGGGAACGCGATTTGAATTACTTGGTTTTAATATGGAATATGTCGTGAAATTTTATATTTGGTTTTCAAAATATTTCTAAACCCGCTGCACTAATATTGATAACAATTTATATATTTATATATATTGACAAAAATTTAAAAAATCGTATTCTAATACTAAAATGCGCCTAATAATACTAAAACTCGTTTCTATAATTCAAAAACCAAACTTTCATTTCCATAAACTTTATTATTTGAAACTTCTCTATCTTTAAAAATCTTTTGACCGTTTTTCATTATTTGAAGATCTTTCAGAAAAAAAATATTGAAAACCATACGTTCAAGGGATTTACAACTTAAGAAAAATAAGTTTAACTATAGATTTTGTACATGGTAATATTTTATTTAAATAATATAATATATTTCTCATTATTTATTTTTTCAATAAAGTTTTATCGATTCTCCGAAATTGTTCCATTCCAGGCAGAATAGCAATTCAACCAGTGGATTTTGAGCTATGGTTTATTGAAAAAAAATATCTATAAAACGCATACTTCTTTGAAAGCCGATCTACCATTTTAGCATAAGTATGATGTTGTATCACTGGCAGAAACAATCATAACCTATGCCCAGTCGAAAGATTTCCTTCACCAAAAATTCCTCGATCATGCCGGGAACCGAACCTAGCCATCTCCAGCATGGTGTTACTTTACTCTGGCAGTTACCGGCTAGAGCAAATTTGGTTGGCAGATTAAGGTCTTCCGGATAATTGTTAGTAATAAATTATATTTCTCACTACACGGCCTAAGTGTGCATATAAATTACGGTTAACGCTGTATCCCGAGATCCGTTCCATCTTCCATTTTGGCGTCTTGGACAAAATAGTTTGAGTGCTCGTAGCCTTGCAGATTGGATAAGTCAGTTTAAAACTCCTGCACTACGTGCAGCTAGCGAACATATAAATATATTTTGCCTGCTGTATCTTGAGATCCTGACCATTAACGTACTTGCTATCTTTGTGAAAATTATTCATATATAGGGTGTCCCACTAACTCTAAGCACGATTTGTAAATAACAATGCGAGATCGGTTTTTAAGTAAATTGAATTTTTCTTGCACCTTTAATTTTCTCCACAATATTCTTCTACAGTTCAAGGTGACACTTCCGAGATTCATTTAATCGTACGCCAAAGAGCGGACTTTCGATCTAACACTGCTCATTAGCTTCAGCACAGACTGTTTGCCAAGGATTTTTGATTTTCTAGTCTCTTTCAAAAGTTTTGATAGAATCTGCTGCCTTAACATGTTTGCGCAAATATGCCTTTGTCAGAGCCCAAAAATATTCAATTTGTCTTGCCTGCGGACAGTTTGGAGGATTCATCTCCT